>NEWO01000171.1:696257-711546 GCA_003013225.1 Phalaenopsis aphrodite
TTTTGGCTTTCTAAACATAGATGTGTGATTAATTTGAATTATTTTCTTCTATAATTTTAAAAAATTATGTATGCCCTGCAGGCTCTAGCTGAAACGTTTGGCTTAGGTTGCCTAACCCATCTTGATAAGCAGTGGTAATACGATTTTTCACATTAGTAGAAGGGCGCGCCATAGTTGTAGGCAGTGGTGATGGTGTAGTGGGAGGATTGGGGATGTAAGACGGGCTTGTGTTGTGAGTGGGTGGAAGTGGGGAGATAGTTTTAAAAACGTCGGTGTGAAGGCTTGTAAGGATGGAGTGGATGGAATTAAGGTTGTGGTAGACCCTGAGATAGAAGTGATAGTCTATGTAGTACCACTGCCTTGTCTTCTGACCACTGCCTTCCGCGATGGTGTCTCCCGAGTGGAAAAATATTATCACCTTCTCTAGAATCCATAAGCATTAAGAAAATATGACTTAATAAATGCATATAAAATTAAACAAAGTACAATGTAAAGAGAAAATGCATTCTATAAATTATAAAAATATAATTTAAAAACTACTACAAATATAAAAAAAAGCTTATAAAATATGATTTACAAACTACTACAAATGAAAATATCAGTAATAACATCAAATAAAAGTACAAATAAAATGCAAAATACAGTCTACAAACTATCAGTACTGAGAACAATAGTCTAACCAGTAAAAATAAGTCTAAATAGTAAACATAAGATAAAACTGTAAATCGAAGATGAAACAAAGATTTCTAAGTTGGAGTTAGTCAGCAAAGCTACCCAGTTATCACACCTTAGGTAAAATGGAGTGGATTTGATCTTATACCATCTCAATGTAGTTATTATGTAACCATTGAAGCTTTTATTTTCTAAAATTTATGCATTTATTTTCATAGAGAATTTTTAGTGAGGATTTGTCCAGCAATAGCTACCCCTAAAGGCTTACATACTAGTGTATACATGTTTCTAAATGGAACTTACAAACAATAGAGCAAAAATCTTATCCATTTACTTATCTCAAACCTAAACTTTCACATTTACATACATAGTACTCAAAACCTCAATAGAAAATAAAAAATAACACTATCATCACTTTTTAAAAGTGAAGTACACATTTTCATGCATTAAATTATAGTACCAAATTGTGATGTACTTGTAAATATGAAACTATAGGTATGCGATGCATAAATATATAAGAATAGTGAGATATGTATGCAATTTTTTTTTAAAAGGGGAATTATACATGAAAAACATTTCTTATGCATTTACATATCTCAAATCCAAACTTTCATCTTTACACGCAACATAGCCCAATTACCACTTTTCAAAAGTGAAGTACAACTTCTCATGCAGAGGTTTAAAACAACATAGTATCTTGCACGATACAGAAATACATAAGATTTATGTGCTCAGTATGCAAAGAGTTAAGTCTTATATATGTAACAATGAGATACATCATCTCAAATATTGAATCTCACTTCCAAATTTCTCCAAAACACTTAAAAAGTCAAAATACATTAACTTTAGTACTTGGAATAAAAAAGAAAAAAAAAGGGTATATTGGAATGGAGGTTTCTTACAAATTTAAGTGAAAGAACTCGAGAAATGATGAACTCCGGAGAAAATGTGAATGTAAGGCATTCAGTCTGCTCGAAGCAAAGCGCACAGGATGGAAATGGGGGAAAGTGAAAATAAGAAATTTTTGCCGTTGATTCGGTATGGTTATTGACCATCCATTTTAAATTTGTTCTAAACTGCTGACCACGTCTGTTGGTTAACATTTTGACATCCGACAGTTATTATTTTGCTAAGAACTCATGATCTTGAATGCCTGATTTTATGTCCATCCGAAAGACATCGATAATCAAAGCAAAAAAAATCGATGCACCCATGACCATTGGTTTTTCCTCCGGTTTTTGCGCAAGTTCTGGTGACAGTTCAAATTAGACGAAAATGCATGATTTTGCTTGGACGGGACTTTTTAGTCAAAAATTTTACTTTAAAGATGTGCAAAACATATAAAATGTTTTTTTTTGTTTATGTTGCATAGTTCTTATGTAAAATAAATTATATATTTCAAAATTCATTGATTATAAAGTTGGGGAATTTACAAACATAGCACTCAATTGTTATGTTTTTACTTATCTCACACTCAAATTTTGATTTTTACATCTAAAGTATCTTCCCCCATGTTTGAATAGATGGAAATAATTCAATACACCTTTTCATATATATGTTAAGAGGGTTTAGAATGTAAAATTTAAGGTTTGGGTATGGGAAAAGTAAATACATAAGAAATGGGTGCTATGTATGTAAATTTCCCTATAAATTATTGACTTATTATATGAACGATTCTACTCTTAGAAAAACATCAAAAGCCGAAATTAGTAGGAAAAAATATTACATCAAGACTCCTGACGTAGAGTTCCGTTTGGAATCCACTGATATGCAGACACCTGGAGGTGACAGAAAAATTAAAAAAAAATTGTTTCAGCACAGGGGAATATTTCTCCCAGGTTATTCCGCATTATTCAGGTGTTATTGTGGTGGTATTCATGTGTTATTGTATTCTAGAAATGTTCTCAGTATTATAATAACACAATAACGCATCAATATCACCACAATAATACATGAATAACGAAAAATAACACAAAAGGGGTATTCTCATGTGTTACCGGGTCAGATCATAGAAAAATATATACATTTCCTTGAAGTCACGTGTCCGCATATCAGTGGACTCCGAACGTAATTCTACTTCAGAGTCGTGATCTAATATTTTTCCAAATTAGTAAGCGAGAGGATGGCATTCAAAGTCTAATCAAAGTAAATTGCTTTTAATAAAGCCATTTCATGTACTCTTAATAAATGCATGCATCAGGTCCATGTGTAATTTGATGATATACATTAATTAATCTAATATTTTTCCAAATTAGAAAGCTACAGGATGGCATTCAAAGCCTAATCAAAGTAAATTGCTTTTTAATAAAGCCATTTCATGTACTCTTAATAAATGCATGCATCACGTCCATGTATAATTTGATGATATACATTAATTACTTAGCGCAATTCAATGCATAAAAAAGAATTATTTACATGTATATCCCTCACTAAATATGAATTTATTTATCTGCCGTCTGAGCTTTAACTTGTAAGTGTTAGTCATCTTAACTATACGAAAAAAATATTATTTCACTTTCTAAAAGGTGACAAGAAAGAAATGGTTGTATAATGTAAGAAGAACAGCTTATATGTTGGATATGTAAATACATAGAAGTTATGTTTTATTTATGTAAAAATGCCGACCTAAAAAAAAAGGCCAGAGTTCATGTTGTCAATGTCATTGTTGGATCAAGCGATAATTCAATTCCAATAGAAGGACGAGTTGGGCTCTCAATCAAATTGACGGGTTGCCATGGTGCAACGAATGGAGGAATTATTATGCATGCATATATATATATATATGCACGTGCAATAAGTTATTTATGTCTAAATTATAATAATAATAATAAAGTAAAATAATCTGAAATGTTGTGAAAAATTACGACAATATAGCGAATAATAGAACGAGAAAAATTGCAAGCTAAAAAATATCAGCGCGACACATAGATTTACGTGGTTCGGCAAATTTGCCTACGTCCAAGAAGCTGCAGAGGATTTTATTTTTTCGAGGAATTACATCGTCGAACGCCTCTACGTTTTCAAGAAAATTTATATTTTCTTCTCTCCCTTCCTCTCTTTCTCACTTCCTCTTTTTCCCTCTTAGAGGAATTGGCTTGATCTTGTTTGGCTTAGCTTCTTTATGACAAGCTATAAAAGACTATTTTTAGAAAACAGTAGAGCGGTACGTGGGAGGTATGTGAGCGGTAGGTGCGTGTGGTTGATGAGCGGTATGTGAGAAGGTAGGTGAGCAGTATATGAGATTCTTAATTAGAAAGCTAATTAAATTATGATCGGTTCTACACATCCATTGAACATTCTATTTTTTTTTTTCACTCGTAATAGAGTATGATAAATAATTTGTGACGGTGATATTTGATTGGATGGTTAACAGAGCGAGATTATTAAGAGCTTATCGTTCTGTGGAGTGTATTGTGTGTCTCTCTTTGAAGTTCTAAAAACTCAAGCGGGACAAGCAATTATATATAAAAAACAAAGTTATTCAATTGTAGATATTTTTCCGCGATAACGCATGGACATGAGATGCGCTGAATAAGCGGGCACCAAATTCATAAATTATCTAGAAAGCGATTTAATATATATATATATATATATATATATATATATATATATATATATATATATATATATATATATATATATATATATTTGTGTGTGTGTGTGTAATTACATATCTTTCTACATACGCGTGGAAGCGTGATTTATATAATTGAGATGAGGAATTATATTGCATTTAGATTACTTTTTTGTCTCGATTTAATGATTTTCGTGGGTATATATTATGTATTTTTTCAATATATAGAGATAAATGTAGCACTTGGAAAAAATGAAGCTAAGTAAGAGTAACAGCTTAGCACTTGAAGCAAGCGCCTGAATAATAGAAGGCAAGTGCCTTAGCACCTTATCTAGGGAATGCAAACTTCTGAAGCAAGTAAATTTAAGACATTATCTCAAGATCATTACACCACAACGCTAGTCGCCAAGTGCTACAGTGGTAAACCTGTGTTGTCGTGCCAGTAAAAGGAGTGTCATCTCGCCCGAATATCTAGTTTAAGGTATTCAAGCTACATAACATGAAGCTTGAACTCACTGCTACCACACCCAACTCCTATTTCCTATAAGTTACCACTATAAAACTCTAATGTTTGATGTTGGCATAGGGTGCTTTTGTAGTTCTCTGACAATTTGATCGAGGAAAGTGATAAAAGGTGCATGAACTCTAGAGGTATTTTGGCAGGGATGCAATGTACTTAGGAGGGCTTGTAGACAACTTCATGTGTGTGAGTGTGAATGTTAATTTTGTGGAGTTAGTTAAAATAAATTCAAACAAGAGAAGCATTTATAATTGGAAAGTGGTTTGGAATGAGATGAGAATTAAAATCAATTTCTTCTTTCCATTTTATTTGTAAACCTTATCTTTCTATCAATGAAATCTCAAACCTTATCTTTCTATCAATGAAATCTCTCATATTTTCCTTGCAATTGCTTAAGAATTAATATGTAATGCTTCTTTGATTTGGTATCATGAAATTCTTGTTCAATCCATGTAAAATTCTAAGTGCAATTGTGTAGCATGTTAATGTGATTACATTTAATGTTTCATTTAGTTTCATTTTGGCCACTTGAAATGTTAAAATACCTTATGATTTAGGACTGTCATCAAGATTGGAAGAGCAAGTAGATTAACACATAATGTTTTTGTGGATTGGGAATATTGTCATTACAAGCTTACAATCACATAGGAAAGTGAAGAATCCTTGAAGTCTTTAAATGGTTAAAGGGTCTTAACTATGAGACTCCTATGCTTCTTATGTCAAGGAATAAAGTAATAAGTAACAGTACCTAGTGTTCAACAGTAAGTAGGAGAATTTAGTAAACATAGAATTTTTATAAGAATTAATACAAAAAAGCTTTTCTTAATCTAATCAAAAGAAAATATTTTAAAATTTACTTTCACATTTTAGGATTTTTTGAAAATTCTTTAGAAAACATCAAACTCTTGGACTAAATTATAGATTACTAAACAAGTATTTATACTCGTTTGAATGATAACTCTTTCTTCATGGGATCGATAACATGAACTCATATTTTGTATACCACTTGGTATTGTTATCTAATTAGCGTGTGCATCACTGTACCATAGATTAACTTTTAGGCACCATTACCTAGGATTGATATTAATTTTTTAATTTAGGTTAATACTAGTTGAGGATTTAAAATTTAGATTTATAAGTTGTAGTTTTATCTATTATGTATATTTTGTTTAGTTGTATAACATGCTTGTTTATTATGATTATGTTGTTAAGAGCTACCATTTAACCTAACTTTTGATAGTTGAAGTGATCTAGAGCTTGAATCACAGGATTAGATTTGAGAAATAATTTGGATTGAATTAGATTTTGATTGAATTGGATTTAGTTTTGAATTTAAATAGGTTTGAATCAAACTGGGATTGCAGTTGATTAAATTGGATTAGATTATGAATTAAATTAAGGTTAGGTTTGGATCTAAATTTTGATTGGATTTAGATCAGATTAGAGTTGAATAAGTTGAATTAGATTGAATTACATGTAATTTGATTAGGATGACTTGATTTAAATAAAATCCTAGTCTAAAGGGTAGGAAAGGGTAAAAGATCTCTAGATGGAGGTGAAGCCCTAACCTAGGCATCTCTAAATAGTAAACTATAGGTAGCCTAAGCTAAATTTGGGAATAGCACACCCAGTCAAAATGCCATGGTTTTTCATCATCTCGGGTACATTGGTAGCCTCAAACTATTAACTAGTAGAATAACATGAGTTCTCCCTAATCGTCATAACAATGAATTAAGGTATTCCTTCTGACTATAAAGTGGTTTTAAGTATCTTTATCCATAACATGAGCTACTTCATATTAGAATACTCATAGTCTTTGAAGGTTGGCAAATTTGTTTTATATGTCCTCATCCTTAGTTCTAATCTACTGGGAACCTAGTAACTAACATAGAGCTTCTAGATTGGACTAATTTAGGGTATGTGTATAGCCCTAGGTTTTCATTTACGTTTGTTACCCTAGGGGTATAGTTTGAAACTATCCTAAGGTGTGGTTATAAAAATTAAAGTTGTTAATTTTTAATTATTTTTTGGGTTTGAGATTTAATAAGTTATTTTTTTTCTCCAAAAAAATTGTTAGTTATAATAACAAATAAGGGTTTCTAAGTGTTTCTTGGTTATTTTACTATTCTAAGTGAGGTTCTGGTCAATTTATCAATTAGAAATTATTTTTTCATCCAATGGTTCTGCTTTCTTCCTAAGGTTTTATTTTCTCTCTCGAGGTTTTAATTATGGTTGGGATGGTATATTTTGAAAAAAAAAATATAGCTAAGTTTCTTAATTAAAATTTCTCATATTGAAGATTCATTTGAATTTCTATTAAGATAATAAAAAGATCTTTTCATGGAAAAAATTAGATTTACTTAAAAAAAGTCTTATCATTCAAAAAGTATTTGAGGATATAAATTTATCTTTCTTATAAGTTATTTAAATTAAAATATCCAAGAATTATATACTCAAAAGCACGAGGCTACGAAATTATTTTTTTGGGGAGAAATGTATTCATCAGGTAGTCACTAATTCAAGTGTAAATATAAGCTTGCCTAGGCTAAGCTAGTGACAGGTAGCCTAGAAAACTTATATATATTTATTTTAAATCCTTAAAACTCAAGGGTTTTGACATGTTTAATTGAAAATAATTTTAATCTCTTAACTTTAAAGAAAGAAAGTCTTTTAAGTTTTAAAGAGGAGATTTCTTAAGAGGCTAAGCTCCCCTGAGAAATTCTTTCAAAGGTAGTCTTAGAACATTATGAAAATAACTTTTTAAGTTTTTGAAAATAGAATTTTCTTTTTAAAAGAACTTTCTATTAAGTTTTTGAAAAAGGAATTTGTTTTGGGAAAAGTATAGAAAATTTCTTTCCTTTAAGAGAATGTTAATTTTTAAAATGGTTTTAAACATCATAAAGATTTGGAAATGATTAAAAACCTAAGATTAATTTTGTTTTCAGCTCATTTTAATAAAATATAAAATATTTTAATGAGTTGATTAAATTTTATAAGATTTTTATTTCAGAGCACTTTTAATTAAGATAGAAAAATATTTTATTTAGTGGGATTCTTTATCTTTTAAAAATACTCTATTTTTCATCACATTTAATTTATTTATATAAATAAAATATTTTTCTTTATCTTTTAAAATTTTAAGATGATTGACAGACTTCCTCTTTACTTACTTAACACTTAGGAACCTTATTTCGTCTCCTATACCTCTCATCCATCAACCAAAACCCTCAGCCATTATCCTATATATCCTCATATATATTTAAAGGTAGCAAACAAACTGACAAGCAATCTCACATGTAGAAAGGCAGGTAAACATTCAATTACATACACATTTATTTAATTTATCCATATCACAAATATTCACTATGTTTGTGTGCTTTACATTTACATTGAAAGAAAAACAAAATCATATAAAACATATTAAATAAATTATACATAAGCTTTTAATTGATTTATATTGTATTATATATATATATATATATATATTGGCAATAAAAAGATTTCATTAAGGTGGGGAGAAGGGGTTACATCTAATATAAGGTAGAGAACAAAGGTCTCCGCTTATCAAAAAAGCAAGATCTGAAGGAGGAATTACATTTAACATTGGACCAAATATTGAAGCGCCCTTGGTGGCAAGCCAGTTAGCACATTTGTTGCCTTCTCTGGGAATGTGGCTCCAAAGAATTTGTAGGTTGTAAATGAATATCATGTTGTTGATCTACTTGAGTAGGGAAACAAGAAACCAGGGGAAAGGAAGTTTAACCTTGAAAGCTCAAGCTAGCGAAAAAGAATCAAGTTCTAAATGTAGATGTGTCCAACCCATGGCAGCAGCTATTTTAATAGACCAAACAACAACTTGGGTTTTAACATGCAATGCATTAATGGCCATAATAGGAGAATGGAAATATAATAGACACTTCCCAGTATGGTTCATGAAAATACCCCCATGACAGCAATGTTCATCTTATAGCTGCCATCAGTGTTGATCTTTATCCAAGGCTGCATAGGTTTCCTCCAATGGATTAATTTGATATTTAGAGAAGGTGAAGGAAGTCTGTCAGGGTCCCTGTTGCATGACCAATCAGAATTTTTTATCTTGTAGCCCATGAAGTTAATAATCTTGTAAATATAAGAAAGATAATTGATATTGATTTGAGAAGAAGTAATACAACAACCCTCATGTTTATTGCCATTTCTTGCCATCGAAAGGAACCAACTGAAAATTAAAGGGAAAATCTCAGCCTGATTTTCCTTCCAGGGTTTCCAACAATCAGTAAAGTTATCAGAATGAATAGGATAGTGAGGTAAATTAAACCTAGTTGCAATGTGTGTCCAAACTTCCTTAGTTGTAGGGCAGGAAAAAAATAGATGGGAGAAAGACTCCTCCTGCTTGAAGCAAAGATAACACCTTGAATGGCCCTTCAAACCTTTTAATTTAAGAATATTATCAGTAGGAAGGGTTTTATGAAAACATCTCCGAGCAAAGAAAGACATAGATGGGCTAAGAAATTTCACCCACATAGATTTGACCCAATCTAGAGAAGGCCACTGATACAAAGTGTAATAAGCATATTTAGTAAAAGAGATATGGTGGGGATTCTTTGTAACAATTCTGTCGGGTAATTGGGAGGTGATTGGGAGATGAGTGATTTGATGCAATTGTTCAGCATCCACCGTTTCAACCAACATAGCCTTATTACATTGTTGGTTCAACCAGCACTTCTGGATAGGAAGATTGAGAGTACAGTCAGGAGAGGTTGAAGAGGTATGTAGTTTGCCATCAAGTAACCAATTATCTAGCCAAAATTCCACTTTCCCTTTCCTTAACTTCCCAGATAAACAAATCTTCTGCATCAGTTCTAACTTTAAGGAGTTCAGTCCAAATTCTTGAATCCCCTGGTTTCTTGAGAGTGGTAATTGGATGGGAGTGTTTTCAGTGCTTCAGATGCATAAATTTAGCCCAAGGAGAAGCTTGATCTCTAAATTTGATCCAAAGTTTGCAGTAGAAAAAATGGTGTAGTTGTTGGAAGGATTTGATGCCTAAACCTCCAGCTGAGAGAGGGAGGCACAGTTTATCCCATCTAAGCCAATGGATTTGTTCATGATGTCCCTCCCACAAAAATTTGTTGAGTATAACATCCAAAGTTTTCTCGGTACTCTTTTTTTATTTTCAGCATCTGCAATATATACATAGGGAATGAAGATAATATACTTTTAATCAAAGTGATTCTTTCGCTCTGTGAAAGGTAAGCATTGGTTCAACAAGAAATCTGTTTGGAGACTTTGGATACCACCTCATCAAATTGGGTCTGCCTCTTCCTACCCTTAACTAACTGAACACCAAGGTAAATAAGAGGGCATGCAGCAGATTTAAATCTTGTGTAATCTTTGATCCAATTTTTTGAGGCAGAAGTTGTCTTTTTGCTGAAAATTAATTGGCATTTATTATGATTCATAGAAAGGCCAGAAAGCTGTTGGAAATATTCAAGGAGTTTATACACCTTCTTAACTGCAAGTTTAGAAGCATTAGAAAATAAAATAACATCATTTGCATAGCATAAATGGCTGATAGAGAAGTTAGCTCTATTAGCAAATCTGAGGTGCTTCTGTGCAAAGAAATAGTGGTTTATAAGCCTTGAGAACTAATCCATAGACAAAATACAGATGGATGGGGAAAGGGAATCTCCTTGTTTGATGCCTCTTGTTGTCTGAAATAATCCATTAGATTTGTCATTCATCAAGATTGAATAATAATTATTTTGGAGCCACCTTTGAATCAGCTGGCAGAAATGATCATTAAAGCCTCTAGCATGGAGGACTTGCAGAATAAATTGCCAATTAATAGTGTCATAAGCCTTGGATAGATCAAGCTTGTACATAAGATTTCTTGGTCTACAAGGCCTGTCAATATCCATTAGAAGCTCTTGTGTTAGCAAAACATTATCAATTATCGGTCTACATGCAACAAAGGCAGATTGGTTAGGAGCAATTAACAAGGTAGATTATTTTTTTATGTTTCACTAACATTTTTTTATTGATTTCTTATTATAATTAGAATAAAATGAATTTTGCAAAATTTCTACTCTAATATTGATTATATTATTATGCCCAAATAAGAGGATGCATATTTGACTATTAGAAGAATATCTATTTTTTGTAACTTAGTGCTTATTTAAGTGTTTGCTTTATAATTTTATGTGGATACTTCATATAATGGGTGGAGATCAACTCAGAGCTGGCAACCTCCGCCTTTGCTTGATAGAAATCTCAATGGGCAGAGTTCTTACATGCAGTGGCATATTTAAATGTGACATGACAATAACATTATGTTATTTAACTTATTTATGATCAAGGATACTAATGTTGCATTAAATAGTGCCCAAAATGGAGACATTCAAGCAATTCACAAAAAATTCCTCATTCCATCAAATAAGCTCTCATCGATCTCTCGAGTTCTACAACAAAAAGAAATTATCTTCTTTGTTCTTAAATCAATTTATTATCTCATCAAAGTAACTCTTCATAAAATATAATAAGATTCATATAGCATTGAAATTATCATTTATCTAGGGACATATATTTCAACATTATGAAGCTTATCTTGATATTATTTCATCATCTTATTTATCACAAGTCATCTCAAAAACTCTGGACATTTTCCTTGAATTTCACCAATGTCATTAGGAAGAAATATGATGAAAGAAAGACGAGAGAGATTTTATATTTTTTTAATAATTCAAATTTTATTATTTTATTCTCTTATTTTTCTATTTTGCTCTTTAATTTCTTCACTATCTACAACATATTTATATAGGGAACGTTAACCGTGAGAATTTGAGACTTGAGCGTTAGAGGAAAAGATTCTCTCACGATTATCAGTTATCCGCAACAAAGGCTTTGACAATCACAGTTGCGAGAGAGATAGACCTAAAATAATCCCAGGAAGTTTTTTGATTGTCCTTGGGAATTAAGGTAATAGTAGAGATGGCAAAGTATTTTGACATATCAAATCCATTGAAAAAAGCTTGAAAAACATCAATAACTTCCCTCTTCACTATAGACCAGGCTTTTTTGTAAAAAGTAGAAGTGAAGTCATCAGCTCCAGCAACCTTATCTCCATCTATGGAACATAATGCTTGCCAAATTTCCTCATAAGGAATAAAAGTAAGTTCAAGGTTACTATTTTCAGTAAACCTGTTATTAAGAAGGACTGGATTGAAATAATGAGGATTAGGGACATGAGGCTGAGACATTAAAGACTGAAAATGATTAATAGTATTGATAGGGATTTGATCAGGGTCTTGTATCCAGCATCCATTGGTGTCTTTAATCTTTAAAATTGCATTAGAGTGTCTCCTTTGTTTGATGCAAGCATGATATAACTTGGTATTTCTATCCCCATCTACAAATTTCTTTAAGGTAGCCTTCTATTTCTTAAACAATTCTTCACATTGAATGACTCTAAGTAAATTGGCATTGGCAGCTACAAGTTGTTGCTCATCAGAATTGCCCAAATGAACCTCCAATTCAGCCTTCTTAACAGCTTGTTCAACCTCCTCCACTTTAGCTATCAAATTACCAAAACAATTCCAAATCCAAGATTTTAAGTGTTTGGCCACATTCTTCTGAACTTGCCACAGTCTGATCCAAGTGGGAAAGAATGGAGAAATGGGAGAAAAGCTAGGTTCTCCAACTAGACATGAAGAATCTAAACCTGGGAATGAGGGAAGCTTTAGTGGGGGAAATAGAGATTAGGATAGGTCTGTGGTTTGAACAAGTAAAGGGGAGATGTGAAACAGAAGTATGAACGTTATTCTCAAGCCAACCAGAGTTTACAAGGAATCTGTCAATTCCTTTATGGAACTTACCTCTCTTCCAGGTATCAAGTGGATCCCAATAAGGCGGTTCAAATAGATCTGCAGTTTTTATATTATCAGAGAAAGTCAATAATTGACTTAAATCAACAGGTTTCCCTCCCAATTTTTCATTCAATCTGGCCACATGTTAAAAATTCCACCAATTGACCAGGGCCCATTGACAAAAAGTTTAAGTTGATGGATCTACTGCCAAAGTAACAGTTTATCTCTTGAAGTACTGTCTGCATAGACAAATATAGCAAAGGTCTGGAGAAAATCTCATTGCAAAGAAACATGTAAGAATTGAGGATGATTTTTCAAAAGTTGTAGTTGAACCTCCTTAATAGACATACATACATATTTAATAATATATACTAACAATTATCCAAATAACTAAAATATCTTTCATATACATACATACATGCACACTCATAGAAATTGTTTTAATATATATTTAATATACATAAACATATGTATACTTAACTAACATAAATGAGTCTGAATCAAACACAGAGTGCTTGTCCACTCAGCAATAACGAGCTTATCTGCTTTTCTAACCATTTTTATGTAGCATATATCAAGGACCTTATCTCTCCCCTTGACAAGGCTAATTAACACAAACTATGGTAAGCACAAACAATGTTAATTTTTGAATCTATCTCTGCCATGAGAAATAGAGTAATCTGTGTTGGAACCAATTGGAATGATGATATGAAGATCAATATTAGGATGGCTTTCGAAATAGTGCTTCTTCATGTGTTCCATGTTAGCGGTGCTGCTGATGTCGGGAATTTGGTATAATATATGTATACATATATAGATATAGATTAAGTCTTAAAATATTTCCAACATAGATATATGTTCATAATTAACACATCCTCTCTTTTTTAAATTATAATTGATTTTAATTTAATTTAATTATTTAAAGTAATTTAATGTTTAATTTAAAATGGTTTAATTACATAATCAAGGTTTATTTAAATTATTAAATTATTTAAGCTATTTAGTTATTGAATTGTCATTTAATTAAATGTTTAGATAAATTGTTATTGTTATAATTAAAATAATCATTACTAAAAGGATTAATTGAAATTTTAATTAGTTAAATTGTTTTTTAATTAATAAACTGATTAATACTTAAATTATTTGATTAATATATTAATTAATTCTATTACTTAGTTAAGTGAAATGTTAATTAATTTAAAGAAGTATTAATTAAATTCTTTAAATATTTAATTTAATATTAATAGCTTAATTGAATTATTAATATTAAATTAATTAAATTAGCAAACTTAAAGTTTCCGTTACGAGTAAACTAAAATAATTAGAAAGCTAATTAATTACTAAATTCCTGCTTTAGTGTATTTAAAGGTTGATTAGGGAATGATTAAAATAACTAAGGTAATTAGAAAAGGTTGATTTAGGGATTTTTGATTTTTCGGCCAAAGATTTTTAAAACCTAATCAAATGATAATGATAATAATTAGAGCAATTTGAAAATAGGTTTAGCTAATAAAAGTCTCAGCCAAAGGATAAATTTTTTTTTTGTTTTGCAATTTAAAATGGATTAACATTTTATTTTTTATTAATTAAAAAGAGTGGATGTATTATTTATTTATTATATACATGGAGTTCTGAAAACCTGTTGAGAAATTGGGGCGAAGAAAAACAAGAACGACACAAATCCAGAAGAACACAGAGATTTAACGAGGTTCGGTAAAGATGCCTATATCCTCGGGAGCAGAGCGGCGACCTCCTTTTCAATATTCAGAAAAGAATACATAATACAAGATTCAGCTCTCTCAAAGACCTAAGATTACAAACATGTCTATTTATAATCCTAAAGTAAACCTTACAGTACAATATGTAATTTCCAAATTACTCATGTATCGTATAGCGGGGCGTTGACCCAACACCCCCAACCCACATAACGTAACTTCCTGATTTGGACAGATTCTTCGGCTCCGCTCTGCTCCGCTCCGATTCGTTTCAGCGTCTGTTCCTATATGGTATATGAGTCATATCATAACAAATCTCCACCTTGGCGAATGTCCAGCCCCTTGGGAGAAAAGAAACATGGGAGTTACACCTGCACCAATGTGGGTTGGGTCATCATGCTTCTGTTGCGGTCACGTTGATCTCAACCCACTAAATTCCAAAAGACACACCTCTTTAATTTCAAGAGACATCTCTTCATTCCAAGAGACTCCAAATTATGGTATTATGAGTCATATCTAACAATTCTCCACCTTGGCGAATATCCAGCCATTTAGGAGAAAATCTTCACCTTGCGAATATCCAATCCCTTAAGAGAAAAATCTCCATCTTGCGAATATCCTGCCCTTTAGGAGAAAATCTTCACCTTGCGAATATCCAGCACATTAGGAGAAATATCTCCACCTTGAGAACATTTTGCCCCTTAGGAGAAAATCTCCACCTTGCGAATATCCAATCCTTAGAAGAAAAATCTCCACCTTGCGAATATCATGCCCTTTAGGAGAAAATCTCCACCTTGTGAATATCCAACCCCTTAGGAGAAATCCTCCACCTTGCGAATATCCAGTCTCTTAGGAGAAATATCTCCATCTTGCGAACATCCTGCCCCTTAAGAGAAAATCTTCACCTTGCGAATATCCAGCCCCTTAGGAGAAAAATATAATGGAGTTT
>NEWO01000171.1:716089-729979 GCA_003013225.1 Phalaenopsis aphrodite
ACCCCCACCACTTGAGCACAATAGCGCTCCCATTTGCGATCTTGCCAACCAACCAAAATGTCAAATTTCAGATTTTGACTGATTTGAAGAGTTTGGATGTCTAATTTGGACCTCTAATGCAATATCTAAGTATATAAACATATTTTTATAATTATGTGAACACTTTTGGTTGTGGGGGTTGTGAGTCTAGGGTTTAGGGAAGCCTTGAAGCTCTTAGAGTTTTTTATTCTCATTCGCTCGGAAGAGTATATTTTCATCATATTTCATCTTTATTTTTTTTAGGAATTTTATGTTATTAAAAGGTGATATTGAGTGCATAATATGAGAGACATCTATAGATATTTATATTGAATGAGGAGGACCACGTTGTATTGTAAGGACTGATTGACTCTGTATTATATTTTTTGTACTTCTTGCTTTCTCTCCTTTTTATCCTCACAATAATAAAAGTCATGATTTCTTTCTTCATGTATTTTAGCTAATATTATTTCAAACTCCTGTGATGTAAGCTTTGTCGTTTTGTTGTGGTTCTCTTTCTATGGATTTTTCGCCCTTTACACCCTTTCAATGCATGAATTTTTTATATTGATGTGTTAACCTTCAAGATTTAAATTAATCTCGATCTGACCAATTAGAATGTTAAAATATTTTTGATATATAACTTATGCCCATCATGTATTGGAACAAATGAGTTAGCCACAAAAGCCTGATAGAATTGGCATATTCTAGTCAGGATTTTGTAATCTAGATAGCTTATCGAAAGAATCCTGAAAAACACCAAAGGGTTAAGAAAATTAAATTTTAGGTTTCCAATTCTACCTCTGACCTAGGCATAGGCTTAAGAAGAAACTCTTATCTCTAGTTGCAGCAATGGTGTGGGTTCCATAGGAAAACTTTTAGAAATCACATGATTGATGTCACAAGATGATGAACCTTGCATTTTTTAAAAGCTCAACACATTTTCATACCATTTTTGTTTACTGTGTTTTTAGGACTGTTAGATTCCTCTCTTGACTTTGATCACTTCAAACAAGACTTAGCAGTTCAGTAAACAAGAATTTCATATGTTAGAAATATTTTAACATTATACTCGTGGGATCAATACACAGGCTCATTTTCATATTTTACTTGATCGAGTTGTGTGATTAACCAACTTGCTTCATCGTAATTTCTGGCATCAAGCTCCCAATTCAAGCCTTGTGACCTACATTTATTATCATAGCGTATGTAGCACCCAAGTATGGTTTTCACAGCCTACAAATGTTATTATAATTTATGTAGCTCCCAACTTTGGTCTCTATAGCCAACATACATTATCACCGCTAATGCAGCTCTCAACTTTGATTTCTACGGCCTACGAACATAATCATAGTTCAAGTAGCATACAACTCTAACCTTTGCAACCTACGAGTGTTATCACAGTTCATGCAGCTCCAAACTCCGACCTCTACAACTTACGGGCAGTATCACAACTCATGCAGCTCTCAACTCTAGCTTCTGTGACCTATGGATGCTATCACAGTTCATGTAACTCTCAACTCTAGCCTCTACGGCTTATGGATGTTATCATAGCACATGCCTCTTCAAAATCTGTTGTTTATGGTCTGTGGATGCTATTACAACTCCTCGCTACGGCACATATGACAAACCACAACCTGCTTGACCCAGAGCTCATACAGCTCTCGTCTACCACCTCTATGGCCTACCGATATTATCTTAGCTTACCACTAATATTGATATGACCTACTACGACCTATGTGGCCACAACTCTTATAGCTCCCTATTACGGTCTCTATGCCCAATTTACACTCCTGAGGTAACTATCTATTACACACATGTTCAACTAGTATCATCACTTTCAACGACAACCTTACGATAAGTTGGCACTATAGCCACCATCTACAATATTTACAGCAAATTATTGCCTCCATAATAATTGATTATGGCTCTTGCAGGTTGATGTCATCAATAACAATATTCATTATAACTAGATTACAACAATTACTGGTGAACTAATATTGTACAACTTTGTAACTTCATATTCCATAATTCAAGAGAAGAGTTGACAAATATATTCATAATTACATAGTGAATTATTTCAAATATGCTAGGTCCTATGATTTTTTTCACTATTTTAGAGTTTTTCATATAAAAATTCGAATTGTTTCCTTCAGCTTAGTTCTCTTTTGATATCGAAGTATGTGATGGAGTCTCATGCAACGCTAAGATACTAAATAATCATTGCAATATCACTGGCCTTTCGACACACAACAATACGATTTGAACTTACGACCATGGATTTGTTATTATGCTCTTCAACATTGATATCATTGTTAATGAATTTAGGTAACTCCGCCAAAGTTTAACTTTAACTTTCAACATCCAACATTTCTATCCAAAGCCTAATATTGATTTTTTTCCAATAACTCTCCTTTCTTTTGCCTCATATTTAACAAGGCTTCAAAATTCTTTAAGGGCTTTTATGTACAAGCAAATTGAGTAATAGATGACTTCTTGATTTTAATAAAAAAAAAAATGATTCTCCCTGAAAAATTCACCTAGTGAAATTTGCTCAAATGTCATGCATAACTTCTTATATGCCAAATTGTTATTGATGTCTAGCACGAGAGTGCCAAACTCAAAGTAAGCAACATGCTCAATCGTTGTCTTTGCTTCATAAGAATTGAGATGAGAAATTTCGAATTTCGTGGAAAATTTTACCTCCAAGGTACTCATTGAAAAATACAATATTTAGCTTAGACCTTCGCTTCTCAACTCGATGAGAAGTGGACTCTCTGATGACAAAAATTGAGGTTCTCTTTGGAATCTATAACCCGATGCTCAGAAATTGCTCAGCACATCTTGAATTATTTGAATTATCCTTGCTCCCACCGTCGCCAATTACTTACTTATCACAAAATCTCAATCCTTTATGTTTAAATAATTTCCTCTAATTGGTTGATTTGCTACTCCTATCACTTTATTTCAAAATTCTTTGACATATATTTTCATCCTGATGTCCAACCATTCTTTCACAAATTCCTTTTATTTTATTTTCTTAACTCCAAACAAATTAAACCATACTTTGCATAATCCCAGTACTATGCCGTGATTAGCGAAAAATCCCAGCAACAGTAAGGAATGAACTTGTGCAAAGCAGTCGATATTCATTTTCCAACGTGCAAAAACCGCTCTTTGTGCAACCCATATTTTATAAAACGTAAATCTATTAAATTTAGGGATAACTTTCAGTGCTGACCGAATACGAACGTACTTGTTAAAATTTAATACTTAATTTAAACTCCCATTAGGAAGCCAAAACGGCAAAACTCCTGTCCGACGAGGCAAAAGAGGCATTCAGATTAAGGCATTTTTGTATTCTCTTAACCGTACGACACAAACGTATCATCTACCCGCCAGAGCCCCAATCCAGTTACAGATTCGCCTCCCCTGTCGCATTCCGCCCACTTACATCCTATTCCGGTAAACAGTTTTAGGTTCAATGGCACATTATGCAATAAATAAAAAACTATTATAAATTGAATTTTATTTTTTATTTTAAAAAATGTCTTTTTAAATGAAATTTTATTTTTCATTGTCATATTATTGCTTTCTAAAGGCATGTTGTAATAGGAAAAATTTTGATGAAAATTTTTGATACGCCACCAACAAATTATCATAATTCAGCACGAATCTCGATGTAATATTTTGAGCACGAACATTCAAACTTCAATTACGAGTCATCCAGAACTCCAATTTCAGCAATATTATATTCAAACTGATCGGCTCGATGAAACGGACCTAATGATATAAAAGTTAGTCCAATCCGAGTCAAATCAGGCTCAGTCAAGTCATTAAACCACAACTACAGAATTTTTGGAGGCATTTGGAAGGTCAAACAGATGTCGAATCTAGCGAGTTTATAGTCGAATCAAGCATCTCAAAAAGACGAATCCAACGAGCCCAAGATTGCTCAATTCCGACATCGTGAAGGCACTCAAATGTCCATCAAACGTCATCTGATCAAGGGAAGCTCTCCGGACCGTCCGATCAAAATGGTTCATATTCCTGCATTAATTGCACTCAAAACACTATAAATAGAGCCTCACCCCTCACATGAGGGCAGGAGGCTTAAGAGAGAACTTGAGGCTTTGAGAATGAGCTCAAGTCCAAGATCATCCTCGCCGTCGTCGATCGCCGTCGACCACCACTGACCGTCGACAACGACCGCCGAATTCCGTCGACCACCACAGTCTGTCATCAGCCACCGCTGATGTCTGTCGACCACCGTCGGACACCGCTAATCACCTCCAGTCACCACTAACCTCCGTCGACCACCACCGTCCGTCATCAGCCACCGCTGACCTCTGTCGACCACCGTCGGACACCGCTAATCACCTCCAGTCACCACTAACCTCCGTCGACCACCATTATCCGTCATCAGCCACCAGTGACCTCTGTCGACCACCACCGACCGTCATCGATTGTCGTCGACTATCGTTGATCACTGTCGGTCTCCGTCAATCACCACTTACTAGACGTCATCAGTTGACGTTGTAAAGTGGAATGCTAGTTATTCTTTCCCGCTTGTGGGACAAGGGGCATTTGTAATCATCAACTTATAGTGGATTTTTACAACTGGGCCAGACCCCGTGGTTTTTCCCCTTTTTACGGGTTTTCCACGTAAAAATTTCTGGTGTGATCACAGCTCGATTCATTTTTTTATCTGAGTGTGTGTTGAATTCTCGTGCAACGCTAAGACGATAATACATTACTCTACCGCTGCGAATTTTCTAGCACGCATCAATTTTATATGAAAATTTCGGGGAAAATAGATACTTTTAGCAATCCAATATATTCTTATTCGTGTTAATAAGGTAGACCATACAATTATAAAATCATAGGATCCGTTTGGTGCAAATTTTCAAGCAATATTATTGTTCACCTAATTTTTACAATTTTGTTTACATTTTAACTATTTCTTAAATTTTTTATGATGAGAATTAGTTTCCTTATGACCCAATATATTAATGTTGTTTGCAACTTAAAATATGGGGCATTTACTTAGAGACCACACAATCATCTAAATTTTCATATTTATGTGCATAACACTCAAATCTCTAACATTACTTAAAAGATCACTATGATTTATTGTTTAAAAGTAAACTACAACTACTTAAATATAGCTTTATAACACCAAAATAGTATAAAATTTAAATACATAAAAAATATGTGATGTGCATGTAATTTTTCCGAACAAAAAATAAAGTTAATCTAACAAGTTCTAAATTTTTTATTTCATAGCAATTTTTTATCTATTTTACACATAACTGAAGTAGCATCAAACTTCAAACTTAACTATTCTTAACAAAAAAACAAAACAAAACGCTTGTAACTCAACTAACTCGGAGTTTGTTTGATACAACTGCAACCGTTAAGAGAAATGACTCCAACTTATCTTCAGCAAATAGTTTTTTTTAATCAGTGTATATGCTTTATCCTCTGCTTTCCTTTATATTGCTGCAACTCAGACGCCGGAAGTAATATTTTCCAGGAAGTAGTATTTTCTCCAAGCGAAAAACCAACGGCAGAAAAAAAACAGGGCTAAACGCCAAAGCTTCCTTACTTTCCACTTCCGCTCGATTTTGCTAATTTCCAATTAAACCCGCTCACAAATGGAAGAGTTGATCTCACCTTCTTCCTCCTCCTCACCACCTTCGACTCTTCAGTACCGCCTTCAATGTCTCCTCAACTCCCGCCCCGAGCGGTGGGCCTACGCCATATTCTGGCGCGCCTCCCCCGAAAAAACCCACTTTTCCGTCGGCGACGGTCATTTCCGAGGCAACGGAAGCCACGGCGGAGACGCTGACGACATGGAGTGGTTCTATGCTATCTCTCTGACCCGCTCCTTCGCAGCCGAGGACCCAATATCACCGGCCCGCGCCTACGCCTCTGCTGCTCCCATTTGGCTTGCCGGATTCAGCGCCCTCACCGCCTCCGGCTGCGACCGTGCCCGCGATGCCCAGCTCCACGGTATCCAGACCCTAGTCTACTTGTCAACCCCAGACGGCGTCCTCGAGCTCGGCTCCTCCCATCTCGTTGCCGAAGACTGGTCTATAGTCCATCAAGCGAGAGCTTTTCTCTCTGGCAACCCCGCTCTGCTTCAGAAAAACGGCCTCTGGTCGTCCGTTGAATCAGAGAATTCGGACTCAGAGGAAAGGATCATCTGCCGCCGTCGGGCTGAGAAGCGTGTGAGGACTCCGGGTAATACTGCAGCGCCGGAGAGTAGCAATCCAGCGAACCACGTGGAAGCAGAGCGGCAGCGGCGGGAGAAACTCAACAGTCGCTTCTATGCTCTCCGCTCGGTGGTGCCGAACGTATCGAAGATGGATAAGGCATCACTGCTTGCCGATGCTGTTTCGTATATAAAGGAGCTGAGAGGTAAGGTAGAGGAGCTGGAGAGAGAGGGAAAGAAGGTTAAAAAGGAAGGGTTTTTAGAGCAGGGGAGTGGTGGTTGTGGAGGAATGCCGAGTAGTAGTCTTATGAAAAAATCAATAAGTGGCGGGGAGATCGCTACCATTGAAATGGAGGTGCAGCTTATTGGCGATGATGCCGTGATTAGGATGCAGTCGAAGAATTTGAGCCACTCGGCGGCAAAGTTGATGGCGGAGATGCGGGAGCTTGGTTTGGTTGTTCAGCACGCGACTGTTGTAAATTTCGACGAGCTGACGCTGCAAGACGTGATTGTTCGAGTGCCGGAGACTTTTCGGGGCGGCGGCGAGAGGTTAAGGCTTGCTCTTCTTGCGAGGCTGGAGAAGAGTCCTTGAGTTACATACAGTATCTCTTAATAAGTTCACTGTCTGAATTAAAGATTGTTCTTTTGCTTTTTCTCGTTCGCCGATGTTGAGGACGAGAAAATATTGCTTTGTTAGGTTGTGCGGACAAGAGCTGATTTCAGAATTCAGTACTGTCGCCTAGCGTCGCAACCTGTATTGTAAATTTGGCCGGCATTGAAGGTTATAGCAATAAATGTAACGAATTGGTGGGTGTATTCTATTTCTCATTTTAATTTTGACGCATTTAAGTACATGGCACATTATTCTCATGAATTTAGGCGTCTAACAGATGATCTTTAATTTTTTTACATTTCATCATTCAAAATTTTCATATCACATTATTAAAAATTTCATTATTATTAAATTTTAAAAAATAATATATATTTCCATGCATAACTAAAATAATATAAAGATCAAAATTTTGATGTTTGATATGTAAGAACATAGGAATTTATACATATAAAAATGTGTCAGTACAAATATTAAAGAAATTTGAGAGTCCATAAGGAAGATGATGTGGTGGTCTAGGATCCATCAGGTACAGTTCAAGAGCCCGCATTTATTCTGTCGGTTCCCATTAGTTGGGAGAAAAATGAACCCGAGGCGGACACAATTCGACCATCCTCCTAAAGTGTTACTGGCATTAACCTCACGCAGGACAAATCGGTCGACATTCCTCAATGAAGGTGGGTGGATGATACAAACCGGTAGGATCTCTAGTAGTCAATTGGCATTGGTGCACCCTTTGGCCATAGCCGCCTAGGTGATTACCCGATCGGTCATTCTCTGCTCCTAGAGCATAACTTCCCAAACCAAAATTCGGTTGGAAGTCATCTCAAGCTCTTGACCATATAAGTATGTGTTGACCAAACTACCACATGTTGTATCTATTTTACTAGAAAAAATGTAATCTCACGACCCCCTTTCCTATAAAAGGGCTCATCTCATGAATAAAAGTTACATGATTTTATTGTTCATTATTTTGCTCTATCTTCCCTTTCCCTCCCTTTTGTGCTCTATTCCTTAGGCGTGTCACTCTGATAGTTTGGATTTAACATCCTAAAAACTGTGGTGAGTGTGAATTCATATCGTCGGCAAAAAAGAGGAGTGTAACCATCACAATAAGAGGAAAATTATCAGAGAAAATGGCCAATGCATGGTACACTAAAGAAGGCGTGGAGGAGTTTGTGCAATAGGAAATGCAAGAGTTGATATCTAGGATAATGAATCGGGTATCGAGCTTGATCACAGAAGTCTCGAGGGTGTTGTTTTGAATTTACGAGGAGACCAGGCTCCCCAAGGACATATCTCTCCTCAGGAGGTGGTGTCAGTGCACTATGAAAGAAGACTGAACCATTGTCCCGAGATGGCCGAAGAGAGAGGTTTGGGCTTATTGAGGCACTGTGTCAGCCAGAGAATCCTTTCTCCCTTCATATTTAGAAATCGAGCAGCATAAAAATTCAAACTCTCGACAGTGTAGGTGTATAGTGGCTTTTTTGAACCCAATGACCACATCATCTTGTTCAAATATGCAATTTGCATGTTGAAGGTCCGGACACATTCAAAGTCGTATGTTCTTTATCATCTGGAGATCGTTAGCTTTCAGGCGGTTCAACTCATTGCTGACCAGAAACATTAGCAGCTTTTTGGAATTCTGCAAAATTTTCTTGGTGTAGTTTGCAAGTGTTGGGGCACCAAAAAAGAGTACACGGTCCTTGTGGCAGCTGAAACAAGGACCAAATGAGAGCCTACACTCCCACATTTTGAGATTCCAAAGGGAGATGCTGGATGTAACGAACCTTCAAGCCAACATGGCACGGGCTTCCATGAAATAGAGCCTGAGGTCAGAGAAATTTTGTTACAAACTCAGTTTGCAGGAACCCCAGGAACTGACCGAGCGGAGGAAATGGCCAACAAGCAGCTCATCGTCGTGGAAATCATCCCTCAGTTAGAGCTGATAGACCACTGAGCCTAGAAGAGAGCCCTGCAAAGTGACGGGTGAAGATCAAGATAGGATCACAGACCATCCTTCCAACCATGGTATAATGATAGTTGGCCCGTTTAAGACAACAAAGGGTATGACCTTTGTAACAATTAGGGACGTCAGATAAGGAGTTGAGACCAGCGACTTGCTCAATATGACAGGTCAAATCAACACTTGGAAAGATCGTTCGATAAGTATGAGGGACTCCAAGCCACCCTATTGAGATTGTCGATGGTGAAGATTGTGAACGCCATCCAAGATAAATAGTACTTCAAAATGGTGTCATCAATGAGGGTTGGAGCTTTTCTTCGGGATATGACGAGGTACTTTAGTACCACGGGAACCACTAACACTATAAGAAGGAATGTATGCACCTTTGAAACCTAATCAAGGAGCTTATTAATGTCAAAAATTAAAGAAGTTTGTCAACCTGAGGGACTTAATTCAGAGGCACGGGAAAGCCTCGAAAGTATAAGCCCAAATGGACCCATCCAAATAAATGTTGTCCAGATCACTGGGATAGTTCCAATTATTTTTGAATCAACAAAGTGCTCCTGATAAGCCTCCAACAAGAGCTCTAGGATGGGGGAACTGTGCAACATCTCATCCATGTAGTGAAGCGAGGAGCTGCACCTGCCCTCCCCCAATTACCTTCACCGATGATGATTTGCCCCTTTGGGGAAATATGTATTTTGACGCTATTGTTGTAATGAAGATAATAAGAAACTTTTAAGTTGGGAGTATCCTGATTGACACTGGCAATTCAATGAACATCTTGTTTAAGTCGGTGTTTGACAAGATCAATCTTCATGCCAACCGGTTGGTAGAGCCAATATGCTCCCTACATGACTTTTGATGAGAAAGGAAGGAGGCCCTAGGCATTATGCCACTAGCGACTACTTGGGGAGAAGGTGAGAAGCAGTTCACGAAGATGGAGGTCTACTTGATAATAGACTCGCCTCCTACCTACAATGTCATCTTTGGTCATCAGTTATTTAACCACTTCAAGGCCCTGGTATCCACATACCATGCCATGGTTAAGTTCCCAAGAGATGGTGAGGTGATCACATTCTAAGGAAATTTGGAGCCATCCCGAATCTATTACGTCTGAGCAATAAGAAGCATGGGGCATGAGTCAATTGACCAACAGAACCAGAGAGAAGAAGGTCTCAAGATCAGCGAGACAACTCTAGAGACTCCTTTCGCTAATATTGAGCCTGGTAAATCTTTCTTAATATGTCAAATATTTCATGTCGGGCACAGAGAGCTGCTGGTTTAGACACGTTTGGACCATCATGACTTATTCACTTGGTCCACAATTAAGATGTTGAAAAAAAACTAGTCCATGTCACCTGCCACAACTTGAACGTGAGTACCACCATTCAAATAAGAAAAAAGAAGATCAGAAACTCAACAACGGAAGTGGTTGAGCCCATAAGAGAAGATGTATTGAAGCTAAAGAAAGTGGGCTAAATCCGGAAGTGCAGTGTCCCACTTGGGTGTCAAACGTCGACATGGTTTAGATGTCCAACAAAAAGTGGCAAATGTGTGTAGATTTCACAATCCTTAATGTCCCTTGCTCAAAGAACCGGTACCCTTACAGAGGAACAACGCCCTGGTGGATTCAATTGTGGGTCATTCCATGATGGGCTTCCTGGATGTCTTCTTAGGTTATCATTAAATAAACATGCACAGGTCGATGTTGAGAAGACTACTTTCATAATTATTGATGGTGTTTTCTATCATAATGTAATGTCCTTTGGTCTTAAGATCGTTGGAACAACATACCAGAGCATGATGGATGCAATTTTTGCTAATAAAAAAGAAAAAAAATATTGAATTATACGTGGATAATGTCTTGTGAAAACACAGTAGCTGAACAACATATACATAATTTAAAAGAAACATTCGAATCTCTGAAAAATTATAATATGAAGTTACATCTTCTAAAATACGCATTCAGAACCTCAACTGACAAGTTCATGGGTTACATCCAAACTCCGAAAGGCATAAAAGCTAACTCAGAGAAAAGCTATGTGTTGATTGATCTGTCGTATCCAAAAAAATCTGAGAAGTGTACAAGTTGACCAACTGGCTCGCAGTCCTTAGCCGGTTCATTTTGAGGTTGGGTGATTAATGAGCAACATTCTTTAAGACACTCAGAAAAGGTAAAAGCTTTAAGTAGATAACTGTGTGTCAGCAGAACTTCCAAAACCTGATGGACTCTCTAGCTTCAACAATGCTTCTCCAAACCCAAAGTTGAATGAAGAATTTTCATTATATTTGGGAGTGGGAGTTGAAGAAATTAGCTCGATGCTAGTCAAAGAAGAGCCAAGAAGGCATTCCGGATCAACTACACTAGTCGCGTCCTCTAAGGAGTGGAGATCAAGTACCTGATTATGGAGAAACTAACCTTTTTTTATTGTGGCAGCTCGCAAGTTGCAAACTTATTTTAAAACACATCACATTCAGTTGGTTTTGTATCATTTGCTGAATTTGATGCTTGCCTCATCAGAACTCTTTGACCGACTGCTCACGTGGAAAGTAAAGCTGAGCAAATTTGACATCATAAATTTGAGCAGATGTCACATTCCCCCTAGGTGATTGATAGCCTGATTATTCTAGGGATTTACTTCTCAAAAAAACCATAAAGTGGACCAGTGGGAGTCACCAGTCTGTCGACTGATAGATGCATTTATAGGTTTATTTGAGTAGAATCTTTCTGAACTACAAGTGTCAACCAAAATATTACCCAACTAGTAGTTGTTAATCATCGTTGTGACCACAACATCGTCATCATAGGGATTCCCTTTCAGGGAAAAATCTGCTTTAGTAAAAATAATCAAGGAATGAGGCTTCCCTTTCGGAGTGAAGGCAGCGATGCACAGTTCCCCACCCAGAGCATTTTATGATCAACCCTCCTGACCGGTTCTGCCCCCAAGATAGCTAGCACTATCGATGTCGATAGTAATTGCTCGGATGGGCTCATTAGAGTCCTCTTCTATTGGGACTTTCATCTGCCTTTGTCTCCATGCTCTTAGGGTTTCAAACTCCTTTAGTTTCCCGACCTTTATTAACTCCTCGACCAAGTTTCAGAGGTGTTTGCATTCCTTCATATCGTAACGGTAGTCATTCTGATATTTACAAATATTGTTCGTGTTCCGAAGAAAATCTCTAGTTCTCATCATAGAGACTATGAAGTACTTCTTATCTTGTTTGACCTTCACTAACTCCATCATTAAAATCCTCAGTTGAGTGAGTTTTGGTGTTTCTCGGTCGTCTAACAATCAGTCTTTTGACCAACTCATTCTCTTTGGTAGTTTTTGTTAGCCTCTTTATCTTCATGAGACCATCAACTATCTTCACATTTTAGTTGATAGCCTTTCAACCTAACTTTCAAGTTGACCAACTGTCATACAAGGCCTATCAGCCTCCACCAATCATCTTGCAAGGCCTTTTTTATGCTACTGGTGGCCAGATTGTTCAACTTTTTGGTAAAGCAGATGAACATACTCCTCCACCATGATGTAGTGGTTGACTAGCTCCAAGAGTTCGGCCAGACGCTCGGGTTGTCGTAAACCAAGAAAGTATTTGAATTGTTCTCTCTTAACCCTTTGCGCTAGGGGGGTCTATGCTTCTACCAGTTCTAAATTCAACACTTCTAGTATTTCTTTCTGGAACCGATTAACATATGCTTGAAGGCTCTTGTTCATCTCTTGCTTGATGTGTCACAGGGCCTATGAATTCTAATGAGACTTTTAACTGCTAGCGACTATGTCGTGAACATCTTCTTGAATTTACCAAAGGAGGTGATGAATCCTATCAGGAGGCCATTAAACCACGTGCAAGCCGAATCCCTTAGTGTGGTGTAGAATAACTCAAAGAAAGCTATATGATCGTCTGGATCACTCTAATTTTTGTAGAAGTCTAGAGATAAGACTTTGAACTTCTCCAAGTGATCGACATCAGAGATCTGTTGGGTTTATGCATTCTCCAGCTGATAGTAGACCTTCCATTAGCTCAAATCATGGTTTGTTCCTCGGTTTAGACCCAATACTATCTTGGTACTGGAATTCCTTAGTTCTGTTTCCTTTTTGAGCCGTTCAGTTGCCTTGGGGTTCATGTTCTTCTTGAGAATTCGGTTATTGGGGAGCTTGAGCTCTTCCCTCGAGTAGCTCCTGAGTCAATTCTACAATATGACTCGTCATTTGATCTTAGAGTTCTTGAATTTATTATTGCACAAATTCTCTCACACACTTCATGTTTGAGGTTTCTCCCCGATGAGCTCCTTCTTCGCGGTGTGCTCCTCTTCTTATTGATGACATAATTCCATGCTCACTACATTTTTTAGCACGTTGAATCCAAATATGTCTTGTGGATCACATTCAATATATAGAGTGTTAAACGAATGAGAGAAACAATGAGAAAGATTGAGAGAGAGAGAGAGAGAGAGAGAGAGAGAGAGTAAGAGCAAAATAACATAAGTTTTGAGAGAGTAAATTCGTTAGTTTTTTTATTGGAGAAATGATCCCATATTTATAGATTCTGGGGTTATCTAATAAATATACAAGTATATCCCTGTTTTAACGGGGACATTACATGTTTTTATTATGTCTTTTCATATTTGTAACAGACTCTGAGACCCTTTTATATTTTTATGCGATATTGGTACCTATTTATAACTTTTTGAAGGGGCATTTAATGACCCGTTAGTCTTCTCATTTGGTATGGTGAAAATTTTTGGTTGCCTACCAAACCTTTGGTCAGCTGAGAGGTCCTTGATCGACCTTATCATTGGAATCTTGAGTCCAGACATTACTGTCGATGGGGTGAACTTGGACCATCAAGCAGAGGGTGTATCACCGTGATTTGACGAACAACTCTGCTTGGACAAGGGACCTTCTGAGAGGATCAGAAATGTGCTCCTTGAGGTGTCTGTTGGCCACCTTTGTGAATAATTCTGAAATCGGTTAAGGGAGCTGGTCATGATCAACTGCTCCTCAGATTATGCACCTTCTATTCATTCGTTCGACTGCGTTTTCGTTTGGTTGGCTCAGGGTTCCAACTAAA
>NEWO01000171.1:730067-746828 GCA_003013225.1 Phalaenopsis aphrodite
TATATATATATATATATATATATATATATATATATATATATATATATATATATATATATATATATATATATATATATATATATATATATGTTATCCTAATTCCAAACTCCTGTTCTTGAGCCAGATTTCATCAGGCTAAAAGCAGAAGGGCTTTCGGTTGCCGCTCAGGTCTCCGGTTGCGATCGATATCAAATATGGTGGGCTTCAGCGGCGACGAAACTGCCCCCTTCTTTGGATTCTTGGGCGCCGCGGCTGCCCTTGTTTTCTCCTGTAACCCCAACGTCTAGCATCTTTGATTCCCCGTTCTTTATCTCCGATCCGGATCCAAACACCTGGTTTATTCCTTGCAGGCATGGGGGCGGCGTACGGCACGGCGAAGAGCGGCGTGGGCGTGGCTTCCATGGGGGTTATGAGGCCCGAGTTAGTGATGAAGTCGATCGTGCCGGTAGTTATGGCCGGTGTGCTCGGCATCTACGGACTCATCATAGCCGTCATTATCAGTACTGGTATAAACCCTAAGGCCAAGTCTTACTACCTCTTTGATGGATACGCCCATCTTTCCTCGGGCTTGGCTTGTGGTCTTGCGGGCCTCTCGGCGGGCATGGCAATTGGGATAGTCGGTGATGCGGGTGTCAGGTGACTTTTAATTAAATATTTATTTTTTAATTGGAATATTACGAAAAGATTTTGGCACAGATTCATGCCCTAGGTGTTTACAGCATCCAATGGGATGCTGATATAAACATAACCATTCATTTTAGGATGCGAATGCCGTTCTTTGAGTAATTTGGTATAGCATGCCATTGATGTGAAGGAATATCTTTTGGTGCATTTCTTCATTACTAAAACTTGCAGATACTTGAAATATCATTATTTGTTATTTATAGTGTAACGAGAACATAGCTTGCCTTAGCTTACTTGTTGGGAGATTAGATCCTATCCTATGATAGTGGTTTTGAGTTTGAGTTTGCAGGAAGTCCAAAAAGAGAGAAAAACCTGCAACTGATATTAATGTCTTTTTTATTTCCTGCCAAAATATTAGGTGATACCAATATTAGTTAAATCAAATGGTTTCTAGATTTTATACATTTGAATTTGGGCTGACTTAACTTGGAATCCTTAGTTAGTTGAACAGAGACCCTCCTTTTGTCATAATCTATTATCTCCCACTCACTATGTGGTCATGTTTGGATGTCAAGTTTTTAATGTGATATAATATATTTAATGCACTATTAAGTTTTATATGAATTCACCACTAGAAATTTGAGCAATGTTTTCCCATTGCTCTTGTTCCCAATTCCAAAATTTTGGATTCACCGCTCCTTATGATGCTGTCTGCCAAAAATTAAGGGTCATATCATTTAGAGAATATTGGAGCATTATCATTATCTACTACAGAAGCAACATTAGCTGTACTCAACTATTGTGGGATATCATACATACTTTTAAGTGCATATTTTGAAATTAGTTACAACAAGTTGTTTAGCATTTTGTCAACCATTCCAATTCTAGTCTAGGCTATATATCTATGTTATATATATATATATATATATATATATATATATATATATAATTTAACTATAACATCTTTTTTTTAAGCAATTGATAAGTGATTTGTTGTGACTGGAGATGCCTTATTTGTTTTTTTGTTGGGCTTCATATTACAACATACCATCTGCAATAGCTTTGTAGTGAAGACTTTTACTTGAAATTACTTTTCTTTGTTCATATTTTTTTGCTTGACATGATGTCCTCTTTCATAAAAGGTTGATCTTAGCATAGCTATCCTCCAACATCATTTATTGAAGTAGGGTTTTTTTTTTGTATTACAGTTAGATACCAAACTGTCTAGTTTTATGGCAAGCTACTTTGAAGATTGTGAACTTGTTTTTTTTTTTGTTTTTTTCCTTATTTTGTCATGAGCTTTAAAGCTATGGCATCCTTTGGAAGTGAAAAGTGGAGGCTTGCATTAGTTAGATACCATATTATCTCAAGATCAACAATAGACATTGCCATTGTCGGGTCCGAAGCCTCTAATGCAAAAAGTGGAGGGTTGTGTTAGGTAGTCGACAACCAACGTAAAATTGGTGTCCAAAAATCATGACATGAGTCCTGTAAACATTGTGCAAATGCTAGGGTGTCCCCTGCAACTGACATGATTTATGGTCTGAATAAATGAAGAGTGTGTAATGACTGCTACAACGACACTCTAATATAGTGTCAAATAAGCAAGAATTTTCACATTATGGATGTATATGGACAAAAAAGCTGATCCATAAAACTAATATCTGGATAAGATCTTGAAATATATGTATTCTTATCTTATGCATTCAAGGAATTAAATGGGTTGAAGAAAAATTTAGGAGATTGATAACTTAGATTTTAAAATTTGGTATTTTGGTATTTTGGTATTGGTCACATTAGAAATAGTGTTGTAATTATAGATAAGAGATTAAAATATAATGATGTAAAAATTAATAGAATTAGATAAAATTATAGCCCTTAAGATTATTGTTGATACTGAGATTTTTAATGTTATAAGTGCTTATGTTTCTCAAGTTGGTTTAGATATAGGTTCAAAAGAAAAATTTTGGAATAACTAAAATAATTAATACAAATGATACCTTTTGAAGAAAAAAATTTATTTGAGACGATTTAATCTATTGCAGAGTGACAGAAGATTTTAAAAATATTCATGATGACTGCAGTTTTGGAGTAATGAATGAAGAATATAGAACCATATTAGATTTTGTTTTAGCTTATGATTTTGTTATTGCTAAAACTTTATTTAAGAAAAGTGATGAAAATATTATTACTTATAAAAATGAATCTAATAAAATACAAATTGATTTTCTTATGAGAAAAGGAGATTGTCGAGAATAAAAAAATTGTAAGGTCATTCCAAGTTAAAATTTAAATACTTAATATCCATTATTAGTTTTGGATTTTAAGATGTGGAGTTTAAAGATAAAAAAATATAATGAAGAATTGTCATAGAATTAGATGAGAGAAACAAAAAGGTGCAACTAAAACTATTTTTATGAGTAACTTTCAAGAATTTTAGATTTGAGATGTTCTAAAGAAATTAATTCTATATGAGATAAAATAACAAACACTATTAAACAAGTGACAAAAGATGTGCTTAGAAAATTAAAAGGAAAAATTTTTATAAATAAAAATAGTTGGCGGTGAAATAATAATGTGTAAGAAAATATAAAATATAAGAAATTTTATTATAAAAATTGGTTTAAATTTAAGAGCTTAGAGAACTGGGAAAAATATAAGATGACCTATAAGGAGTCTAACAAAATTATTTTTGGCGCTAAGAATTCTGCATTTAGTGATTTTTACAATAATTTAGATATGAAAATGGTAAAAAATATGTGTATAAACTAGCAAAAACAAAGAGAAAATAAATGTAAATATTTAATTCAAGTAAGGTGTATTAAAAATGAAAATCAAAATGTGTTTTTTTTTGAAAAAAATCTTTAACATAGGCGGGTGAGATATTTTGATAAAATTTTTCAATGAAGTTTTACGGCCTATTAGAAGTCTAAAAGAATTATTTTTGGCGCTAAGAATTATGCATTTAGTGATTTTTATAATAGTTTAAATAATAAAAATTGTGAAAAATATATGTATAAACTAACGAAACAAAGAGAAAATAAATGTAAAGATTTAATTCAAGGTGCATTAAAAATGAAAATCAAAATGTGTTTTTCTTAGAGATAATTGTTTAACATAGGTGGGTGCGATATTTTGATAAAAAATTTCAATGAAGTTTTACTGCCGACCTTAGTGATCTTAATAATAATAATAATAATAATAATAATAATAATAATTTTTTACCATCGCATTAGTAAAATGGAAGTTGAAATGGCTTTAAAGAAAACCAATGAGGGAAATCATAGGAGATTTGGGAGTTTCTTGGCTTCATAAATTTTTTAATATTATTTTAAAAACTAGAAAGATGCCCGAGGAGTGGAGGAAGAGTATTTTGATTTTCAGTTTTATGAATAATGTGGATGCACAAGGGTGTGCAAATTATAGAAGAATTTAGTTAATGTGTCATATATTAAAATTACGGGATAGAGTAATCGAACATATGTTAAGACAATATACAAAAATTTCTCATAATCAGTTTGGATTTTGGCTGGGCAAATCTACTATGGAAGTTATATATTCATTGAGAGGTTTGATAAAGAAGTACAGAGAGAGTAAGGAGGATCTGTGTTTTGATTTTTATTGATTTAGAAAAAGCTTACGATAAGCTTCCAAGAAAAGTTCATTGGAGAGTTCTAGGAAAGAAAGGTGTTGATATGATTTATATTTAACTCATTAAAAAAACATGTGTTTCTTGTAGAAAGAGTATCGACCATGTATTTTTATATTTCAGTTGGATTATATTATGGATTGGCTTTAAACCCATATCTTTTTGCTGTAAGTATGGATGCATTTACCATACATTTACAAGAAGATGTACCTTGGTGTATGCTTTTACCATACATTTATACCCATATCTTTTTGGTGTATGCTTTTTCTGTAGTTAATTTCTACTTTGTTGATAATGACTTTTATAACTTGGCAAGTTTTTTGCGTTAATTTGTTTTGAATTTGACAATAAATCCAAAATAAAGTTTTTGTTTACCATAATATTATTTTTTCTAATCATTGGATGATTTTGCATCAAGACTATTTTATTCGGGCATCTGGCCATGAATGTATCACTCCTTTCCTTTGAGCTAGTTATTAACTAGGTTTAACCGATTTATATGGGCACTAGGACTAATTTGCCCCAAAATATTTTTTGTTTAACTCCAATGTTGTTTGAATCAGTTTTTTCATGCTCTCAGCTACTTTTATTTTAAGCAATATGATCCTTATTGTTTGAATTACAAATTAAGTGGAAGCCCTTTAGAATGGCATACAATAGATTGGACATATGGTTTTTTACCTTCAAATTTTTAGATTGCATTGTATGTTTAAAGTGTTTGATTTTTCTGTAAAATGTGTAGAACATCCATACCCTCTTTGTGCACCCTCTCTGTAGCTTGATCATCATAGAGAATGCCCATGCCCTAATGGAATAAATAATAATTTATATGAGATTAGTTGCAATTTTATTTCATGAAACTACCTGTGTACGACACAAAGTTATCAAAGTAAGCCTTAGTAAGCTAAGCGATTCCTGGTCTCTTTTTTTAAGGTTTTGTTTTGTTACTCTTAAAATCTTAGACTATTTTACAGAACAGTTTATTTTTTAGATTCCACTTTTTAGTCAAATGTGGTTCAAAAATGAACACGAATTTTTAACTTTCTGTCCTTCCAAACTATGAATTTTATTTTCATAAACAAAAGCTTTAAGATGAAATTATGTTGAAGTTAGTGGAACTTGTCACTTGTCAATCTTCAACATGCTATTATAAATGAACTATGATAGTTGGTTATTTGGTTGAACCTTTCGAAATTCAAGAGCATTAGCAATTAATGACCTTCAATGAACTCTCAAATGCTTTAACGAAGCTCTTATAGGTTGTATTGGTCATGGTAAGCCAACAACAATCATCTTGCCGCTCAAGTAACTTCAAAATTGCTACTACAAAGCAATCCAAATGGAAAAAACTTGTTAAGTATAGTATCAAAGTAACTGATAGAATTAAGGTGACCTATAGGGGTTCTAAGAGAACAATTTATGATGCTAGAAATTTTGCTTTTAGTGATTTTCATTATAAAATAGATACTAAAGAGGGTGGAATGCATATAAGTATAAATTAGCCAAACAAAAAGAGAAGAAAAATAAAGATTTAATTTAAGTAAAGTGTACTAAGGAAGATAATCAACATAGGTGAGTGAGCTATTTTGATAAATTTTTCAACGAAGTTTCTGAAAGTACGATTGACGTTAGCGATCTTAATATTATTAATAGTAATAAAGTGTTTTATTTTAACTGTCGTATTAGTAAAAAAAAAGTTGAGGATGCTTTAAAGAAAACCAAGGGTGAGAAATCTGTAGGACCTGATGATATCCTAATTGAAGCGTGAAAATATTTAGGAGATTTGTGAGTTTCTTGGCTTACTAAACTCTTTAATATTATTTTAAAAACTAAAAAGATTCTGGAGGAGTAGAAGAAGATTATTTTGCTCCTAATTTTTAAGAATAAAGGTGATGCACAATAATGTACAAATTATGGGAGAATGTAACTGAACATAGGTTAAGACGTGATACAAAATTTTTCCAAAATCAGTTTCGGTTTATGCCGAGTAGGTCTACAATGGAAGCTATACTTTTATTGAGAGGTTTGATGGAGAAGTACAAAGAGAATAAGGAGGATGTACATATGATTTTTATTGATTTAGAAAAAAAACTGACAATAAGGTTCCAAGAAGATGTCCTTTAGAGAGTTCCAGAGAAGAAATGTGTTGATATGACTTATATTCAAGTCATTAAAGATATGTATTCTAGAGCTGTTACTTGTGTTCGAATAGGAGGATTCACCAAATAATTTCCTATTTCAGTTGGATTACATCAAGGATCGACTTTAAGCCTATATCTTTTTGCTTTAGTTATGAATGCTCTTACTAGACATTTGTAGGAGGATGTACCGTGGTGTATGCTTTTTGCTGATGATATCCTTGTTGTGGATAAAATTAGAGAAAGAGTTCAAGAAAAACTTGAATTATAGAGGTCTACATCGGCGTCTAAAGGTTTTCGTTTGAGTATTTCTAAAACTGAATTCATGGAATGTAATTTTAGTAGTATTTGCTCTAGCGGCGGAGTTGTAACTATGAATGATCAAATCATTAAAATGTGTGAACATTTTAGATATCTTGGGTCTATTGTTCAAAGTGATGGTGATATAGATGAGAATGCTACTAGTTGAATTCAGGTTGGTTGGTTGAAGTGGAGGAATGCATCGGGCCTATTGTGTGATAGAAAAGTACCGCTTTGACTAAACAAAAAATTTTGTGAGATGGTAGTGAGACATGCAATGCTCTATAACACAGATTGTTGTTTTTTAAAAGAGAACATAAAACAAAGTTAAGTGTTGTTGAGATGAGGATTCTTAGCTGGATGAGTGGCTTGACACTTAGAGACAAAATGTGAAATGAATATATCATTGATAGGGTTGGTGTAGCTCCAGTGGCGAACAAGATTAGAGAGAGTCGTTTTAGATGATTTAGTCACATCAAACGTCGATCATCTGGTGATCCGGTGGGGAGAGTGGATTATTTGGATTCGACTTATGTCAAGAAAGACAAAGATAGACCTAAAGAAACTTGGGCATATTGTATGAAAAATGATCTTAATCTATTAGAATTAAATGAAAATATGACATTCAACAAGACACAATGGAGTAAAAGGATCATGTAGCTGACCCAACTTTGTGGGATAAAGACTTGTTTTTGTTGTTGTTTCCAAAAGAAACGTTTTTCTTCCTTCAACTTATTTTCTTTGCATTTGTCCTACAATTGTCTCCCACTTTCCCTCTCTTCCTTACTCACATTTTCTCACTCCTTTGTTCTCTTACCCAAAAAAAAAAAAAAATTCTTGAAAAAATGGAGGAGACTTCCCTTATCTCTAACTCATCTAACGACCATCTCTGTCTTCTTATTTTCTTGAATTTTGCTTTTTTCCTTTCCCACTGTTTAAGAGCAAAAAATATTTATTATTATTTAGAAGTCAACAGTTCTCATTCATATAAACTCGCAGCTAAGCAAAAAAGATAAATAGATGGGTGGCTGGATGGCTGGATGGCTGGATGGCTGGATGGGCTGGCTGGATGGATGGATACGCATAAATCCCTACCTAATGTATGCAGTGGTGTGAAGGACATGCTTGTGTCATGTGTATACCCACCCAAAAATGATTTATGCAAATAAAGCTATGTTGATGGGTGGTTTTGGCATATGAAAATTTAGAAAACCGTAGATTATTCAATGTCAAGATTTCAAAGGTGGATTACATTTAAAATCAATTTTCCTTAAGTCGTGCGCGCACACACATTCATGTATGATTTCATATTAAATTTTCTTTCAAGGTGTGATTTGTCATTTATGATAATTGGCGTGATGCAGCTCAAATCTGAATCAAGCGCAATTTGGAGCCATTCACGATTAAGAACAGACCATAAAATTTTGTGTGAAGCACAGGTAACCTTGAAAATTGAACTACTCTCCGAAAAATATCTACATTAGAAGGCATTCTTTCTCTGTAGGCTGAGTGCTGAGGACATAGCCGCTTAGCAGTCATTCTCTTAGTGGCTTTATGTATTAGGCTCAAACTACTTGGACAGGTCTTAGCAATAGTTAACAAGGCTACCATTCACAAGTAGTTTTTTGTGGTGGTAAAGGAGATCTTGTAAGATAAAAGCCTTGATTTGTAGATGAGTTAGGGATGTATTTACACTTAAAATTAAGCCATGGTTTTCAACTCAGAAGTTTTTGCTGGTTTTATGCTTGAAGATCACATGTTGAGTGATTAAGATGCACTTAGTTGTGGTACTTAATTGAGTCAATCACAAGAAATTTGAGAAAAAAACTTATATTTTATTGATGCAAAATTATAAAGTACACTAGGTAAGTTTGATATAACATTTAAATCTATTCATGTTTATAAACTTACTAGTGAATTTTTGTGCATTTATATATTTAACACCTAAATCTTTATATTTACCTATATAACACCCTAATATCTAAATATTATAAAAATATATGCACTGAAAGGTGCGCTTTACTTTAGATAGGTTAATATTCGTGATATTTTTAATATCTTGTAGAGATTTGGGTGTTATATAGGTAAACATAAAGATTTTTGTGAATATATTAAGACGTCGGAATTTGTTGGTATGTGTGAGAATCCTTAACAAAATATTCTATAAAACCCAATATTAGAAAATATAAGAAATTACATGGTTTGGTGGGATTGTTCCACTTAAATTCATAACCATAACCACTTTATGGGTTGTTTGGTTGGATATTTTTTAAAATACATGTATTTTAGAAATGCTTTCTTTTTAGTAATACATAAATCATTTTGTTGGATGTAAATTAAATACATTGAAATATTTTTTTTCTTAATGATACATTTCAAATGCATTAAAATATGATAATTGCAAGCTGGGGGTCTGCTGCTGCTTTTGAGTTTGTTGGTGGTGGGTGATGGTGAGTTTGAACAACAATCTGCGACCATGAATAGACAAATGTGACATTGTGGGTTGAGTTTTTCTTTCATTTAAAATTCACTAGATTTTGATGAATTCTAAATTCATTAAAAAAAAAAGATCATTTTGTGGTATTCCAAATTTTTTATTATTGCATTGCTTTTGATATACTTTGATTTACTTCAAATCAAATATCAAATGATCAAAACCTCTGTCATTTATTTATTTTATATTTATAATACTCGCAACCAAATAATCCTTGTAACCAAAAATCTCTGCTACATTGAAAACTGTACATCACAGTTTTCTTTCAAGTCTTCTTAATTCTGGGAGAAGATTAGTAAAATATTCAATTGTAGTGTGATATATTTAAAAAAAATAATATCAAAAGTATGTTGATGCATGCCATTGTTTATTGCTACAATAATATTCTTTTGCGCTGCATTTATAACTCCTTTGCGGTTATGTCAACCTACGATAGGCTTCCTCCAACACTTGCTCTGGGCACAAAGGTGCTTACTTTTGGCATCACATGCTGAAACCCACTCACTTGCCTTTTTTGTTGCAACTAACTACTAAAAGAGAAAAAAAAGGGGGAAATTTCTTTGTTCCCTCTAATGTAAATGAATGTGCACTAAATGCACATAGGTAAATTCATTGAATACATCTATTTTTTCTCTCTTCATTTATCATATTTTGTCAAAAAATTAAGGATAATTGGTTGAGTGATTTAATTACAATACTTGTATGGTATTTATACAATCTTTGGTTTGCCTCTAAAAGGAAACATACAGAAATGGGGAATGATAGTAGTTGGCAGTAATAATCCCATAGATTTGATGTGCCGTGAAATGAATAAATTGGAGGATTACTGTGCTTGATGGAACATTGGGGGAGAAATTGGAGGCGTAATTGATGGATATTCATTTTTTTCACTTCCTCTTAAGTGAATAACGTGATATCACCACTTTCAAGCTTGCTTAATAATTCTGAAAACTACAAATATTCTATTATGTCATATAACTGGCCCAATTTTCTCTCTTTCAAGTGTATGTGAACTGATTACGACTACTCTTGAGAATTCTTTTCATTCAAAAGCTATGTTAATATTGTGCAAATTTCTTGTTGGATTTAGATTACATCTCTCAATTACTAGAGAATTTGAGATAAGGGCATGTGGGCATTATTGTTATTTTCAATGGAGAGGGAAACTATGTTTTTTTGTTCATTGAAGAAACAAAAAGGAAATAAAAGTGATAATGTTACAATGAAGGCTACAAACAGAGTGACAATGCAATGATGAAAGTTGCAATAATGGGACCAAATGTGGCAATGTTGTGATGAAGGATGCAATAATGGGACCAAATGTAGCAATGTTGTGATGAAGGATGCAATAATGGGACCAATTTGCGACATTGCAATGATGAAAGCTGCAACAGTAGGAAATAATTACAACTAAGCAAGATGAAGACTGTAGAAGATTAGGAGAAAGCTAAAAAATGGTATCAAGAAGGCTATAAGATTGTGGTAATGCAATGATTAAGGTTGCGGTAATGTGATCAATTTGCGGCCATTTATGATGAAGGCTGCAAGTATAAAAAATGTTTGCGGGAGAGCAATGGTGAATGCTGTCAGCAATGAAGGCCACAAGGTTATGTTAATGTAGTGATGAAGGCTGCATTTATAGAAAATAGGTGAAAAAAATGAAAATGCTACAATGAATGCAATAATGATGAGGGCTGCTGCAATAATATAGTTGAAAAAATGCTTAGGGATTCAATATAATTAAAGGAATTAGGAAGAATTAGATTGTTTCACTCCAACATTTGTGTAATTTTTATAAAATCCTAAAGAGCATGTACCAGGAAACAAATAAATTTAGGAATTAATAAATAGAGTAATTATAATAATTTACGGATTGATGATGTTGTAGAATAATATTTACTAGGCATACACATTGATGAGCTGACACTGATAATTTCACAAATCATTGAGGTGACGTGAAGTGAACAAGGAAGATAAAGGATTGTTAGGCTCAATGGAACATTTTTGCAGGCCAAATTGGAGGGGTAATTAATGGAGATTTTTTTCCCACATATTTTATTGAAGGAAATATTAATTTTCATGGTTTAGTAACTACATCAAATTTAGTATAAAATTTTGTTATGCATATGTTTTCATGCACTCATGTTTCTAAGTATTTATGAAATGTGAAATAAAAAATTGATGCCATTATCATTATATATGCCTATCATAATTCTTTTATGGTCAGATAAATTAAAATAATCTTCTAAATAAAACACAAATTATATCGAGGAAAAAAAAATCATCAATATGCAAAATAATGAGTGACTAATATTAAAACTGATAGGTTACTTTGATGAGAGAATTGAATTAACTTCAAATGTTTCTTATATTATGATTGTAATAATAATTTATTTTTTTTATCTAGCTTTATTCTTTTTTGTTGCTGTCATCCACTTTGATGAAGCAGAAGTTAGTAAGAATTCATAAACACCAATCTTTAGGACATTCAAATTCCCTGTTCGTCAAAACTAGTTACATCTCCCTCAACATTTCTCTGGGCAACCATGTCTCATGAAAAAAACAATAATAATGAGAAATGAATATATATGCACCAATTTTGAATTCATCATTTCTCTCTGAATGTAAAGAAAGGTGGAGAAAGCCGTATTCTTTTTTTTCTCGATAATCAGATTACAACTCTTCTTATATAATAAGGAACTACTATGACACACTTAATTGCAATCATTGCAACTTACCAAAGATAAACTAACTTAAGATAGAACAAAACATGACATGACCAAAAAAAAAAAAGAAAAGAAAAAGAGAATAACACTAAAGTAGGAAACTCAGAATTCCACACCCCCCCTTAAGTCGGGTCATAGATATTGTAAATGTCCAACTTGATATTCAATTCAATCAAGCTGCCTAGAGGTAGATATTTAGTGAAAACATCAATAACTTGAAGATGAATCAAAATGTAGATTAAGTTAATAATGCATCCCGTTTTAGAGATAAAATGTGTATCAATCTCAATGTGCTTGGTCCTATTATGTTGCAAGGAATTCTTTGCAACACTAATGACAGCTTGATCATCGCAAAACATATTTGTGGGATTTTCTATGATTGACCGTGGAGTATCCCAACTCACTTAATTATCTTTATATCCCCATTCCTTCACAAATTCTCAAAGCAAGTACCTGGTCCTCAGATTTCTTGCTTCTTGTTCCTGCAAGTGATAAGATTTCCCCGACATAGGAAAAATACTCAGAAGACAGGAAAAATACTCAGAAGTGGACCTTCTGTCTGTGAGTTCTCTTGCCAACTAGTATCGGTATAAAATCCTACCTCCTTGTTGTCTGATTTCTTAAATAGTAACCCTTTACCAGGTTGTTCCTAACAAATCTCAATATTATGTAAGCCATTCTCAAATGTTATTCATTTTGACTATTCATATGCTTAGATATCAGGTCTAGTGTATGATAGCTAGATGAGCTTAACCACCAATCTCAGTTATCTATTTTGTCCACCAACAACTTTTTTTCATCTGAATGTAACTTTTTATTGAAATTTATATGAGTCTCAACAAGCTTGCATCCCAACATTCATGTCTCTTTTAGTAGGTCTAGGATTTACTTTTTTTGGGTTATCACAATATCATCTTGGACTTGACCACTTCCATGCTCAAAAAGTATTTCATTGCGCTTAGATTCTTAATTTCAAATTAAGTGACAAAGACCTCATTGATTTTCTCAATTTCCTTTTCATCATCATCTATTAGGTTTATATCATCTACATAAACAATGAGTTTAACTTTTTTACCTCCTTGTGTATGTTTTAAGAACAATGTTTGATTCACTTGACATTGGATGTATCAATTAGATTTTATAGTCTTGGCAAATTTGTCAAACCAAGTCCTTGGAGATTATTTGAGATCTTAAAGTGACTTTCTTAGTTTACAAACTAGATATTTATTCGAGTCATTTTCTAGTCCTGACAGTTTTTATTCATTTCTTCCTCAATGTCTCCATTTATAAATGCATTCTTGATATTAAGTTGATGTAGTTCCTATTTTTTTTTTCACTGTTAAGGGAAGTACTTTTATGATGTTTAACTTGGCAACTGGAGCGACATACGACTAAGTGAAAACTTAGGCCACCAACCCAGATTTGAATCTTTCAATGCTCCCATCTACTTTGTACTTGTCATTGAAGACCTATTTGCACCAAACGGGTCTTGAGGAATCTTTGTAAAGATCTTTGTGCCATTTAGATTAAATGCTTGGATCTCTTCTTAAACTGTCTTTTTTCATTTTGAACTTTGAAGTACTTCATGAATAGACTTTAGTATCTACGCACTATTAATATTAGCTACAAAAACTTTTATAAGTTGATGATAACTTCAAATAGACAACAGAATCCTAAATAAGTATAATTTGTGCAATTTTCTCAAACTTCACTAGATTTCGCCCTTCTTGGAACTTCAAAGGTGTGAATTCAGGTTTGGTTGTGAATAATCTTGTGGTTGCATATTGTGCTTATCTTACTCTCTAAATTTCATTCTCCTAGTATGCACTTGTAGTTCCTTATTGACAATCTCAAGTTGGATGTTCTTAATTGGTGGAACTTGGGAGACAGGAAGATTAAAAAGAATGGGAATTGGTTTTGAAGACTCTAGATCAGTGTGAGTATCTAGAATGCCGTCCCAAGTTTAATATTCACCCGGACTCTCCTCCTAAATATTAGATTTGGGATAGTAGGGTTTGTTTTCAAAGAAGGTAACATTCATGGAGTATAATATTTTTTTTGTAATGGATGAATAGAAGCACACCCTAAGAAGATATATTTGTTGGATTTTGGATCTAGCTATGCTGTTTGGTTTGTGAACGTGAACAAAGGTGAGAACCAAAATTTTTTAGAAAGCATAATGGATGAGAAGGCTCTGATATGAGGGTATTTCTCCATCACAACATCGAGAGGGACTTTGAATCCAAAGACCCTGCTTGGCATTCTATTAATAAGGCATGTGGCTTTGAGCATGACATCCCATAAAATTTTTGGGACATTATGAGAAAGTATTATAAACCTAGATACTTCGATAATATGCTATTCTTCCTCTGAGCTATCCTCTTTTATTGTGGAGTTTCAACACGAACTCACATGGATGATACCGTTCTTTGCAATGTAGGGTCCAAAGATAGAATTAAAATATTTCTTTACATTATCAATTTGGAGGATCTGAATTTTGCATTGGAACTAAGTGAAAATCATGTTACGGAAAAACCAAAAGATTTGTGTAGCTTCAAATTTTTCTTTCATGAGGATATCCAACTTGCTATAATGTGGTCATCTTTAAAGGAGACAAATGATTTAACTCCATTGATGATTTTCAATTTTAATGACCCCTAAATGTCATTGTACATGATAGAGAAATGATGTGAGGGTTTGTATTAGGACAATTGATAGCTATGGCGAGTATGTTTTGTCAATTGACAAGATTCACACTGGTAAAGCTCTAATTTTTTATTAATAAAGAGACGAGGGTACAACTTAAATAAGATTATTCAAACTACGATGCAATAATAGAACTAGAGTTTCAACAGAATCAGACATAACAGACTTACAAATATGAGAAGAGGATGGTGAAGAAGAAACTTGTATACTAATGAAACAACTTTCCTTAAGTAGAGGTATAGACCTTAATGTAATTCAACATTGCTTAAACTTCTCCGAATCCACCTTCTGAAAGGATTAGAGTATAATTTAATAATATAGTTCAAGTCCTGATTAAACTTACTAATTGATAGTAAGTTGCAATCTAATTTGGGAATATATAGTTGTTCGCCGGTTCTCGCCTAAGGGTAATTGTCTTTTGTGAGCTTAAAGGAAATTTAATCTTTTGTCATTTATTATTTTTAGTATAAATATGATTAAAATGTTTAGGGTTAGGGTTAAGCATGAGATTGGACTTTGTATCTTCGGGTTAGGGTTTGGGAGATATTTCCCATCCCTCGAATTGTAGAATTTGGGAGAGATCACCTACTTCTTGAATTACATGTGCTTATCTTTTACATATTGTGTTGTTTGTCTTATTGAAGAAAGAAATTTATTTTGCCCTAAATTCTGCAGAGAACTCACTGTATTCCTATCAAATTGGTATCATACCAAGATTTTATGAAACCACCAGATCGCTGTGTACAAGGTCATATAGGAAGGGATTTTGCTACGGAAAAACAAAATGTAGATCGTTGTGTCTTTGTCTAGCTGAGGAAGAAATGCCTAGGATCATGGCTGACTAGGAATCCAGTGACGGGATCATCACAGTCGCAAGGGTCGTGACTCTTCCTCGGTGATACAATTGTGATTTGTAGCTAGCAACGTTAGGATTGAGTGTACAAATACGGTTCAGATATTGTATTAAGGTTCGCATGACCACAATTGCTGGAAGCAAAAGATCAGATTTTAGCTACAGTGACCGAACCTCCCCAATACAATTGTGATTTGAGCTTACGGTAGCTATTCAATTTCTCTGTGAAGCATTGCGATTTGAGCCAATTTTTCCTCGAGCTAGATGAGAAGAATGCAACTTGTTGTAATCGTACAAAAGTCGCGCTTCAAGCCAATTGACTGTGCTCAAAGCAAGAAAAATAGTCCCGATTCAAATCAACTACGAGAGCATGACATACATGCTTAAAAAATGACATGAAATAATGGTTTCCAAAGAAGTTGATGATTTGGAGAAGAAATTGGAGGAAGAGATGAATTAAATCAGATCTAGGATGGATGAAAAGTTATCCACCATGGAAGGTTTTTTTTATAGACAATTAGGTTTTTTTCCATGGAGAACCGAATTGAGGCTCGATTCAAGCGCTTGAGGAGATGAAGAGGAAACTTATCGAGATGCAATTCATGACTCTGTGGCAATTTAATTTGCAAACCCTAACCAAGGGTTAACCAGAGAATCCTGGCTAAATCAAAGGGAAAGAGATTGAGCAAGAGGAACATGAGGAGGAAAACATCTAACGCTGAGAACCCCCTCTCAAGGCTCCGTTAGGGGTGGATTAAAGATTTCAGATAGAGACGATTGGGTTGAAACATGGAGAAGTGGTTATGAAAGAGGTATGGATGAGTGTGAAGAAAAAAAGACAGAAGCAAGAATTTGATATGGCTATGGTCAAAAAAGGAAGTCTTACCCTCAACACATTGGGGGTAACAACAGAGGGGAGGAAGTTGGGGTTGAGATGCTAGGGTTAGGAAATTGAAGATCAATATTTACGAGAGGGAAGATGCACATGGGTGTGTGTACCAGGTGAGGTGGAGTGATATTTTGTGGTGAATAGGCTAAATAGGAAGGAGAAGTTCATGGCAGCATGTTTATGTTTAGAGGGGAAATCCCTAACATAGTTTCAGTGGAGGGAGGCTACTTACCTGAGCCAATTTTTCCATGAGCTGATTGGGAAGATTACGGCTTGCCCTACTCATAGAAAAGTTGTGATTCAAGCCAATTTATTACTATCAAACCAAGAAAAGTAGTCCCGGTTCAAATCAACTACGAGATCGTGACATATAGGCTTGAAA
>NEWO01000171.1:748013-769997 GCA_003013225.1 Phalaenopsis aphrodite
AGCGTGCAGGAGGCCGAGCTCGAGTCGGGTGTTCTGCAGGGAGGATTCCGACTTCTGAAGCGAGATCTAGGTTTTTTCCCTTTACTCTGATACCACGACGAAGGGTTTAAAAATTGTATTCTCTTATTTCTCGATAATCAAATTACAAATTGTCTCTCTATATAATAAGGAATGACTATGACAAAATTAATTATAATAATCACAACTTACCAAAAGATGAACTAACTTGAGACGAAAAGAAGTAGACATAACATAGAGAATAACACTAAATTAGGGAAACCATAATTCCAAAATACGCATTAACAAGAGCTAGGAGATTGAGAATTCATGTTAGGCTCACAGGGGATATGATTCATATTAAACGCTTATGATTCATAAGAGCAGAAGCCCGAGCCAAGGGGCATGCTGGGAGAATTTTGGCTTTTAAAGCTGGATCTAGGGTTTGTTCCCTAGTTTTGATACCATGAAGAAAGATGGAGAAAATTGTAATATTTTATTTCTCGATAATCAAATTACAACTCTTTTCTTTATATAATAAGGAACAATTAGAACAAACTTAATTACAATTATTACAACTTACCAAGAATAAACTAACTCAAGATGAAAAACAATATGACTATAAAAAAAAAAAAAAAACACTAAAATAGAAAACACATAATTCCACAATAGCATTAACAAGAGCTAGAAAACGAATAATTCAGATTAGGCTCATAGGGGATATGATTCATATTAAACGATTCTGATAGATGATTTGGCCATTTCAAACTTCTTCTGGAAACTATTATGTTGTAGGTATCAAGTTATTGTATATTTTGTTCATTTAGATGAAGTGTATAAAAGGATTTAGATAGAAATTTGATGCATGATTTGATAGGGAGTTATAAATATAGTGAGGAATTTTTTTTGAAAATTTAAGATAAGAATACTCTATCGGTGGATTCATTCTATTTTAGCTCATCCTATCTACGTGGTTCCAAGTTCTTTATTTAACCTTCTAATGTATACATTGATCTGGTAATTAGGATAAACATGAGTTTCTTTGCATTAGTTTTTAACTATTTTATTAGAATTTTGTTTTTATTTTTCTTAGCTACAGCGAGTAAAGTTGAAATGAAATATGGAGGAATTTCAAAATTTCTAGTTTTATATAACAAAAAGCTATTGGCTCCCAATTCTTTCTTCTAAAATATGGTTAGATGAATGTAGACAAAGGGGTTGGCTAAATGATGTGCCCATAGGGTGTTTGTAGGTATTTAAGCTGTGTTTGGTTTGAAGAAATTGGAGGGATGGCAAATACATTCTATTTCACATATAATGGGTGTCTGATTTAACTGTAATTAATTAATTGTTAAATAAATTTTCGTAAGAAATATCATCAATGCATTTTTTCATTCGCAATCATCTACCCATTCTGAGTGAAAAAATTAATGTAAAATTTTATGTTGCCATTCCTTTTACTTGGATGTATTCTGCTCATTAGATCAAAAATTCTATTTCTCATCAATTCATTTAGGAAAAATATTTTTCATTTTATTTTACTTGAACCAGACTTTTGGGTGAAAAATATTTACATTTCAATTCATTTACCATTTCTCTTTCATTTCCTATCTTTCTGTTCCTAGACTAAACATATCCTAATAAAAATACGGTTGACAGAAATGCAGCCTTGTAAGATAGATGAAGATTGGAAACGCTTCCCACTACTGAACTTTAATAAATGAAAAATGATATGTAATACCCATAAATGACGGTTTTTTGATGACAAGGTCTAGACTCTTAATTCAATTGTTACAATCAGATATCAACCACCCTCAAACTTATTTCAAATTGAGCCATTCAGGTGTAACAAGTGAACCATGGAGCAAAAAATGCCGTTTATTTGAAGAATATTCCCAACAAATTGTTGCGGTTTGATTCAAAACCAATGGTTGAATCGGTTGGTTGGAAACGGTAATTTTTTGATATCTGGATTCTGGGATGCCAATTTTCAATGTACTACCCGGCTGAAAAGAATGGCAGTCCTGTTAGAAGATGCATTTTACCCTAACCATATATTGACATCTTTGTTTAGAATCTTGCCGTTGCTATTTCTTCTTTTATTAAAATTCCTTAAAATCACCTGTAAATCCTTATTCATCTTCCTCTGCTTTTTTCGCCAAATTAGCTCTTAAGACTCAAATTCTTTGTTTGCTACTCTCGGCTTTTACGGGCTGTTTGCCTCCTAACAGGATTTAACTTCAATAGCATTTAATAAATCCTGTAAATTTAGGTTTATCAAATTTGTTGAACTATTTGATTTAGTAAATATGATTTTATGGGCAAAACAACAAGAAATTTGGATTTAACTATTTGGCTGGATTTATACTAAACCCATAAATCCAGCGTAAATAAATCATATTAAAAGGCTTTAACAAGCAGCCACTTAAAAGTTGACCTTCTCATTAATCGGTTTTTCAAGCTGTACTTTTTGTGCGGCTTGGGTTTGTAAACTACAAAACTTTGACTAGGATAATAGACATATTATAATGATGTTAACAAAAAGCCCTCTTCCCTCTGAAACATTAAATTTTTTTTATGCATTTCCATATACTTCATGTGCAGCAGTGAATAACTTCGCCATTATTATTTTTACAGAGCAAATGCACAGCAGCCAAAACTATTCGTGGGAATGATTCTAATTCTAATTTTTGCTGAAGCCTTGGCCCTATACGGCCTCATTGTGGGCATCATCCTTTCATCTCGTGCAGGTCAGTCTAGAGCCGACTGAGGGGAAAAATATGAATCTCTGTTCCTCTGCGGCTCGGTGCCTAATCAGGCTATCGAACAATCATGTGCTTTTATTTACGTCTACTTTGGTTTTTTGAACTTGGTGGTTCAAATTTCTGTAAACGAGATGCTTAAATGGAGCTTTATTCTGTTTTATGCAAACACGGCCCATAAATTACATGCCTGTAGAAGATTGATATGGAATTTGTGAAATTAAGCACAGTGCCTGTACATTTAGTACGAGAAATGGTTTCTGATTGTGGTCTTTATTTTATATGGGTAGTTATTCATATATGGGAAACAAGTGGTTTTTGACAGTGGTGCTTTCATTTACTTGGTCTGTTCGCCTTTTTTTTTTTTATTTGGGGTGTGGAAGTGGCTGCAAACTATTACAGGTAAAGTTAATAGAAATTTGTTGTGGAAATAATAAATAAATAAATAAATAAATAAATGTTTTTTTTTTTAATTACAATACCACTTTAGCATATTTGATAGTAAAAGTCATTTTCCAACAGGAGAATTTCGATAACATAGCAGTAAAGTATTAGCTAAATGGAGATGTGATTTGAAAAGTAAAATAATAAGAGAGCAGCTCAAATTAGACCTAAGGAGTGGGTGATTTCGGTTTCATCATATCTATAAAACAGCAAAAATGTCGTAGCTAAATGAAGATGTGGTGGTTTGAAAAGTAAAATAACAAGAGAACAGCTCAAATTAGACCAACAGTGTGGGTGATTCCATTTTCATAATATCAGTTAGCCCAAGATGAAATCTTAAAGTTTCACCATAGTACTTTTAGTTTGTTTTAAAAAGAAGCAGGGTTCAGTTCGAATATTGTTGTTATGTGTATCCAGAAAAAAATAGTCACGTATTGTGCAAGAAGATTATATTAATTACTGTTATAATTGCCCGCAGAAATGATTAAAATGGTAGCTAGCCCTAATTGGTTGAGCAAACACATAACGCTCCTGGAGGTTGATTTACAATCGGCTAATGTTTAGAGTAAACTTTTAAGACCTGGGACGGCTATGATTTCACCCAACTAGTGTATACCACATTTCATCCTAGGCAGAGCTATGGTGATCATCTAAGAGGGAGTGCAAATAAATAGGGAGATAAGTTTTGACGGACATAGAATTAGTTAGATCTAGAGTGACATATTAGATTCATATCGGTTTGGCTTAAAGTTTAGTACCTTGATGCTGGGATTCAGTCATTACGATGACATAGGCTAGGGGCATCTAGAGATGAGAGGCTAAATAACACTGATGTGAAGTCGAGATGTTAAAGACTTGGCCTTAAGTTATCTAATGTTCTTTGCAAGCACCGAGAGGAGGTAAAGAATAAGGTATACTTCTATTTATCGCAATCCTCCATTTTTTTCTTAAATCATTTGAATCCTATATACATTAAATTTCTTTGCAAGTGGAAATGTTTTCCCATAATATCCAAACTTGTTGTTATATTTTGCTAAGCTTTTACATTTAGTTGTTACTTTCTTTTTAAGCTCTTTTAGTAGTAATTTTTAGTAAGCCTATCTTTTTAAATCTTTAATCTTCTTAGATTTCAGTTTAAATAGAATTATTGTAAGCTGATTTTAAGAGTTACTGCATTCATCGTGGGATCGATACTGAGGGTTTTAAAGAAAATCCTTTATTACTTAAAACGGTACGTATACTTGCATAGTACCCATAGTGTGAAAATCTATTATATAATTTATAAATCATTGCAAGTGTTCACACTAGCTGTTAGGTATAAATTGAGATATATTTTTTGACATAATTAAAGAGATTAAAAATACGAGTAAGTGCGAGTTGGGTCGGTGGGTAATATTGATCATGGTTAACATCTTGTAATGATTGACACATAATGGGTTAAGGGGTAGAAACAAATCCATTCTATTTTCTATAAAAGGGTAAAAGTGTAAATTTCTAAATTATTGTGCTTTGGAAGCTAATTAAATTATATGATCCTAATGTGAAGGGCTTGTGTTAGGAAGATGATGACTCACCAATTGAAGCCCTATACAAATGGTTAAATGATAATACAATCTTTTGAGGAGAATTAAGTTCATCTCTTTCAGCCTTTTCCAAAACTGAAAATCTACCCATGAAGGTTTAAGAGCTTGATAGTAAACTAAGCTTGATCCAACATCACTTAATGAGGTTTAGAAAAGACAATAAAATCAATTATAAAATTTCCCAAACACTACAAGCCCAATTCTAACTGAAGGGTTGCGGATTCCTAAACAACTTAAACTTCCCCTTAAGGGTGTCCACTCACATAATTCCTATGTGAAGCATCAAATGAATGTTTAGTCACCCTGCTCATGAATTAATTAAAGCATTAAAATTTCACTGAGAATAAGTTAAAACATTACAACTAAATTAATTAGAAATGATCAATTCAACAAGATAATAAGTCTAAATGAACTCGAAGTGTCTCAAGAGAGTTCTAAAAGATGTTCAAGATCATACCCTAAACACTTTAACAATATTTTAAACATTTTAAGGGACTTTCAAACCTATTATTCTTTGTTGAAGAGGATCATCTTTAAAACTTTAGGGATTCACTAAGATATGACACGAGACTCGTGAATTCACACTTCCAATAAAATACCCTACACTACTTATCCTACATCTAAAACTTAATGCTCAAGGATTTGAATCTTGGATAAGGTATTTAAATCCTTATGAGCAACTGGGGAGATTTTTGCAACACATGGATCATTGGACTAGCATAAGTCAGAGGTCTAGGTGGCAAGGCAAATGGAGACATTACTTATGTATGTTAAACGAGGGATACAAAGTTGGATTTGTAATAGTATCTCCTATCTCAAAGATCCTTAATAAGGAGAGAGGACATGAACGATGATATTATTTACCAGCTATTGGTAGGAGTTGCCTTCGACACTCTTAGGTTGTCGGTAGTCTTAGCCTGATTAGAGTAATTGCCCTGTGTACTATACGAATTTACAAAAATATTTAAGAAACCAAAATATCTTTTACAACATCATGCTTTTTCTTGCTAAAGTAAATTCTACATGCATGAACATATTAATGAATTTGAATAAAAAGTTACAAAAGGTCTACCAGTTAATCAATTGGATCCAGGTGAAGGATTGCCCTCCTTAGGCTACCGCGAGTGCAACTTCTATCAAAGTTGGAATTATAAGACACACAACCCAACTCTGAGCCCCCACCTTTACTAAAGTCTTACACTCAACCACGGTCTTCCAAATGTGACAATGGATTTTCTTTATTCAATTCTGATTTTTTCACAATTTAAATGAATATTTTTTTTCTCTTACTAGATTTTCTCATGACTTATTTAAGTTTCATAAGTTTGCTTAAATTTCTTGCACTTCCTTATATTATTTTACTAACCCTTTTGTAGTAGTAGCAGAGACCCAGATATGCAATGTTATGTTTTATTGCCTTCTCTTATATACTACAATTTTATTGTTCTTTTGTATACACATATTACCTACAACACCACTTAGAATAGGAGAACAATAGTATGGTTGTATAGGAGGTACACAAAGATAGAGCATCGACCAAACAATCTGCATGAACACTTTAAATTTAAGCACTGAACTTACAATCGTCGCGACATAAAGCTTGGAGAATACTTCCTGGCCAGCACGACGAGGATGCAAGAGAAGAACATCTTTGAGAGAGAAAACGAGATCTTCAACAACTAAAATTTCCTTAGTTTAAACAACAACAACCAAAGAACTTCATGGTAGTCCTCCTAGTACGACATAAATCCTTACATGATCTTTAGGCCTTTGCACAACCATACTATTCAATATATAAGTCCTAACTCTTTTAGGACTGCAAGGTTGTCATTAAGTATGATATCAATTCTTCTATCTTCCAGGCTATTTGCATGATCGGATATCATGCAAATGCAAGCCCTAAATAATTAAATGGTAAGATTAAACAATAAATAATTTCATTCCTAAAGCATAAATCATCGAGGTTCGCCTCAAAATCTGTGACATCCCCTACTTCTCGTTCCTTTGGATTCTCAAAGAATTATTGCTCCAATTTGATCCACTCCCATTTTGTTTTCCACGTCTAACCTTGAAACCTAAACTTTGCAATCTTGAAGACAAATACCTCCGGTCACCATCGAGAGTTTTCTTATGTGGCTTCAATAGCTTATGATATAATTAACTATTGGGACTTGTCTTTATAGGAAACCAAAGACCTAAGTAATATAAACCCTATCTAATCATTATATTAGATAGAAGAATTTTTTGGCCAACATATTAAAAAAAAGGTGCGCAGCCCAAATAGATGTTATAAATTTTTTAGTTTATGTAATCGAGCCTTGCTAACAGGAAATGTGCCCATTCTTTAGAATAGATGTGTTGTTTGTGGTGTGATGCCCAATTGTCTAAACTATTAAATATGTGAGGTCTTTTGGTCTCATTTTCAAAATCAAAATAATACTTTCAAAAATTAAAATTATATGTGTATTAAATTAAACTTTATATTCCAAATAAACTATAAAATCAGTCGACACGCCTTGGTGCCACTTGTGTGATATCTAGGCACCAGAATCCAGGCACTAAAGAGAGAGCTTTGTACCTAGGCACCAACTTTTGAGCACCAAAGCACTCCCTTCTAGCTTCTTAGCGCCAGTCTCAGGCGTCTAGACAACCGAACAACCTAAGCCAATTTTTGCAGTTCATCGCACACAAACAGAGGAGTTAAAAAGGGGTACTGAGCAGTTCAAATGAAGAGCCCCTGGTGAAGAATTGGAGTACGAGTTGACAAAAAGCTTGGGAGAAGTAGATAGAAGCCAAGGAAGCCTAGGGAGATCAAGGGTTTGTATCATTTTCCACTTTTATTGAGTGATTAGTGAGGGCTTTTGATAGAACATTGTAAGGGAATCAATTCAACAGTGCATGGAGAACTCGGATACAGTGTTGAAGGAACGTTTCATCTCTTTTTGGAGGAGAAAAGCTAAGTATTGGTTTTTTGTTTGTCTTGTAATTGTGTAAACACATATTTAGTGGATTTACTTTGTTATTTGATGAGATTTTTATATTGTTCTTCACGCTTAGTAGATTTTCTTTACCTTTCTCGTATGATGTATATGTTGGAACTGTAGGATGCTAGGATGCTTATAGAATTAATATTTTAATCTTAATGTGATGGTTTATTCCTTCATACTTAATGTACTAATCAATTTGACGAAATGTTATGTTAAAATCTGTTGTGAACCCATAAAGATCTGAGAGGGCTATGTCTTCATCAACTAGGAAGAACCACATTGAGCTAGTGAGTGAAGGAAAAGTAGTCAATAGGGCAATACAAATAAACAAGTTGATTGAGTTTGAAGGGTTTAACTTAGGCACATTCTCAATTATACCAAACTTCTTTACGTACTCGAAAGAGGGTAAATAAGAGAGATACTCCGATTTGTAACTAGCTATATTAGATTCTTAGTATTCAATCCTACATTCCACTTATGCACTCACAAGAGAAGGATAGCTTTCATATCTTGATCTTCACCAAACTAGTTAAAATAGTTAGTTAGCTTTGAACCTAGTATTGTAGATTAGAAGTAATTGTAAGGAATACCATTTTAAATTGATGTCTAAATCCTAGCGTTGTAAACTAGAACTTCTCTTATTAGAGTTTTTTATCTCCTTCCATGTGGGATCAACATTCAGACTTAATAAAAACCTATATTATTGAAATGATACGTATACTTGTGCGAGAAACCCTAGTGCGTTTGAATATCTAATTTTTAGAGCTTAATCAAATTATTAAGTAGTGGATCAAGTTTCTGGTGCAATTACCAAACCTTGGTATCCCTTCATGCAGTCTGCTATTTAACGGTGAGAACAGGAAGCCAAAATGATGTTGTACTGCTGCAGAAATGATTCTTTAATTTGATTAGCCCGAACACACTTTAAAATATAGATTCCACTTATTAACCCTATAACACTAACAATGCTTGTTAATGCAAGGTGCATTAAGTTGGTACTGCGATAGGTGTTTAAATGAGTGCATGACAGGATTGCAACAACAAAAATCTCGAAGCAAAACAAGAGTACATGACAGATGTTGTGGATCCCTGGTCAAAATGTGCTAAAATCAGTCAATGAATTAAATTAATAAATCAATATGAAAATTAATTCCAAGACAAGGGGAGTGTCACGAGAGTCTGCTAAGTCATTAGTCTAGTTGATGAGCAAACCGATAAGGAGACCGAATGAAAGATGCCCACAGAACAAATCGTACGGGAGACGTCCTTTCATCTAGCAAACGAGCGAACAAACAAATGAACTAGAATTTAAGAAGTCATAGGCACACTCAACTGAGGATCCTTCATATTAATTTCATGTGGTTCGGTCTGTCACCAACGAACTAATAAGTACTGGTCAATGAACAAGTACCACAGTCGTCTGTGCACAATTACTTGTTAGTCTATTTAAATGTATTATATAAATGACCTTGAGAAAAGAGATGGGACCTAAAGGTTATTATGTATTAAATATATCTCATATACTCATAAATAGAAGACCATTTTCTTAGAAAAGGCTCTAGACACTCTTACCTTTACTCTTCATCTCTCCTTATTCACGCAACTCTTTCTTCCTCATAAGCTTTATTCCTTGTGTGTGATTCCCTGACATTTTTGGATTCAACATCCTTAAAGGTGTGATGAGCGTGGAATCATACCACCAATAAGAAGAGGAGCACAACACAACAGTAAAACATTATTCTCAATACCAGGATAGTTCCAGATCAGTCCCAATAGAAAAATACCTTAGCCATGCTGAAGATGCCTTGTCTCGATAAATATTCAAGGCAAAACCCCCAGAAAAGTTCAGAACCCCTAACCTCAATTTTTATAAGGTCCTCACCGACTCGGCAAATCATATAGCCACTTTTGAGTCGACCGTCAGAATATTGGAAATCACTGATGCATTCAAGTGTTGCTTATTCTTACCACATTGAGGAAGTCGGCCCTCCGGTGGTTCAGTGCCCTCTCGACAGGTGTCATTTCCTCTTACCTTGAATTTAAAAGGTTATTTGTGGCCCACTTCATGACCCTGCAAAGGCCATGGAAGAATTTCCAAGCCCTCCAACAGATCAAGCAAAGGGAGGGAGAGACCCTTCATTCATACATCACAAGGTTCCAGGGAGAAATGTTGGAGATTCAGAGCCTAACCCCTCATCACGTAGACTACCCTGATATAGAGAGTAATAATTAAACATTTCAATTTGTTATTGGCTTGTGTGAGACAAAATCAAAGAGCTACTGAAAATGGCCATTCAGCACATCACCATGGAGGAATACGTTCTTAACGATTGGGAGGTGGTCCGAAAAGTAACTGCTGATACTCAACCACCGAAGATAGCACCAGTAGAAGACAGTTGGAGGGAGAAAGAAGGTCTTCACCTTTCCACAAGACACCAATATGAATACCATCAACCACACCGTGAGAGCCAAGGAAACACTTATAATTGAGATAGACAATCTCAGTATCAAGATCAATGATAAACCCACAATAGTGAATGATCACCCGGTGATTTTTCTCCAAACCTTGTCTCTAGCTGCCTTCAATGGCTCCTGAATACAAAAACCCACCATGAAGCCCTAAAAATTTCTTTTATATTAAGAATCACAACATGTGCCATCAAATTTCCTTCCTGAAGTATTTTCCCATACCCAATGTGGTCACGCCCAAACCCGACATGATCACACTACTGGACAGTAGGAGGCAGCGTGGCACGCCTTTGGTCTGTCTAAGGTGGTGTGGTCATGCCAAATGCAGTGTGGTGACGTCGCTTTGTTTTGATACATGGCGTGGCCATGCCATTGCCATTTGTGGTCTCGCCGCTTTGGGGTATTTTTTTGCTTGATCTTCTGATTCCAAATTGTTCATATTCAACCCCTGTAACCTACAAAACATTAACATAAAACTTTTCTCAAGCGTAAATCTGTGATAAATTGGTAAGAGTAATATATAAAATGTAGGGAAAATGCTGGTAAAATAACATAAAATTATTGCATGTCACGGGTCTTTTATCTTTGATGAATTTCTTTTGACTTTGCCTAAAATAGGTTATTGTTATTAAACATCTTTGATCATACTTAGGATTGGTCTTACATAATTATAAGATTATAGTTAACATCTTTCGTTATAATTTACGGTCATTGAGTGGATGCTGTGAATAAGATAGGTTGAATATTCTAGTGGCAGACACAAGTCTCTGGTTATACCCTTGAAAAACATTTCCATGGGTAGTCTCAATTAGAAGCTAGCAGTGGATACATTCCTCATGGAAAGATCCACTAAGGGCAAGTGGCATACATAGTCTCTAAGTAGATTTTATGGTAGACACGCCCATGAGGCAGTCTCTACATGAAGCTAGTAGTGGATACATCATTCACTAAAATGATCTTTCCTGGGAATGTGAAAGACAGGGTCCCTTGGCCTGGTGTTATGCCTTATTAAACATTGGTGTTGCAAAACCCCAGAGTTCTTTTGCACATTATTTTGCTTCCTTCTATGCTGGAGTCACACAACTCCCTGAGTTTCTCTAGCTGGTTATTATGCCTCCTTCAGCGCTAGTGTAGCACAACCCCAGGAGTTCTATTAGTCAGTTTTTATGTCTCATTATATGTTGGTGTTGTGTAACCTCTAAAGTTTCTTTAGCTAGCGGTTGCCCAACTTCTAGGTTTTTGTCATTCAACTTCTAGGTTTTTGTCGCTTAACTTCTTTGAAACTGATGCCCAACCTCTTCGATGCTTTTGCCCAAATTCTAGGATGATGTTGACCAACTTCTAGGATGCTTTCATTCAACTTCTGGGATGCTTTCACACAATTTTTGTGATGCTTTCGCCCAATTTTTAGGATGAAATCTCCTGACATCTGAGATGCATTCACCCAACTTTTGAGATGCTTTCACTCAATTTATAGGATGTTTTCACCCAATTTTTGGGATGTTACCCAACTTTTGAGATGTTGTTACCTAATGTAAGAAAGTTGATTTTCTCTAATTTGCTCCCCCAAGAAGGGAAAAACATAAAAATTTTTTTCGTTAATTAAATATATTCTAGTTGGAGTATAACATCTAGTAGAAGCTTAGTAACTTCAAATTCTTTTGAGGTTTGGGATTCTTAAGCTTATTGATTAAGTAAAACCTTTTGAGGCTTATAACCTTATGAGATTTTTTACCTATACATGCACCTCTCAAGGCTTTAAGCCTTTTAAGGTTTTTTTGTTGTACTTGTACTATCTGAGGCATATAGTATTCTAAGATTTTTGACATGTAACTTCTGAGACTTATAGCCTTCTGTAATTTTTTGAGTAAGTACCCTATCAGCCACATGCTCTTATGGAGTTTTTCTAGTGAGAATTCTATCCACTACTAGCTTCCCATCGAGGCTACTTCATTGATGTAGCTCCTAGAGTATGAGTTGAGAAAATTATGATTTAAGAGAGTAGATGAGAAGGATGTTATAATAAGCAAGTCAGGAAACCTCTAAAACTCATTATTGAGCCCGTCCCATGACACATATAAGATCATCAAAGTAGATAACTTACATATAATATTTATAAAGAAAAGATTGAGAATAACTCTCTCCTCAAGGTTGGAGGAGGAAGATGAGTTATACATTTTAGAGGAAGAAATCCCAAATTACTTGAAGGAAAGAGCCATGAGGAGGATAAGAAAGAAGCATAAATCATTGGATAATACATTTTAAGAGAGATCATAGAAGCTATACCATTGAGGAGATTTAAGATTCAATATTATGAATCTTATGAAGAATGACTAGATTAAGTTGACCATGTAACTTCATTCAACTTAGTTGTGTGTCTACTAAAAGTAATCAATGCCTTGAAGTCTCATTCATTGTCCATGATGGTGAAGAAATTTGCTTCTTTACTCAATAAATTACTTTTGGGAGTTATATCCTCCTTTAGTGAGTTCAAGTAGAAGCTCATAGCCTAGTCTACTAGCGCTCATAATCCACAAAAAAAAAAGAAAAAAAAAACCACTCACAAGCTCTTCTGAAGATCTGACCAAAGCCTTCATAAAGCCTGAGAAACTTCATCGCTAAGTTTAAAGAGGTGCTCAATGTTAGATGATTAGAAACTGTTGTTTCTCATGCAACACTAGCTCAAGGCCTTCAAGAGGGCCCGTACAGATGAGCTTTTGGTCTATAAAAAAACCAAGAACTCTAGATGAACTTTTAGAGTTAACTAACAATCACATTTCAACGAAGGAATATAATTCTTTTCCAAGTTCATCCAAAACTAACATGCTAGAAAGCATATTTCAAAGACAAAATATTGGAGATCATCGAGATTTTAGAGACTTTTTCATCTAAAGGGATCCTTGAAACACCTTCGAAAGATGAATTAGACAACCGGTGCAAAAATTTATTGATAAGAGATAAATTAGAAGAAAGATAGAAAGGAGACAAGAAGTGTCTCAGTTCCTAACATTAGAAGTAACTCTACTGAGACTACCAATGGATGAGATTGTTAAATCTATTCAAAATAAAGAGTTTTTTAAAGTCTTAATGAATGAGTGACCTAAAAAAATATTGTACTTACCAAAGGGATCACAAAAATGACACATAGTAGCGGCAAAATCTTTGAATCCTCATCGAGAAGCTAATACGAGCAGAAAAAATGAAAGAATTCATAGCGCCAGATGTGAACAACTAGATGTAAGGCAAAAAACCTTCCAAAGTTGCAAGCAATAATAAAAAATATCTAAGGGAAGATGGACATGAAGCTTCATGACAATCTATTCTAAAGTGGTTGAGGATAAGAGAAGTCAATTAAGTAGATCAGTCAACCATTCCAATTTATTCATCCATTACCTTCATTGATGTCAATCAGTCCACAAAAAAATCCATTCAATGAGGCCATTGTAATTATTGCTCTAATTACAAACTATTAGATTTTAAGCATCTTGATAAATACTAGAAGTTCCGTCAACATCTTACTAAAGTGAGTATTTGAAAAACTAAACACGACTAATGCTTAACTATCAGCTACTTTGGGTCCATTAGATTCTCTCGAGAAATAGAGGAGAACTAGGGAATAAATTCTTTGTTAGTAATTTCGGTAGATGGGGATAAGTAATACATTAATTTGACAAACTTCATCATAATTGATGATCCAATCATCTACAAGTCGTGTTTGCCAAATTGATATTAATTATCTTCAAGGCCATGGCCTCTACCTACTATGCAACCATCAAATTTTGTAATGGAGAAGAAATCATCACCATCTAAGGAGACTTAGTCTAATCTCAAACTTATTACTTCTAAGCCATGGAGAACGTGTAAGAAGAGTTACTCCATACCAATGAAAATGAAGGCTACAACTTGGAAACCACAAAGACCATAAAATAGTGTAGTAATTAAACTAGAATGTCCTAAACCTGGGGTGTCTATACCTACTATGCAGTAATCAAACTCATATGTCGTAAACCTACAGTGGATCGACCACTAGTAATGTAAACTATGTGCTCATGGATCAACAACCCAACATTACTGTCTTACCCTTTTGAATGCAGTAATTTAGAGCAATGCCCTCCTGGGTCACATCAGTCAGGTTGATGGTGGCAGTCACCTAGCCACTATAAAGTAGTGTCATGCATGTGAAGGTAGGTTCATATGGGTAAGTGGAAAGTTCACAATGGTTTTCCATTCATCCCTAAGGCAAGTTCTTCATTGACATGTGGAATCAATGAGGCACTGATGATCTCCTGGTAATCAAAGGAAGTTAGACTAACATAACCATAATTTTAGAATATAACAAAGCTCATAAGTGTGGTTAATAGTGGTGGGTGATCCAGGAAAATATAGTTGTGTAAAATTTATAAAACTGACTCCGCTTTACAAATGTGCCAAAATCTTGATGTGGTATTTTATGAATAAGAACGTTAAGCACTTAATGTTAGGATTCTATGCAAGTATACGTATCGTTATCAAGTAATAAAAGACTTTCTATTTAAGTCACAAATATCGATCGCACGAGGATGGTTTAATTTAAAATGATAAATTAATTTGGAAATTCACGGAAATACAATGAAATTATTGTCACTAACTTTAAATGTTTTAGATTTTATCAGAACTAAATTATTAACTACTAGCAAGATTTAAAGAAAAAGTTTAAAACAGTAACTACTAAACTATGTTTATGTGATTAAGTTTTCTAATATAAAAAAAACAACTTTCTCACTGCAATGAGTTTTTCATGAAATGAGATGAGATAAATGGTTTAAATATGTATTGTGCCAAATAGGAGCAATTTTAAATCTCTACCCTGATTTAGTGTTATAGAAAATCATTGGCTAATCTCAGGTTAGTCCCTAAAACCGTGGCTAGGCTAGGAAGATACTGGCTCCCACTTCCCTTTTTCTAAAGGCTAACTCTCACTTTAGTTCTTAAAAACTAAGATCGAATTGAGGATTTTAGTATGTCACCCAAAAAATCTCCAATTCTACACCCAATAATGTATATTTTCTTATTTATTTGAACTTAATTCCATGAACGAAACACTCCATAGACTTAAATGTGATTCTCACTCTGTTGTATAACTCATACTCCATTTCCCGGATCATATATTTCAAAACATATTTTAACAATTTGATTGGTCAGATTGAAAAGTAAATTAAGAGCAGAGTTAAAAAATAATCATAATTTATTTTATATTTTAACATTGGCACATCCACATTATCTCTTCATTTCACCATATCTCAGAGTAAGAAGAAAGATAAAGGAAACTACTCAAACTTCGTGAGAAAGATACAACAAAACACAAATTTCATATATAAAAGAAAGTTTATATAACAATAATAAACAAACAACACTTATCTGAAACTCTTTCTCAAAGCAAATCCCTTGTAGTCTCTCTTAGGAAATGTAAGAAGAAGAAATCTCTCACTTCTGTCTCTCTCCAACACTCTTAGAGAAGAATTCACACTTAAACTCGTCAAAAAAACTCAAAATTATAAAGAAAATAAATGACTAATGGTGTGGAATGGCTTGGAAGAAAGTGGAAAGTTGTTGAAGGGTGCAAAGGGGCATGAATGGGGGACTTTTCTGATCAATTTTGGCTCTAAATAAAGCCTAATGTCGGTTTTCCAATAGGTGCATCAAAAAACTCTTTAAAAAATGTCCAAATTTGTTGAATATTCTAGAAATAGGGCTTGCACACCAATGGCCATTTAATTAGCCCACGCTCACTATCAAATGGCGCAGTCGACGCTGAACATTTCTTCAAAAAAATCCATTTTGACTCCAAATTTCATCCTTTTTTGCTCCAAGTTCTAAAAATCAACAACCTGCAATAAAATATGAAAAATACCTTCCTTTAAAGTGCAATATCACAAAAAAAATGAGTTTAAAACATGGGTCTAAAAATGCATATATTTTTGGTGTATCAATGGGGTATAACAGAATGAACTTCTTCCGCACAAAGACTCATACATTCACAGGTTCTTTGGTGTTAACATAGAACTCAAGAATCAATGATACTACAGCTGGTTCATCAACATAATCCAAATTCTCCCACCCCCTACGTGTTTTCTAGACCTTAATATTTACAACATGAAACTAGAATGATCGTTTAGGTATAATCTTTTTCATAACGATAAGGCTAACAAATCTTTGTGCAACGGCTAAGCTCATGAATTATTTCTTATCATTGGTATCACCCTCCACCCTTCCATGCATTTTAAGTGTCATGGAGGCTAGATCAGACAAGAAGCAAAGTCTGATGAGGTGGTGAAGGGATTATGTAACGCGAACAGTTAAAACTTGGTCACTTAAAGCTTTCTACTGCTAGAAAGCAAAGAAAAGAAAGAAAAAAAGCTTACTAATGACATATTGCACCTTGCTCTAACCTCCTGCACCCAAATCTACTCCTAACAGTCAAGCTCTGATGATCATTAAGTCAGATTTAGGCAGCGAGGGTAAGGGGGAAGACTAGCAATAAGAAATTGGAGAAGAAAACCCACCTTCAACCTTTAATAGCCTAGCATGGCTATAAACATGTTAAGTTTGAACCACCGACATGGTCATGCTTGAATTGTGGAGTAATTATGCTAGTTTCTCTATTTGGTCAGCATGGTCATGTCGGTCTTAGACATGACTACGTTGGGTGCTTCCCTTTTGCAGTTTCCCGATTTTGATTCCTAAGCTCTATTTAATACATCCCTACTCTTCATAGAATAGTGACAAGACATTAAATTATAGATAATGATCAGAGAAGACTAACAGATGAAAAAAAAAACACAAAAAATTCAAATACAAAGCAAGTTTCAATAAAAAAATAAATAGAAATCGACTCCAAAATATAGATAACGCTTGGGTACCTCCCAAGATAGCACATGGTTTAACTTCCTCAGCCATATGATGTCAGTTCTACTATTATGTTGATTCTAGCCTTAGGAGTTTGGGCTTTTACTCTCCTTTCCTAGGTAAGACTTCAATCTTTGCCCATTGACCTTGAAGATATTGTTAGATGGATACACCTTCGCTACAGTGAACATTTCTAAATACCTGAACTTCAATTTTCCTAAAAATAGTTTTAATCTCGAATTATATAACAGAACCTCTTGCTCAAGGTGAAATTCCTTCTTGAATATCTTCTAGTCATGCCATTTTTTCATCTTTTCCTTGTAAATATTGACATTCTCATATGCTTCTAATCTAATCTCATATAATTCATTCAACTGCAATAATCTTTTATCCATCACATCTTTCAAATTATAGTTAAATTCTTTAATTGCTCTGTAATCCTTATGTTCCAATACTACTAGAAAGTGGCAGCCTTTCCGAAATTAGTCTATAAGGTGACATTTCTACATAAATGCACTCATCATTATATAGTGAATTATTTTAATTGGACTAGATTGGGTGATTTTTTCCCCTTTCCAAGTTTTTCTATGTAAAGACTTCTAGAGTCTTTACCTATCACTTTAATAACATGATTATATGCTAGACTTTTTGCAACGCTAAGACGTTAAATAATCATTCTACCGTTATGAATCTTCCGACACACATCAACTCTAATTTTTTATACTTCATAATTAATGTTAATGTTAATGCACTATTTAATATTTTCAATATAATATGACATTCACATGGTTTAAAGAAGTCCTTAAAAATCTTGTAAAATCTTGAGTGTAAAAATAACTTTATTAACTATATAATCTATTGGTGTATAAAATTAGTTCCTTCTAATAAAAAATCTACTATTATCTTATAAGAAATATATTATTTCAACACAAGCTATTGTTCGCTATAAGCCTACATTTATGGTGATGATTTTTATTATTCTCCCATACCCCTTTTTGGTTTTATTATTATAAATTCAAATTTTAATGTTGTATTACTACATAAATGCACTAATGAAATAAAGAGTCAAAATCCTCAAACTCCTCAAGTTAATGGCTTATATAATATTGCATAATGTTTATAATTGATTTTGGTTTAATTACATCCCAAAATTCATCAATATGATTATAAAAAATTTAATTTAAAAGAAAGAATGTATTAGAGTTATTACCTACTTAAAATAAAATTAAATGAAGATGAAGACATGATAAAAGGAGGAAGAACACATCCACGTTCGCTCCCATCATCCCTTGCTTAGCTTCATCTTTAATGACTCTTTCGACCGTATCAAGATCGTAGGTGTTGGCAACTACCAAGACATGAGCCTTTCCATCTTACACCCCAAAAAAATGCAAATAGGATGTCTTAGATGCCTCATCTCTCTCTGTTTGTTTTCTCTTCTAAGCTTGCAAGTTTGTCAGGTCGTTTTCCCCATGCTACAATATTCCCTTAATCCCCCTTTAATGCCCTAGCCACTTTCTTGATCTCTCACCAATACACGCGATGCCCTAAAATACCGATTTGGGATTTAATATAAGACACGACCGGGTGGAACAGTAAACTCGGGTTGGTCAAGTTCAAGAAAGAATGATTCCTTTTCAAGTTGTTACGTACTCCCCACCTCAATAAACTTTCATCATCTAAATTCAAAACAACCACATAAATTATATGCACAAGTATAATTTCTAAAGTACACACGTCACCAAAATATCAACACTAAAATTCAATCATGTGCAAGCATTACACAATACATCAAGTGTAACAACCCATTGACACCCAACCATCAAGAAGAGCAACCAATTAAAATTCAAAATTCTCTTCGCAGTAATGTAACATTTCAAATACCACATTAAAAGCACATACTAAGCACAAAATGAGAATCATCACCTATCAAACAAGAAGTGAAGCTTATAGAAAGTTAAGTCACACTTTGGACAACTGTATTCATACATCATTTCCTAGAGAATCTCACTTGAAATATAAATCTTAGTAAGAAATGATTACTCAGTAAGAATCACACATGAAATATAAATCTTAAATTTAACTCTAAATATTACTTAATCTAAAATTCGTTTGAATTTGTGCATGATCAGATAGGTTTTTTGTGTCATCATTAAAATCACAAGTTCTTAAAAGGAATTTATTTCCACAATTTTATATGTTATTTCTATTAATTATCAATTTTATTGTAATAGATTTATTAGTTGTTTGATAATTTTTTTATGGGAATTACAGTGTTATAAATACCTTATGTTGTAAGGATAATTAGGGCATTTAACCTCAATTACTTTGAATTTAAGGCATTCTTATCTTTTTTTTTTCTGTTTAATACATGAATCATTAAGAATTACACAATTAATATTTTATATTTATTTTTCTATCCTTCGTGGTTTTCTGAGATTTCATTTGGGGCAGCTTATAAGTGCGACATTTGGTTTGCGCATTTTTGAAAACGATGTCTGCCGCATTTGAGTTTTTTACACTAAACGCAGGTTGCGGGTTTCCGCGGTCGACCTGTGGGCCTCATTTCATGATAAACTGTTTATCCTGAGACACAGAAATTATCCCAAACAAACACTGAGTTTTGTCGTATAAAATTATTTGTGTAAAATAAATGAGAGAAATTGCTCCCAAGAAATTTCCATTTAACTCTAATTGTCAAGGTGGCCCTGAAAACCGACACTGTCAGACCAATCATTGTGCCTCTGTTTCTTATGATAATGTTGTATAAAAATTCTACTTTTTTTATCATATGAAAAAATCATTTAAGAATGTGTAATTAAGGATTTCAAATAAACATGCGAGGTTTTAGATTTTCCTTTCTTCGGGGGATTTACACACATACCACCCAATTCCAATGCGTTTAAATACCGAAATTTTGATTTTAATAATTATAGAACCAACTTATTTTATATCAAATAAAAAAGGATTTATTTTAAAATTTTTAAAAATATAATTTTTTATGCATAACTAAGGTGACATATATATAAATATTGAAGTTTTAGAGGTATACATGAAAATACAATAGAATTGAGTGGTATGCATGTAAATTTTTCCTCTTTTATTTTTGTTTTTCTATTTTTTTTATTTTTTTAGTGTTTGCACATTCAAACTAAAAGCTATTGTCAAGGAGCATTGCATTGGAAAATGGATTATATTTGTTCTTTTTTAGCTTGTGTATTTCAAAATTAGACTTATTTAGAACAATTGAAAATTTTAGTAAGCCTTGCCTAATCTTTTTTGTTATAAAAATTTCTCAGAAATATAAAATTATGAAAATAATTTTTTTCTTGACAACATATGATTTATATTATCCTTCTGTACATCAAAAATGCATCGGCACGAATCTCAAAGAAATCCAACAATCAAGCGAGAAGATGACGTGGCGGTTCAAGACCCACCAGGGGCACAATTACATGCCTAGCTTCTGCTGGCCTAGAGAAAAATAACCACATGGAAGACAGAAATTGGCTATCCTCTCAACGTGTTATTGATACTAACCTTGCATGGATGAATCTGATAGGATTCCTCAACCAGGCTGGTCGGATGATCAGAGGCACCCGATTCTTAGGTAGACAACCTGCACCTTCCAGTCAACTTGTGAACTATAGCTACCTGGATCTTGACCCCGTCGGACGCCATTTCAGCCTTTTGACCCTACAACTATGTATTACCCAAAATTCCCACTACTGTACCTTCTTTACTAGGGGTACAGATGTAATCTTACAACCCTATTCCAATAAATAGGGGCTCAATTAATGAAGAAAGGTTATATGATTTTGTTGTTCATTATCGAGCTTTCTCTACTCTTTTCCTCTTTTTTAGCTCTATTCCCTAGGCTTGTCTCCCAGACAGATTTGGATTCAACATCTTAAAAGATGTAGTGAGTATGGAGCTATGCCGAGGAAGAAACAGTCAGGATCAAGTTTTTGGCACCGTTGCCGAGGAAGATTTCAAAAATTGATTGAAAATAAATTTCTATTTTACAAAGTTTTATTTAAACTTTAAGAGTTAATGTAAGAATATCTTATTACAGTATTTTATTTTTGTGTGTTTTATTTTAATTTTATTTTAGTGTATGTGTAGTTCAGGTTCTGAAGGACTAGTGCCCTACGATTTTGAATTAGAAAGAACTGTTAAGAAAATAAAAAAAACAAAAAAAAAATAAAATTTTTGAAAAATCTAAAAAAAATTACAGAAATGGCAAACCAAAATTATCAAAATACTGACATTCATCAAGAATTTAGACCTTTAAGAGATTATGTCAACCATAAGGTAGACAAACTTCATTATAATATTCAAAAACCTACGGTAGTGACTAATTCATTGAACTTAAACCTGCTATTATTCAAATGACATCAAATAATCAGTTTGGAGGATCACCAACTGAAGATCTGAATTTACATCTTGCCAATTTTCTAGAATTGTGTGCTACATTTGAATATGATGGTGTATCAGATGATGTCATAAGACTTAGATTATTTCCTTTCTCACTGAGGGATAAAGCTAAGATGTGATTGCATTCATTAGCCCCTGGATCTATCAGAACTTGGGGTGATTTAGCGCAGAAAATTCCTTGCTAAATATTTACCACCATAAAAAACTGCGAAGCTTAGAAATGATATTACATCTTTTAATCAGTTTGAAGGGGAATCTATTTATGAAGCATGTGAACGATTTAAAGAACTTAAGAAAGTTTCCACACCATTCTATACTAGATTGGTTAATAATTCAAACTTTTTATAATGAATTAGCTGGAACTCTTAGATCTATTATCGATGCCGCTGCTGGTGGTTCATTGATGTCAAAACCATTTCA
>NEWO01000171.1:784071-805085 GCA_003013225.1 Phalaenopsis aphrodite
CATGTGCTATACATGACCATTTAGGAGCCTAGTCAAATATCAGTTTAGCTGTGAAGGCATCATGTGCTATACTTTCATGGATGGCAAGGAGGAGAGGTTCGCCAGCCCTTCCCCGCCATCTTTTTCTTTTTTTTTTTCCTTTTTAATTCGACATGGATGAAACTGGTTTTTTTTTTTTATAATTGATTTGGGAAATGAAAGATCAATAAATGGAAGGTGAAATGACAAGAATTAATACAAATTTTAGCTTTTTTTTTAATGGATTTGGGAGATGGCAGACAAATAAAGAGATCATGTGATGGAAGGTGAAATAACGAGAATTAATGCAAATTTTGGCTTTTTTTAAATGGAATTTGGGAGATGGAATGCTAAGTGATAGAAGATGAAATGATGAGAATTAATATAAATTTTGGGTTTTTTTTTTAAATGGCTATCTTTAACTCTAGGTCTTCTCTTTAGTTTATAAATAGAGGTCATGGATTAGGGGAAGAACCACAAGTGAGGAGAAGGAGAAAAAAGAGGGAAAGTGAAGAGTGGAGACTTGTGCTAGCAAGATTTTCCAAATGAAGAAAGTCGTCTCCGTCCTGCATAGCAGACAAATAACGAGATCTTCTCTCATATTGCAGCTAAGAGGAAAGTCATCTATGTTATGCATAACAGACAAACAAAGGGATATTCTTTTGTGTTGCCGCCAAGAGGAAAGTCGTATGCGTCCTGCGTAGCAGACAAGCAACCATATCTTCTTTCACGTTGCAACAAAGAGTAAAGTCATCCCCGATTGCATAACAGGCGAGCAATTGGATATTTTTCACGTTCCGACAAAGAGGAAAGTTGTCCCATCCTGTGTAGTAGACGAGCAACAAGATCTTTTTTGCATCAGTGAGATAAAGAAAGTTTTCTATGTCTCTGCCTAGCAGGTGACTCGGTAGCTTCTTGTTTGTTGCTGCTGCGCATTTCGATAGAGATGAAGAAATGATAGAGTTTTCCTGTCACGCTTTTAGGGGAAGATTTTTATGTTTTTGTAGCGACAATATCTCTTGTAACATTTGTGTCACTTCTCATTGGTCTTTATAGGCTTTTTAATCATCCAATGTAATATTTTTAAATAATGATAATCTTTTTTTTTTTTACAATTTTGGTGTTGTGGCTTCTCAATTGTATGAAATTCTGCAATTAAAGTTAGCACACACAATTTATAAAATGGTGAATCGCTTAGCTTTTGAGGCTCATGCCTCCCGAGGTTGTGCCCACTCAGGTTTATGCCTTATAGGAGCTTGAAATTAACCGGAAGTTGCAACAAGCAGGGAAGTGATCCATTTTTTTCTAAAGGGTACTTTTCTCGAACCAGACATCATACCGCATCTCGGATTATACCAACAGAAGCGATAGTAAGGCGGGGCAGTGTCAGGTGAGTTGCATTAGACAGATGAGTGGAACTTGTAATGTTGAGAAGATCAGTGTCTCATCTCAGTGGAAGAATGGTTTCATCATTAGGAGAGAACCCAGTGGTGTGCTATTTACTATTGAATGGTGAACTGGTGGAAGTTTCATTGGGTTGTGGTTGTTGCTTCTTGTGTAGGAGATGAAGGATCTCATGTTGAGACTCCTCCTCCCTACATGCTCGATCTCCCAGAGAATGACCCAAGGCACCTTTTTCAATGGGGTAATGCCTTCTAAAGCAGAATGATGCAAAGTCTTGATAACCTTGGCTCCATGACTATCTTCTGGAATGATGGGTGTTGGAGACAGATGCTTTATTTTTGCAAGTGTTGTGTCTGTTGGTCATGCACCAATTCTTACAAGTATTTTAATGTGAGAATGCTCGAGTTTCCCACAAACAGCGCCAAACTGGTCCTTGTAAGAAAATTCGCGGCATTAGAGTCATAGAATATCGTCTTAACATTACACAAGAGTTCAACAGACACTCAAATATAAGAAAATAACCACTGGTGACACCAAAAGCTTTTTACATGGAAAATCTAGAAAGGGAAAAAATTATGGGTCTAGCCTAGTTGAAGAAATTTACTATAAAATGGATATTACATGTTTAGTCTCTCATCCCATAGAATGGAATGAGTTTAACACTCTTTCAAGTTACAACGTCGGTGCACAAATGAACTTGTTATTTATAAGTGGGCGGCCGCAGGTGGGGGTCATGGAGGCAAGCATGTGGCGGTTGATGGTGGCCGGCGGTGATCGATGGAGGTTAGAAGTGGTCCATGGCAGTCGATGGTGGGTGGCGAAGATTGACGATGGTTAATTTGGTCGGCTATGATTGACGACGATTGACTATAATCGACAGAGGTAGGTGGTGGTCGATGGCGGTCGGCGGTGGTTGATCAACAATGGTTGAGATAATGTTGAACTTCAGTTTCTTCTCAAAGCTTCAAGTTTTTTCTTAAATCTCTAGCTCTTCTCCCCACTCATGAGAGGGTGTGGGTACATTTATAGAGTTATAGGTGCAATTAATATCGAAATATGAACCTCATTGATCGAATGATTCAGAGAGATTTTTATGATCAGACATCATTTGATGAACATTTGAGTGTCTTAACGATGTCCAAATTAAGCGATCTTAAGCTCGTTTGATTCGTCTTGTCGAGACTCTTGATTCGATCGTAAGCTTGTCATATTCAACATTAGTTTGACCTTCAAATTTTCTCAAAAAGTTTATAAATGTGGTTTAATGGATTGATCTGAGTTTGATTTGACTCGGATTTGACTAATTTTGATATCATTGGATCTGTCTTGTTGATCCAATTAGTTTAACTATAAGTTTACCATAATCGGGATTTTGGATGTCATTTCATCAAAGTTTGAACATTTCTTACTTAAAAGATTGTTCTAAGATTTGTGTCATGCCTCAAGATTCGTGCTGGATGTTAGAACTTTGTTGATGGTGTATTAAGAACATTTAACCTGAAGCCTCCTTATGTCAAGCCCAAGGTCACCATAAAGAATTCCTCAATGGAATCCTATTCATCCAAGCCCACGAACCCTTCAAAGCTACCAATTTACTTGATCGATCCCCAATCAAGCTAGTAGGTGCGGTTGGGAGGAAGAAGAACTTGTATAGTAATGGTCGGGGCAAATGTTGGGGACGACTAGAAGATAAGCATATGAGAAAAGCTTTTTCGCTGCAAATGGATATGGTCGATCAAAGAGGTAGGTTGAATGGTGAGGCAACCGACCAACGATTGGATTGGCTGATGAGGCAATCGGTCATTGAGTCTTAGTGTGACAGGGAATACGTCGAGCTAGAAATGGCGGGTTAGAGGCCTTCACATGATAGAAATGCGGCTAAGCCAGCCAGAGAGTTGGAAGAGCAAAAAACAGCGACAGAGAGGAGGACGACTGGTTGGGATTATGGTGGTCGGCTGGCATGGGATGGCCGATCAATTAACTTTGATGGTCGATGAGGGTTTTTTTAGAGAGAGATGGCTTTGTCTCTCACCTGCGTGAAATTATGAACGAAAGAGGGCTTGGTCTCATTTTGGCTGAGAAGGGATGTTAGTTGAATGGGTGAATGAGCCTTGCGATTCCTCTTATTTGGGCTTCGACTTCTTCACAAATGAAAGGGAACCTTTGCCATCTTTGGTTCATGTAGGTTGGAGTGGTAGTTTCGAATGGGTTAGAGGTGGGCAGGAAATGGGTTGTTGATGAGATGCATCTGGAGAGATGGAGAGGGATACTAATGCCATGGTTTTCATCCTCTCCGATGTCTTTTCTCCAATTGAAGATCGTGTTGTGCACGCACCCCTTGTGATATTTGCTAAGAGTGTCAATGTTGCTCTTTTTTTGTTGATGGCACAGTCCACGCTCACCGCACCTAAAAAAATGTTGAATTCAAATATGTTTGGTAGATCGTACCTAAATAATAGAACGTTGGACCAAAGAAAGAAGATTGAGAAATGAAGAAAAAGAGAAAGAAGGAGGCGGGGGAGGGGAGCTCCAAACTTTCTAACCTAACTTATTCTATAAAATTGTTTATTACAAGTGAAGGGAACCAAAAGTTCCTCATACATCATGTATCCTTCATATTTATAGAAGATAGGAAGATCAAAAAAATATAAAAATTACATATTTAGCTTTGCTTTAAAGAGGAGTAAAAGACATTTAGTCTTCTAATCTTTGGTTTGTTTGATTGTCTTGAGGTTCGTGCAGATCATTTTTAAATATATAATTATTTTTTTAATTTATTGCAAACAACAAAAAGAAATATACTTTAAAAAATTGTTGTTAATTATAAACCATGTACAAAGTACCGTAAAAATGAAATCAAATAAAATATGACAAAAGAATCAATAAAAAAAGCAGCCTATTGACCTAGAAAATCAAGAAAAGGCAAAAGGAATGCAATGTGTTCCAAAAACAGTAAATTAATGAAATGAAGATATGTTAGTCAAGAAAAAAAAAAACAAGAACTCGCTCTTGCTCAGAACATTGCCGTCGCTTTATTGGCGGAGTCACGGCTACGCCCACTCGAAGAACGAGACGAAACAATCCATTAACAGCTAGCGCAAATGGGGTCAACCACGAGGCTGAAAATGAGGATTTGCTGCCACGCGACGTGGGACAAAACATTGGATTTTATAAGGACTAATTCTATATTGAATGCGGCCAAAACTTTTTTAAAGCAAATATATTAGATACATTGCAGAGTTTAATAAAAGTTCATTGCATAAAACAAACGAAGATATCATATTAAAAAAAATCACTATGTTGTGGTTTGAATTTATTGGAATTCACTGGTAACAGCTATAGTTTGCTCTTTTGTTTCACTAAAAAAGGTTTTCATCCAGCAGCACTTGATCGCAGTTTAAATACTTATTTTAATGTCTGATGTATGTTTGCGTCTTATTTTTTTAATAATAGAAATGTCTTATATCCACAATGTGATGTCCATAACTATTTGTGGAACATTGCACTTTAGTTTCCTAGAGATTTCGATCATTGCATCTCAACCTCAAGACTCACTAGGGGGGCAAGAAACATTTAGTAAATGTTTAATTTCTTAATTTGGAATATAATTCAAAAAGAGGAGAATATTGAATTATATTGATAAAATCAAGAAGAAAGTTGAGAATAATTTGGAATAAATTCCTTTGGGTTGGTAAGGATTCCAAAATCCATTGGATTAGTTGGAGGAAAAAGTGTAAACCAACTCATTCAGGGGGATTGAGATTTAGAAGTATTTTTGCATATTAGTTTTAAGAAATTATGGTTTCAGTTTAGAAATGATAATTCTATTTGCTCATCGTTAATGAGGAATAAATATTATGGCAAGTCTCATTCTTTTTCTATTACTCCTAATCCTAATGACTCATTTATTTGAAAGAAATGCTTAAAGTTGCCAGAATTACTGAAAATTTCTTTTGTTGGGATGTTGGTAAAGGTGATTGTAGCTTTTGGTATGATTGGTGGTTAGGGGATGCTCCTTTAGCCAATTATTATTTGGGTCCTTTTGATGTGAATATTACTGTTAATAGTTGTTGGATTAACGATAACTAGGACTTACATAAGCTTCGCAGGTTGGTTGGGCAAGAGCATGCTACTTTAATTGGTAAAATTCCTATTACTAATAATATTGATAAAATCAATATCAAAGGTCAAGGTAGTAATTCAATTTCCAAAAGTTTTGCTAAGTCTTTGTCAATTTACTATGAGATTAGACCTCTCAAATAACATCAAAGTAAATCAACTCAGAAAACTTTAATTTAAATTCCACTTGAACCAACAGAAATACTTCTAGCCAATTTCTATCTATTCAAAATATGAGTTATATTATGGGTCAAATTATAAAAGGAGCTCATACTTAATCTGATTATGGGAGAGAACCAAAGGAAAAAAAGAAAAAAGATTTAAGAATGAGAATGAGCAGCAACGCCTTTATAATTTTACCTGTTATATAAAATTATAAAGCACCCCCCCCCCCCCCGCCCACACTATATAATACACCACTCTTGGGGGCAATTTATATAAAATGCCCCCACCAAAGTTTTTTTATATAAAGATTTTTAAAATTAATTTATTAAAGTATTTTACATATTATAATAAGTCATTTATCTATTAATATATATTGCATTATATTGTTATGATTATTATTATTATTATATACTACATTTTTTAAAAAATACTTAAATTAAATTATAATTAAGCAATAATTAAATTACTTCAAATTTAAGAAATATTTAATTAATCAATGTATTACTTAGTTTACTTTATTACGTTATAATTATAATCCTATCAAATTATATGTTATATATAGTATTATATCATTATAACTAAGAGGAAGGTAAAATTGACTAGTTAATAAACTCTATTCAAGATAATTCTTTGTCTTAGGGTCGGTGGAAATGACCTAGTGGTGCTACGATTGTTGGCCCTGGTTTGCATTGCTCATGTTGAACAACAGTTATGATGACTTATTGGTTGGCCGCCTCAGGGCTAATTTTTTGCCATTGGCAATGGCCCATATAGAAAATTGACATTTTTTCATGATTCTAATGATGGTGTTGGAAAAAATTATTTGTGATTTCATTTTTTGAGATTGTGAGTGAACCATATGGAAGTTTGGCATTATTTCATAGTTTTGAGATGTTGGTAGATGACAACAGCCCTGGGGTGGTCACCCAAAGACTCATCGCACCAAATTGGACAACCTGGCCGGAGCAAACCAATGTTAGCAACTATAGACTCCACTAGGGCATTTAGGTCCACCATAAGACCAAGAATTACTTGTTTATAAGGTTTATTAACTATTAAATATCACCTTCTTATTGGTTATAATATTATAAAAGTATATTAACATATAATTTAATACGTTGATAATTATAACGTGATTAATTAAACTTAGTAATACATTGATTAATCAAGTACTAAAAAAATGTTAATTAATGTAATTAATATTTAAATATAATTTAATAAAACTAATTAAAAATAATATGTAATATATTTTTATAAATTAATTAAATATGATGTTATATCTATTAATATATAAATTAATTATAATTTTACAATATTAATAAAAATAAATTAATTTTAAGAATATTTAGTATAGGTGGGAGCATTTCATATAAAATGCCCCCTTGAGGGGCATATAATTAAAAATTATATTAGCTTTATTTTCTTATTAACTAATATTAACAATGGTCTTGTTTGATGAAAATGGATAACCCGGACACATAAAAGGTTAAAACCAACACACCCTTAAAAAGGGATAAGCTCACGGGCTGGCCTGGCCTGCATGTAACTTGAAGATTTCACCAACATAACCACTATAATAGAAATCATAATTAAACCTTAAAAGCATTAAATTGAAAGAGACTGGACAAGGCGCCATGCTTTACTTAAATTAGATTTAAATTTTGAAATGACAACTAAAAGCAAAAAAGGAAATTTATTAATTTAGGGTTCGTTTGGGGCAGCTTATTTAGTGCAATGATATTATGAAAACACACATAGACTGTTTGGGTAAACTGCATTTTGACAACTTATGTGCTCACACCACCCCTATCTAGGTGCGATGATGGCTTTCTGGTAGCGGTCTGACTTTTCCAAAAAAATAAAAATTTGTAATAGCCGCCGCACCTAGCTTATCAACAGATTATTTTTAATCAGCTTATCAACAGATCATTCAATAAGCTGCAGCTGTCCCAAACAAACTCTTAATATCATTTAATTACGAGCACGAAAGCATATTTTAGTATTTTATAGAGAGTATGTTTCAAAAAAAGTCAGAAAAAATTAAAGTTCTGTAAGATATTTTATAACTGGATAATTAGAAATATTGTTGGAACAATTTCTGATTCCGATAATCAAGCTTGGAAGAGCATGGGATTAGGGTACAATTATATAGGTTACTGGTCCAGTAGCAACCCGTGACACTAGTTGTCGAGTGCTACCTACCTCTTAGATCGGTCGGTTGATTCGTGGACCATATGAATAGTATGTATGCAAATTTCCCATAAAATTTCCTAAAGTTTAATGTCATATAAATAAAAGAAAAAATGTTGATTAAATTATTTCTATTTTGGGTAATTATTATTTTCCAATATAGTCATAGTGCTCAAGATATTTTTACAAGCATATATCAAAGTTATAACTAAATATAGAGTGAAAAAAAAAAAGCAATATGATGCTCCAAAATTTTAATTTTATTGAATTGCTCTTTTTTAGGATATTGCATATTGAAGTGGTGATAATAATATTATATTATTACTAAAGTTATATTAGAATAACTTCAATATTTATTGCATATTCTAGTTCAAACTAGTTTGAGCTTTTAAATTTTGAACCTCTCCTTTTGATGATTAAATTTTTAGAATCTTAGGACCCGTTTGGGACAGCTTATAAGTTCTGGGGCATTTTTGAAAACACCGCAGTACCGTTTGGATAGCACGTTTTGTCTGTTTATCCGAAAACGCAGTTCCATTTTTACACTAAACGCGGACCGCGAGTCGAACCCTGCGGTGGACTAGCGGATGACGTTTCAGGATAAACTGCTTATCCTGAAACGCACAAGCCCCAAACACACCCTTAGTTAAAACTGTCATCATCTGTGGGAGCCATTAAATTTTGCATGGTCCCTCGAATATTACTTTATATCCTTTACATATAAACATTATTGCACGTGGTGTCTTATATAATAATAATAATAATATTATTATTATTATTATTAATAAGTGAAACACTATTAAATACTTGGATTTAATAGTAAAAATAATTTTGTGGGTGCTAATTTTATAAATATGCAATATTTAAACGTCATGTCTGTAATTCTCTCTAACGATAACAAAATAATAATAATAACTACCACTGCTACCTATAACTCAAAACTATATATAATATTAATACGGCAGTTAAATTACTGCATATGCAAAATATTACTCTAATGAAAATAATTGTAAATGTAAACTTTTTAAATTGCTTAAAATTTCATTAATCATTTTTATAAATTAAAGTTCAAAATTACTTTTGATTTTTATTTTACTCTAAATATATCCGAAGTAAGATTTAATAAAGTTTTTTTTGCTAATATGTATAAAAATAAGCTATGAATACATGATATAAATAAACTTGATTGTAAAAAAGGTAAATTTTAAACTAGAGAATTAATTAAACATTAATTTTGGGAGAGCTTGAATTATTCTTAATCAAACCAAATTTGTTTTACGCTAATCAAAATTTTAAATTCAAAATTGAACACAAGTGAACTTTTCCCTTCAATTGTTGAAACTGTTGAACCGAAAAATGTCTGGATTCCCGCACAAAGAATAGAGCACAGGTAGGATGGTAAGAGACGAACATTAAAATTTGTTTCATTGCCTTCCCTTATTCTCTTACAGCGTCTGCTATTTATAGTTATAGGAGGTACAATAGGTGCACAATTACCTTTATGCTCCCTATCCACAAGAGTTTTTAGAGGTATAAATGTCATTTGTCTTACATCAATATGCATACATATTAGTTAAATATCTGTCAATGGAGTTGACCCTTTGCTTGTCGGTTTACCCTATGCCAAATTATGAGAGGGTAATGGGAGGGTTGTTCGGTCGGTCTTATGTATGACTTCCCCAATACTCTGGCTAACCTCTCTTGTCCGCTAAGCGGTGTATAGTCCATCATTTGGCTAGTTATGTGGATGCCTTTCGTTTGACTCCAATATCCATTGGTTCGCTAGCTGGATAAACAGACTGATGGGGTCCTATGTCGCTTATAACCCGATTTAGTTTTGTTGACTCGTTGTGATGAGACATGAATAGTGATTAAGATAAAAGTTCTGCCCTAAATTTAGAGAGAGAAAATATAAGAGAGAATAATCAGCTAGAAGAAGAAATATTTGCAAACTTGAATTGTTTTGAATTTCAATTGGATGACAAGACAAACGCCGAGATGAGACATGAATGGTGACTAAGATAAAACAAGCGTTGATGAGCTTGGACAAAAGAAAATATAGACACTATAGATAAAAGTTCTGCCTAGAGTTTATTAAAGAAAAAATGTAAGATAAAAAAGAATACTTTAAGCAATTACGCTTCATTGAAGGAAGATTTTGGCTTGAGCCTCCTATGAAGGAGAATTGAAATAATATATATATATATATATATATATATATATATATATATATATATATATATATATATATATATNATCAAAGTTTATATATATATATATATATATATATATATATATATATATATATATATATATATATATATATATATATATATATAAAGATAAGAAGAGAAAGAAGAGCATAAAAGTATATGAGTTTTGAAAAGAAAAAAATAATTAAAATTAAGCGACTAAAACGAAATGGTTAGTTTTTCATTATTTTATTTATGTGACTCACTCTCATTTATTTTAATAATAATTGATTAATTAATTAAAAAGAAGATGGTCATGTCTTTTCCCAATGGACACCGCATCATTTCGCTTTAATTAATCAATTCAATTATCCTAAATGAAGGGTCATGTCTCTTCCCAAAAGACATTGCATGCTTTCTCTTTAACTAATTAATTAAATTATCATTAATCATATTGGTCAATAATCATCATGATGGATGGTGGTTAATAATGGATAAATAAGAGAAATGTTGTGTCTCTTCCCAAGAGACTTATCTTTTCTCTTATAAAATAAAGAAGGGTCTTCTCTCTCCCAAAAGAAATGTATTTTTTCCCTCCATCAAAATGTACAGAAAGAAATAATGATTAGAGAGAGAAATTGTATCTCTTCAAATTGAATTCTGCGACCATGAATATAGATACGTATATTTCATTTATGGGTATGTGAAAATCATAAATTCAAAGATTTTGAGCATTTAATTTTATGAATTTTGGGTCATGAAGTTGAATTGTATAAATTAAAAATCCTAACATGTGGTATCAGAGACTTAATTGTTGAATTTGTGATTTTTCATTTAATTTTATTTATGTTAATTGCAAAAAATTTTCGTTGTAAATTAGATCTTGGAATTAGAACACTAAAGTTAATCGGTGAATTAAGATATTATTGTTTATTTGATGTATATATTATGTTTAATTTGTTAGTCACCAAAGTGGCCAAATTAGTATGTTTAATAGATGTCAAACTAAATAAATTCAGTCACTCATACATATGTGAAGCTTATTATGAAACAATTTTGTATTTACTTATGAGTATATTGAAATTCATTGATTAAAAAATATTTATGAATCGCACAAAGGTTGATTATTTGTTTTATAATCCTTGAATATGATTGTGGCATATTTATATACTTGGATAGATATGTTTATATATCCAAAAACAATATCCATGTCTAATTTGAGTATGAACAAATGCCAACTTTGTAAAACTAACAATTCAAGCATCAATTTTGTTCATTATTGTGTATTGTAATGTCATCCAAAGAATATTTTCAATACACTACCAAAGTTTTCATATAATCTAAAAAGAAAAAATTGAAAGATTAGTAAGGGATGGAATCCTTAATGATTTAGATTTCACTGATCTTAACATCTATGTGGATTGTATTAAGGGAAAGCACACAAAACACACTCTTAAAAAAGCTGCCACAAAAAGCACACAACTCCTTGAAATACATACTGATGTTTGTGGACCTTTTGATGTACCATCTTTTGGTGGAGAAAAAATATTTTATCTCCTTTATCGATGGTTTTTCACATTATGGGTATGTCTACTTATTGCATAAAAAATCTCAATCACTAGATGCCTTAAAGTGTTCATATCTGAGGTTGAGAGACAATTAGACAGAAAAGTAAAAATCATCAGGCCTGATAGAGGTTGTGAATATTATGGAAGGTACAATGAATCTAGACAATGTCCAAGTCCATTTGCATAATTCTTTCAAACTAATGGCATATGTGCTTAATACAATATGCCAGGAACACCACAACAAAATGGTGTTGCAGAAAGGCAAAACTATACTCTGATGGAAATGGTTAGGAGTATGATGAGTAATTCTTCTTTACCCTTATCATTATGGATGCATGTTTTAAGACCGCTGCATATTTGTTAAACAGGATTCCTAGTAAGGCAGTTTGAAAGTCTTCCTTTGAACTGTGGACAGGAAAGAAACCTAATTTAAGACACTTGAATGTTTGGGGTTGCCCAAGGGAAATAAAGATTTATAATCCACATGAAAAAAAACTGGACTCAAGAACAACCAGTGGTTTCTTCATTGGTTATCCAGAAAAATCTAAAGACAGTAGATTTTATTGTCATAACCATAATACAAGAATTATTGAAGTTGGAAATGCTAATTTCATTGAAAATGGTGAAGTTAGCGGGAGTTTGGAATCACGTAAAGTGGAAATCCAAGAAATTAAGGTTCAAGTTTCTTTACCTGAAATTTCTTCTCAAGTTTTTATTTATATAATTGTTGAACAGTCTGATAACTTACAAGAAAAACAGATAAATGATCAAACACCCCATAATGAAACTGTCACTAAGGAACCTACATTAGATGAACCAAAAATTGTACCTTGAAGGTCTCAACGACAAAGAAGGTCTGCTACTTCTGATGATTATGTTGTTTATCTACTTGAGTCTGAATTTGACTTGGGAGTCAATAAAGACCCATTTTTATTTTCTTAAACCATAGAAAGTGCAAATTCTTCTAAATGGTTAGATGCAATGAAAGATATCATTCATGTTGAGAAAGTGCCAATGTTTCGAAATGGTTAGATGCAATGAAAGATGACATATATATATATAATGAGTATTATTTTTAAATAATTTAATTACCTATTTCGCTACAAAGATTTATAATCAATTGAAATTACTAATTAAAAATTGAATAAAAATATATTCATTTTATTTTAATGAATATTTTAATATAAATAAGAAGATTTAAAGCTTGCCATACCCTTAAAATCCTACGGCCGTGTGATTAGGATTGTCAAAATGACTCATTGTTCGTGAACAAATCATGTTCAACTTGATAAGCATACAAGTCAAGCATGGATAAATATTTTTAGCTCAATATATAAATAAGTCAAACATGAACAATGATATTTTTAACAAGCAGAGCTTGAGCTCGATTAAACTCGACTCATTTACACCCCTAAAGGCTGCATGTGCGACTAGAGCTGTCAAAACAGCCTTTTGTTTGAAAACAACTCGTGTTCTGCTTGTTAAGCAAATGAGACGAACACGAATAATTTTTTTATGTTCGAAATTTAAAAAAGCCTAACATGAATGATGGTATTTCTTAAAGAGCCAAACACGTGCTGAGCTCGGGCTAGCTCGCATTCGACTCATTTACAGCCCTACCAATGACATGAATAATGAGATGTGTCATAATCCAAGGAGATAAAAATAATATTTCTAAAAAATAACATAAAAATAGATACAGATAATAATTTTAGGGACTCAAAAGAAATTGTATAAAGACGTAGCTATCGAGCCGCACCTTTCAAAGCATATAAGTGATATCTTATATCATTTTCACCCAACATAATTTTAAATATAAATCAATCCTTATTCATGAGCATCCAAATTTTTATTTACTACTCCGAATATAAGTTTTAAAAATGCTTTCAATTTAAAATGCAAAATTATTAATGCACGCATTTTAGAAATATATTAACTATTTTACTATTTAAAAATTAAATACATTTACATGCTTTAGTGTTTGTTGTTATGTATTTTAGATAAATTTAAATATGGCAAACAATGACACATATTAAATGAGGACAACAAATGGCGACAATGAATTTCAAAGATGAGCTAGAGCTTGATAATGAAAAATAAGTAGTAAGTACAAATGAAAATCAGTGATAAAGATGTTAGGTAGTGACACGAAGAAGAGAGAGACATGCATTAGGAATGGGTAGCAACGATGAATGATGGTTAGCCACTATGATGGTGAGCTGTGGGTGATGAGAGGTGGTGGACAATGAGAAATGAAGAAGAAAGGTGGGATTACAAATTGTGAGTTTTCCCATCATTTAATATTATCTCAATTTGTGTGAATTTTGTATTTATCAAAGATAGACATTTAAAGGTATTCCATATTTGTTATATGAATAATTTAAAATTGATTTACTTTAAACAAAATATGAGAAAAGTAAAATCTCTATAGAAGTTTTGAAATTTTTGCTATAAGCACATAATGCATCCTTAAGTCTAAAGGACCAATCTTTACGGTTTGGGTTAATAGTTTTTTTCTAGGTTCTTCTTAATCTCCCCATTGAAAAACTCAACTAAACTACTATTTTGGGGAAGATATGCAGTAGAAATCTTCTGACTTATTTCAAAATTTGAAGTTAATGCCTCCATCTTATTGTTGCAAAAGTGGCTACCCCTGTCACTGAAAATCATCCATGGTGTTCCAAATCTACTCAGACTGAACTTTTTTAAGAATTTAAGAAAATTTTGAGCATCACAATTAGGTAGTGTCACCACCTCAATCCATGTGGATACAGTCTACCGCTACCAATATATAAAGATTTCCTAAAGAATGTGGAAAAGGTTCCATGAAGTCTATCCCCCAAACATCAAATGTCCCAACTTCAAAGGTCGCATTGAGGGGCATCTCATCTCTTTTAGAATATTCCCTACCCTCTAACAACTATCAGAAGGTTTCACATATTGATTAACATCCTTAGAGAGAGTTGATTGCATGGAAATTTGTGTAGCTTAATAATAATGATGCAATGTAACCCAAACTATAATGTAATTTTAATGAAAATAATTTATCTTTAAAAACCTCTTTTAAAATCCCATTTTTTTGTTTACATATAACGCAAATATATGTATTGTTTAAGTAATATAGGCCTCTAATGGAGTCCTATATATCAATCCAACAGGGAAGCAAGAAATATATATAAGCTAGCTAATTATATTCTATTATCAAATAAAAATAAAAATAAAAATAAAGTAAAGTGCGAAGTATGAAATTAAACTACTTAAGTGAAATGCTTCTAAATACGCAGATGTACGACTATAACAGGTAAATTAAACTAGATGCTAAACTTTCAAAAGTAATTGCTGAAATAAAATAAAGTTTTTTGTGGACAAAAAGTTCAAGTATGAGAAAACATCATTCCCCTTTACAACGAAAATATGGCTTGTGAAGAAATTAAAATCATTTGAAAAATATATTTAAAAATTGTTCTGTGACAAATAGGAGCAATCATATTTCTACCCTCTTTCGAGCACTATAAAGAACATTGACTAATCCAGAGTTTGGTCCCTAATTATGTGGTTAGGCTGGGAGGATACCGGCTGTCACTCCAGAGCTCCCACTACTCTCTCTTATGAGGGCTAACATGCTTACATTAGTTTCCAATCAATTGAACCAAATTGAGGATTACAATATGTCACCTTAAAATCTTCCAATTCTACATCCAACAAAGTATATTTCTCTATTATTTGCACCAAATCCCATTGATGAAATACTCTCCCATGAAATCAAATGTGATTCTCCATTTGTTGTAGAAATCATCTCCCCTTTTCAGAACATATAATTCTAAACACATTTTAATAATTCAATTGGTCAGATCAAAAAGTAAATGAAGATCGGAGTTCAAATCATCACAAATTATTAACATTTAAAACTGTAGAAAATAAAAGCAATTCTTCACAAAACCATTTCTTAAATGTAGGGAGAAGGATAAAAAGACTACTCATAATTCATGAGAAGGATACGATAAAACACAGATTTCATATATAAAAGCAAGTTTACAAAAAAAAAGAAATGAAAAGTACAACTTAACTCACAATCCTTCCCAAGCAAATCCATAGGAGTTCTCTCCAAGCATTTCCCTGTTTACAATCCCTCCCAATTCTCTTTTAGAAATGTAATGAAGAAGAAATCTCTCACCTTCTCTCTTCTCTTACAACTCTAGAAGAAAATCTCCTCCTTTTTCTCTCTCTAACTCACGCCTATTTTGTCTCTCTAACTTTTTCATCCCCCTCTTCCTAGTACCTTCAGAAGTTCCCTTTTGTTGGTTGCCTCTCCTCTCTGAAAAGCATCTCAATTCCCTAAAAAATTCAAAAGTCAAAACTTTGAATTACAAAAGATGTGCCTCCATAATCCAAGAGTCAAATCTCTTCAAATTGGAACCTTCCAAAGTGTCTACATGCATTTAATCACTCCATGGGGTGCTTAGAACAATTGTCCCTTTGAAAATTCGCTCAAAATTTATCTCGATCCACCTTAATTTGAAAATATCGTGTTTGGCACATCATGCGTCAGCGCTCTAGATTTTTGCGCATCATATGCCAGTTTGGCACATCATACGCCAGTTTGACGCATCATGCGTCAAACCCCAAATTGGTTATTTTTGCTCTTTTGTCATTTTTGCTTCAAATGCCTAAAAATTGTATACCTGCAACAAAAACATAAAAATACCTTTCTTAAAAGTGCAATATCACCAAAAATAGACATAAAAAATGTTACTTAAAACAGTATATTATTTTTATGGATTAAAATCCCCCAAACTTAAATGTTACTTGTATTCAAGTGACACTTTTATTACATAAAAGCATATGACTTTAGGATAGAGATTAACTTATCACTTCTATACTTTATTTCAATAAATAGAAAAAAAAATTAAGAAAAACATTTAATAACTTAGGTTCCAACTCCTAGTCTAAGAATATCTAGCAATCAAATTTAAGATTTCTTAATCTCTATTCTTTTCAAGAATTGCAATTGTCATGCTAAGGACATTTAGAACATTCATATGAAAAAGAAATTCATAAAAACTTTACTATATATACTACTAATACTTCAATACAAGTTTAGAAAGAGTAATAAATCTCCTTCCTTAAGTTGATTCAAGTGAAGCCAATTTTTCATTAGGAATCTCTTCAAGCTTCTCCTATCTTTTTTTTTTTCTTTTCTTTTCTTTTCTTTCATTTTCTTTTTCTTTTAGGATATTTTTAATCCTTTCTTTTCTTTTTTCTTTTTTCTTTTTTAAGTGAGGATTACTATATCTGGATAGTATTTAATAGTTTTGAACTCCATTATCATCTTCTTAAAGTCAAAACTTCACACCCCTCCTTACTTAATAAAGTTATACTACTTTATGGTTTTTCATAAAGTCTCATTCCTTTCTTCTTACATGAAACTCTAAAATTCTTAACATTTTAAAAATACAATTTTCCTTTTACTTAAAATAGAAAAACATAGTCTTATCCTATCATACCAAATAGCTTTAACCTTAGAATTGACCTTCATTATTAAAAATTTCATACCTAAATTTATAATATTTATAAACATAATTATATTTATTTAAAGTTAACTCTTAATATCCCAAGTCATGTTAAATAAATTTTTAAATATATAGTTACTTTAGGACAAATAAAATTTAGTTTTCTCCATTTCAAAAGAAAATTTTCTTTTCCCCCAAACTTAAATTTTTAAATGATTTTAAAAAAATTTAAGTACAAAATTTTAGTTGGTGATAGAAAACAGTAATAGCATGAAAATAAAAACTAACCTGTAGAAGATTTCTGATCATGAAATTGGTTCTGGTATACTGCATGTACTAACTGTAAAACTACATGCAGGCTTTAAAGTATTAAATAAATCATAATATATTATAACAAACTTGCAGGGAATTAAACACATAAATACAAAAATTGAAAAATAAAAACTGAAAATATTGCACATTCAACAAGCTCAAACTGAAAATACAAAAACTAAACTGAAAAGTAAACAGTCTACAATTACTATAATAAACTGCAAGTCCATAACATAACATAAAAAAGTCTTTTCCTATAATAAGTTTCCCAAATAAAAGTACACCAAAATACAAACACAAACACATCAAAATAACTAAACAAGATTCATAAAATATCAATCTTCATCTCCTTCCACTCCATCATCATCATCTTCTTCTTCTTCTTCCTTTGCTTCTTCATCACAAATGGGAGCATAGGGGACAAAACTGGGGCAAACAGGAAAGTTCACGTTAGGTTCACCAATGAAGTGTCTAAACATAACATTTTGAAAATCTATATTGTGCAGAACTCTCCTCTACTGATATTCATCATTGTATGCATTCCTTGCATCTATCTCTCCCAACTGAGTCTGTATATTAATAATCTCATATTGTTGAATCATAAGTTGGTCCATAACACCTTCCGAAGATGCAACACTAGAAGTATATGCCCCTGCAGCAGATGTAGAGGGTCTATCCCTTCTTCCACTTCTAGACTCAATAAATGATTCTACTCTCTGAATCATGTGTTTCCCAATCAAATTTTGAGGTTGTAATCTTTCTTCATTTCTATGTGATTCAACTCCGGATTGTTCACATAAAGTGAAAATCAGGGCAGGATATTCAAGCCTCTAGTAGTAACACTACCAGCAATCCTCCGAGCGTGATGAACTATAAGTGCAGCAACGTCTATTGCCTTCATATTCTAAATGCAATAGTTCAACGCAGCTCGATCATTTGTAACATCAACTAGATGATTTGTAGGTAAAAGTCTGGTAAAGATGAAATGGTGCCATATTTTTTACTGAATAGTTAACATGGAAGCAGGGAAGTTAACTATCTTGTTATTCTTTATCTTCCACTCTCCTCTTCCATTAGTAAAAAAGGCAATAAATTCTTCCAATGATGAATCTGTGATACAAAAAGTGGCATATTCATCATGGAAGACATTTCTAAGCCCATAAAATACATTGAACCTTTCAGAGGTAAACTCGACTTGCATACCTCTCAACAAAATGTGATCTTCCGCAGTGAATCTTAAGTTTGCATAAAACTCTCAGACCATAGGGACGATCGACACAACAGTGAAGTAACAGAATCGCTCCCAATTTATGGCGTGAATCAACCTCTCGACCTCACCTCCTGGATTTGCAAACACCCGCTCTTGGATCATTCTTTTGTTCTCAAATAACATATTGCAACTATGTTGGGCTTTAAAACTAACAAATCGTCGAGCATCAAAGTCATCGGTCAGTCTTCCTCTCTTAAATTGGGGAACCATCAAAAATTCAATGAAAATCTAAATAAATTTTAAATAAATTACTAAATCAAAAATCTAACTCCTTAAGCAAGATTATTTAGTAAGGAACTTTTCACCATGAGTTTCCTTCAAGCACTTTCATCAAAAATCCCATTTTTCATATCTCCCCAAAATCCATGGTGAACATAAAAAATTTTTAAGTTAAATTGAAGCTCTTACCAAGAGAAAATGAATTCTATGATTTTTATCCTCTGAATCTTTCTCTTTATCCCGCAATGTGATGCCCTAGATCAAGGTCTTGAGGTAGAAGATGACTCAAGCAACAAAAATGGAGATTGTCCGTGCGATTTCATGATTTTCTAGGNTAACATTTTGAAAATCTATATTGTGCAGAACTCTCCTCTACTGATATTCATCATTGTATGCATTTCTTGCATCTATCTCTCCCAACTGAGTCTGTATATTAATAATCTCATATTGTTGAATCATAAGTTGGTCCATAACAGCTTCCGAAGATGCAACACTAGAAGTATATGCCTCTGCAGCAGATGTAGAGGGTCTATCCCTTCTTCCACTTCTAGACTCAACAAATGATTCTACTCTTTGAATCATGTGTTTCCCAATCGAATTTTGAGGTTGTAATCTTTCTTCATTTCTATGTGATTCAACTCTTGATTGTTCACATAAAGTGAAAATCAGAGCAGGATATCCCAAGCCTGCAGTAGTAACACTACCAGCAATCCTCCGAGCGTGATGAACTATAAGTGCAGCAACGCCTACTGCCTTCATATTCTAAATGCAATAGTTCAACACAGCTCGATCATTTGTAACATCAACTAGATGATTTGTAGGTAAAAGTCTGGTAGAGATGAAATGGTGCCATATTTTTTACTGAATAGTTAACATGGAAGCAGGGAAGTTAACTATCTTGTTATTCTTTATCTTCCACTCTCCTCTTCCACTAGTCAAAAAGGCAATAACTTCTTCCAATGATGAATCTGTGATAGAAAAAGTGGCATATTCATCATGGAAGACATTTCTAAGCCCATAAAATACATTTAACCTTTCAGAGGTAAACTCGACTTGTATACCTCTCACCAAAATGTGATCTTCCGCAGTGAATCTTAAGTTTGCATAAAACTCTCAGACCATAGGGACGATCGACACAACAGTGAAGTAGCAGAATCACTCCCAATTTATGGCGTGAATCAACCTCTCGACCTCGCCTCCCGGATTTGCAAACACCCGCTCTTTGATCATTCTTTTGTTCTCAAATAACATATTGTAACTGTGTTGTGCTTTAAAACTAACAAATCGTCGAGCATCAAAGTCATTGGTCGATCTTCCTCTCTTAAATCGGGGAACCATTAGAAATTCTATGAAAATCTAAATAAATTCTAAATAAATTACTAAATCAAAAATCTAGCTCCCTAAGCAAGACTATTTAGTAAGAAACTTTTCACCATGAGTTTCCTTCAAGCACTTTCATCAAAAATCCCATTTTTCATATCTCCCCAAAATCCATGGTGAACATAAAAAATTTTTAAGCTAAATTGAAGCTCTTACCAAGAGAAAATGAATTCTATGATTTTTATCCTCTGAATCTTTCTCTTTATCCCGCAATGTGATGCCCTATATCAAGGTCTTGAGGTAGAAGATGACTCAAGCAGCAAAAATGGAGGCTGTCCGTGCGATTTCATGATTTTCTAGGCATATAGCGTGTTCGGAAATTTCGTGCATCATGCGCCAAGGCTCTTTAAGTTGACGCATCATGCACTATAGCGTATTTTTGCTCACTTTCGGTTTTTGTGGAAACCTGCTCCGTGTCGCTTTACATCAACCTCTATTTGACTCAAATGAACCTTTCTAAGCATAATTAAACATCAAAATAACACTAAATTTTCACAAACAACACAAAATTCATAATTATATACGAAATCTGAGTTATTACAAACTAACATTTTTCAAGCCAACACATAACAAATTCAGTGTTTTAAAGCAAACCAACATCCTAAATACTGAAATCTAAACATCAAACTTCACAGCAAATAACATAAATAGTGCAACAACTTAAACT
>NEWO01000171.1:812870-870907 GCA_003013225.1 Phalaenopsis aphrodite
AGGTTGGAAAAATACTGGCAGTCACTCAAGAGCTCCCACTACTCCCTGCCCTAAGGGCTAACATGCTCACATTAGTTTCCAATCAACTGAACCAAATTGGGGATTATAATCTGTCAACTTAAAATCTTCCAATTCTATTTCCAATAAAGTATATTTTCCTATTTATTTTCACCCAATCCCATGAATGAAATACTCTTCTATGAAATCAAATGTGATTCTCTCTTTTTTGTTGAAATCATATCCCCTTTTCAGAACATATAATTCTCAAAACATTTTAACAATTCAATTGGCAACATCAAAAGGTGAATGAAGATCAGAGTTCAAATCATCACAAATTATTGACATTTAAAACTGTAGAAAACAAAATCAATTCTTCACAAAGCCATTTCTTCAAAGTAGGGAGAAGGATAAAGAAGACTACTCAAAATTCATGAGAATAATACGATAAAACAACAATTATATATATAAAAATAAGTTTACAAACAGAAGAAATGAAAAGTACAACTTAACTCACAATCCGTCCCAAGCAAATCCTTAGAAGTTCTCTCCAAGCCTTTCCCTCTTTGCAATCTCTCCCAATTCTCTCTTAGAAATGTAATGAAGAAGAAATCTCTGACCTTTCTTCTCCTCTTACAACCCTAGAGGAAAATCTCCTCCTTTTTCTCTCTCTAACTTTTTCGTCCCCCTATTTTTCAAGTCCCTTCAGAAGTTCCCTTTTGTTGGTTGCCTCTCCTATCTGATAGAGTCTGAATTTCCTCCAAATTTCAAAAGTTAAAACTTTGAATTTCAAAAGATATGCCTCCTTGATCCAAGAGTTAAATCTCTTCAAATTGGAACCTTCCAAAGTGTCTACATGCTTTGAATCACTCCATGGGGTGCTTAGAACACGTGTCCCTTTAAAAATTCACGTAAATTTTGTCTTTAACCACCTTAATTTGAAAATGTCATGTTTGGCGCATCATGTGCCAGCACTTTGAATTTTGGCGCATCATGTGCCAAACCCCAAAATTGGCTGTTTTTGCTCCAAAATTTGCTCTTTTTTCTATTTTTACTCCAAATTCCTTAAAATGATATACCTGCAACAAAAACACAGAAATACATTTCTTTAAAGTGTAATATCACCAAAAATAGACATAAAAATGGTACTTAAAACAGTAAATTATTTGTGTGGATTAAGAGTGTACCAATAAAATTTAGATTTCAAAATTTTAACATCATATTTGTATAAAATAAACTGTCCCCCAGATTCTAAATCATGCTAGGCCCTTATGATATCGTTGACCGCTTCCAAGGGCACAAATCTCTTAAGGAATTCATCTTTGCATTTCCTAAATAGATAGAGCTCATCCCAATAGTAGATTATGACATCAAAGAAGAATTTCTTCTTCCGGTAGTAAGCGAGAACATAGGGAATGATTCTGTAAACAATGTAATTTACAATATCAGCATACCATGGAGTGATCACCTTAGAGATGACAAGGAGTTGCTTGTCAAGAAAATTCTCATTTATGTCTAAAAGACTCTCATCAGATTTCTCCTTCTCGAGCCTAGATAATTGGTCAACTACATGATTCTTCATACCCTTCCTATCAATAATATGCAAACCAAAACTCTTGCATCAAAAAGCTCATCGGATCAAGGGGGTTTGGAATCCTTTTTGGCTACAAGATATCTTATAGAAGCATGGTCAGTGTCAACAATTACACGGGTCCCTTTCAAGTTGGTTCTAAACTTATCATGTGCAAACACTATAATCAAGAGTTCCTTCTAAGTAGTTGTATATTTAAATTAGGCTTCATTAATGGTCCTACTAACATAATAAATGCTTGAATGATCTTGTTTCTCTTATGGCCTAAAATAGCATATACAATAAAGTCACTAACATCACACATCAACTCAAAAGAAAAGTCTCAATCAGGTGCAATTATCATAAGTGCAATCATGAATTTGAACTTAAGAGTCTCAAAGGCAGCCAGACTCACGTCATAAAAGTTAAAAGGCACATTCTTCTCCAATAAATGAAAAGGAGGCTTTGAGATCCTAGAGAAGTCTTTAATGTATTATCTATAAAGTCTAGCATGCCCTAAAAAACTCCTAATTCCTTTCACATTGGTAGATAGTGGAAGTTTTCCTATCACTTCATTCTTAGTTGATTCAACTTCTAAACCTTTTGATGAAATCTTATGTCCCAAGGCTATCCCCTTAGTCACCATGAATTGACACTTCACCCAGCTCAACACTGATCTTTTTTCCCTTACACCATTATAGAACTTTTGCAAGATTAATTAAGCAAGAGTTAAATGAAGTGCAAAGCACATAAAATCCATTCATCAAGACCTCTACACCAATGTCAATCATGTTAGAGAATATGGGCATCATGCAGCGCTGGAAAGTGGCAGACAGGTTGCATAGTCCAAATGACATCCTCTAAAAAACAAAAAATATCATAGGGGCAAGTGAAGGTGGTCTTATCCTAGTCCTCAAGGGCTATGGAGATCTGATTGTATCTTGAATATCCATCTAGGAAGCGATAGAAAGGATGCCCTGGTAACATATCCATATATGGTCCAGAAAAGGCAAGGGAAAATAATCCTTCCTAGTAGTGGCATTCAACTTCTTATAGTCAATACATATCCTCCATCCTATAATCCTTGTAGGAAACAACACATTTTTCTCATCTCCATAACTGTGACCCCCCTTTCTTTGGTACACAGTGAATTAGACTGCCCCAAACACTATCTGTGATGGGGTAGATAATGCCTACATTAAGTCATTTCAAGATCTCCTTCTTTACTAACTCCTTAAGGATGGGATTGAGTCTCCTCTGTAAGTCAGCTATATGCACATGTCCCTCTTCCATCAAAATTCCATGCATACACTGGGATGGGTGATATGCCTTTTAGCATGCTTAATTTTCTTTACATCTAACACATGTTTTTGAATAAAATTACACTTTAGAGGAAAGTAATTTCATGTTTTTGTTACAGGTTTAATAGGTAAAGCATTTGGAGCGAACTGGAGCAAAAATAAGGTGAAAAGGAGGTGAATGGAGGATTGGATAAAAATGTGAATTGGCACCTAGGCGTCAAAAGAAAGCTCTTACGTGCCACTCCATGGCGTCATGGCACCATATTTGGGCACCTAGGTGTCAAACCTTACAAAACTTCTCGAGAAGTTGGCGCGATAGTGCCACAAATTGGCACCTAGGCACATGTTTTATTTGATGCTTTCCCAAGCAAGTGGTGCCTAGGCTCCACATACTGGTGCCTATGCACCAGATTTGCTCTTGAAAATTTCTTCAATGGCTGTGCATGAAATTGGAGATATATTCACAATAAAATCACTGGAGAAGGGACTTTTTGACATTTCTATGTCCTAGAATTCTTAGGAAGGTTGAGAGGTCATAGATAGGAGTAGAAATTGTAAATTTTTACCTTTTCTTAGAGATTGATGAAGGGATTTTGTGAGATATCCATAAGGGATTCTATTAGCATTGCATAGATCAGCAAGAGACTTTGTTGGAGGGATTTTCATCTTCTTTCAGATGGACAAAGCTAAATATTGTGTTCTTTATTATCATGTAATTGTTGTAAACACTTATTAATGGATTTTTTTTTATTTAATGAAGCTTTATTTTATATGTGACACCTACTTTATGAAGTAGAATTCTTGTAATTTTCTCTTGCAATGAATTAAATGAATGTATACGATAATAGGATGCATGTTAGAATAGTTTTTTCATATCTAGTGATCGTTCTTACTTCATGCTTCATTTACTAATCAGTTTGGCTAATTAGTATGTTAAAATTTGTTGTAAACTCATAAGTTTCGGGAGGGCTATGACTTTAACAACTAGAAGGAACCACATTGAACTTATAGGTGAAGAAAAAGTAGTGCTAAGATTCAATGCAATGTTAGGGAGATATTCATTGAAGGGTGCAAATTTGTGTTTCTAGGGTTACTAGATTTCTAACCAATTTACTATAATGCTTTGTACGTTAAATCTAAGATTAATCTAATTAGAGGGGTATTAGGAGAAGAAGACTCTAGGGTCTCAGGATAGAAGTTTCGTATTAATAATCTAGCTATTTTAAGGAATATTCCCTAAGTTAACTGAGCTACATTATACAATCGGAAGAGGGTAACATAGATTTTTGCTCTTATTTTCACTAGCCATATTAGATTCTAAGCATCCCATTTTTACACATTATCTAGGTCACCACAAAAGAAAGGTAGTTCTTACACCTCAAAATTCACCAAACTAATTTATCTGGTTAGATTTAACTTTAGATTTAGGTTTGTATTTAGGAGTAGTTATTAGAAAAAGGAGTTCAATCGACATTTCAAACTAAGACCTAATAGTGGTAGAATAGAACTTAGCCTAAGGGATTTCTTACCTCACTTCCCTGTGGGATCGATAATCGAGACTCCATAAGAGCTCTATATTACTTGAACGATACATATACTTTCATAGAAATCCTAATGTGTAAACTATAAATCAAAATTTAAACTTTATAACATATCCATTTTGCACACTAGTTGCCTTAAAAAACTAGGTCAAGTTTTTGGACAAGAGACTAAATAACTATGTAACTGCAAATCAAGTTAATGAGCTTTTTACTTTATTGTCAACTATGGTCCACCCAAATGCTCTCCTAAATCCTAGAAGTACCCTCATAAACTTATCCTTTTACTCTATACTCAACTCAACATATATGATAACTAGCAAGGTCAAAGGTCTCCCTAAGTAGGTATACTTCATGTGAGTGGGTAAGGCTTTCAAGTTTAGATCTAGGGATACCTTTTATGGATGGTGTTAGGAACATAGTGTGTAAGGTCAGTTCTAAGGTTTCAGAACTCTCCTTAAACCTCCTAGAATCACCCTCTACAAGAAGAACAAGTTCAACATTAGACTTCTCACTATCTTCCTCAAACATCTCTTGCTCTAGTCATCTTCCAAAGTTTCAAAAAATTGGCTAGTCGCCACCCCATCCACTAAGTCAATCCTACAGTAAGGATCATCATTTTGATGTTAGGAAAATCTCATATACTTTATGATATTAAAATTTCTCTCCTTATCATTCACTCTCATGGTCAATTAACTTTTTTGTACATCAATTATTTACTTGCTGGTGACTAAGAAGTGTCTTCGTAAAATCAAAGGTATATGCTTGTCCTCCTCCATGTCCAAGACTACAAAGTACACAGGGAATATGAAGCTTCCTATCGTAACTTACACATCCTCAATGATACTCATGGGAAATGCTAAGGATCTGTCAGCTAACAGCGAGGTCAAGGAGGGTGGTTGTAACCTCTACTAACTTCGGTCTTTCAAATATTGACAGTGGTATCAAATAAATGTCATCTTCTAAATCACAAAGAGCCCTCTCAACAAATTTTTCTCCAATGGCGCATAAGACAATGAAACTACTGAGTCGTTCATATTTTTGGGTAACTTCTTTTACAAAATTGCAATACACTTTTCTGTTAGTGTCGTAGTCTTTCCATTCTCTAATCTCATCTTTCGGGTCAGCACATCCTTCACGAATTTGACATAACTAGGCATTCAACAGAGGGAATTTTTATGGTTAACTTCTTAAAGCCTCTATAAACCTAAAAAATTGTTGATTCAATTTTTGTTTTTAAAATCTCTAAGGGAATGATGGTGGAAGTCTGTCAGGTTCTTTCTTCTTAGAGGTTTTAGGTTTTTCTGTTTCCTTAACAGCTCTTTACTCCTGTATTTCCAAATCAAATTTCACATCTATGAGTGCATTCACAGCCCTTGGAGCTTCATATAACACCCTACCACTTTTAAATTTCAAAGCTTGGGCCAGCTCCTTCTCTTTCTCTTTAGGATTTACTTCAGTGTTATTAAGGAGTGCTCCAAGGGTTCTATGGTTGAAAAAATTCATTAGTTGCCCCAATTGTCCCTCAATGTTCTTAATTGCCGAAACATGAAATTGTTTTATCAAATGTAGTTGTCTTACCAACTCTTTCAAAGTGGCTAGCTTTTTGTTTTTATTTGGGTTAAATTCAAGAAGTTGTCCTTAGGTAAGTTAGTGTTGTGCTCTCTCCTAAATTGGTTTGGTTATTGTTATTCTATTGCAGGTTGGGGTGTTGTTTTCAACTAGGATTGTAGGTGTTTGAATATAGGTTGTTGGCCTGGTTCTATTTTCCTATGGCTTTTAGAGCTTTTAAGGCTGAGGTGGTTGGATCTATCAAAGTCTCATCACTAAACTCCATTACCTGCGGGGAAAGGGGGGGGCTTGTAGTGCATTCATAGTGAGATTATCAAATTTCTTGTATATGGAAGCAACTTACTTAGCTAAGATATTCAAAACATTAGATTTATGCACACTAACTACCTTTGTGGGTTGCACCCTCTCAAAAAACCATTAAAAGCTATTAGTGCCCATCTTTTCAATCAAGTCATGTGCCTCCGTATAAGTTTTGGACATCAATAAACCTTCAACAAAAGCATCTATAAAGGACCTAAAGAAACCTACAAGTTCATTGCAAAAGGTTTGGATGATTAGCTAGTTGGGTAAGTCTTGACGGGGATACCTCCTAAGCAACTCTTTAAATCTCTTCCAGGCTTCATAAATGGTTTCACTTTCAAATTATGAAAATGATGTGATTTAATTCTTAAGTTTGAAAATCATAAGGAGGTAAATACTTGGTTAAAAATTTATAAGCTAAATCATTCAAAGTGGTGATGGATGCTAGGGCTAAAAAGTTTAGCCCCACTTTGGCTCTATATCTAAGGGAAAAGGGAAAAAACCATAGCCTAACAACATCACTGGGGACACCCTTATACATAAATGTTGCACATAATTATAAGAAGTTTGCTAAGTGAAGATTTAAGCCTTTATTGTGCCATTGAAACTTGTTCTACTGAACCATTCTAATCATGGCAGATCTTAGTTCAAAGGTATTGGCTTCTACTACAAGGTAATTGAAGGACATGGAATCTCTTCACTAGTGGGGTTGGCAATATCTCTAAGATTTCTCATGGTTTGGTTTAGAAGGTGAGCCATTTCTATAATTGGTTCAGGTGCAGTGAATGCTTTCCTAGGATGTCTAAAAGTTCTCTCAATCTCAAGGTCAATCGGTGTTATCTCAGTGCGTGCACCCCTACACATACACTAGAAGGAAAATAAATGTGAAATTCACACTCTAGCAATCCTTGGCTCAAAGAAAGAAAAACTCAAAAAGGACACAAAAATCAACTATAAGTAACACACAAAAGAGTCAGATCAACATACAAACATAATCATTGTGTAAGCTCAAACAAATCCAGAAAAAAAAAATTATTAACAACAGTATTTTCTTTTGGCATTTTTCAACTTAAATTGAATCACTTAGTTGATAGGTCCCTGACCATTTGGGATATAGTGATTTACCCTCTACCCTTATGACCCAGTTTGTCTTTGAAGTGGTTGTATGTCTCCTACCAGATGACCTAATTATTTCACAAGTCTCAATTGCCTATGAGCTGCTAATTATTTGGAACCACGAGAGACTTACTTTCTACTCTATGGCTTAGCAAGAACTCATAAAGTGTCGGGTATTTCTTATGAAATAAACCATCTTTTCTGATAGCTCTAGTCTAGTCATCACTTTAAATGTAAGCAAAACTCCTTAGATCAAGAGTATTCTTGGTCGAAGCTCAAGATGCAATTACCAAGTGGGACACATCTTCTTGGGAGTACTATGGACCCTAGAACAGGAAAACACACATGAATCTTGGTTGTGGGTAGCTTTCATAGGCATTCTTTCGTGGATATCTGACACAAGTTTTTTTTATCTGATCTTGTTTGGACGTACATGTTTGACCTATCCTGATGAGGCTTGCTGCACAAAAGTTCTTCACGTACTTTCTCTTATTTTTCGGCCTTTATCATATGTTGTGTTTTTCTAGTTCCTCTCCTTTCTCGATCCTTCATATGATCCAAAAAAAGAGACTTATTCAGAAAAGAGAAGTACATGATGATTGAAAAATTAGCGAATCCTTAAAAAAAATTAAAAAAAGAGAAAAAGAATGAAAACAAAATAATTAGCTTAAAGCTCTATGATTCTCATTGCTTAAATGAGAAGATTTGCTCTTAGGAATAGTTCCTAAGAGCTTGGCAGAAAATTTTGGGGCGATTGCGAAGTGAGAAAAAGGAAGGACCAAAGAAAACTCCAAGTGATAACGCCATCAAGATATAACTTCCACATTCAAAACTATTTATAAGATTTGAGAATGGAAGTCAAAGCACCACTAGATATTGGCACATCGAAAAGCTGCTAAGGGTCATGATACCCAAAAACTTACCATGCAGTAAGTAGGTCAATCATGCAAGTATATATGTCAAATAATGTACGGTCTGAGTTTGTGTATCGATGCCACAATGATAGTGTCAAAATATTTCTAACATATAAAGTTATAGTTTAATGAATCACTAAATATATGGTAATGTGGCCAAATTCAAGAGATGAATGTAACAATCATAAAATAACATAAAACATAAATGATAGAAAGAAGCATTGAATTTTTTAGATATGAAAGATTCATAATGTTATGACAAAGGTCAGGTGGTTTCTTGAAGTTTTCCTATATAGCTCACGATATTGTTGGCAGACAGGGATATAAATGTTTTCCTTAAACCTATGTCTAGGTCAAAAGAAGAATAAAAAAAACTATAAAGATAAGTTTTTCTTAACCCTATTGCATATACTTCTTCATATCCTATACCTTTGTTGCATAACCCTTACATAATATGCCTATTCTAATAGGTTTTTGTGGTTAACATACTCATTCCACTATACAACAGACATAAGTCACAATTCAAAAAAAATGTTCACATTCTTATCACATCAGGTAAAAAGTTAATTACAATCAGAAGATTAAAATATCAACATCAAAAAATTATGCATCAAAAAGGCTTCGAGGGAAATAGAAAATCCATATAGTGAAAATCATAAAAAATCACAAGACTTACATCATAAGAATATGAAAGGGAGGTTGATTACATTTTTTGAAATAAGAAAGCACCAATATTGGTTATTATGAGAATATAAAGAAGAAACTTGTAAGCGGTACAATAAACTCTCGCTGAGTCAAGCAGTACTTGTAATAAACTATGATTCTCTCGATTCAGTACAAGTTACTTGATGATCTCTCTTACAAATGCACTCAATCTCTCCTCTCACAACTCATCTAAACCTCAACAAACAATAGAAAAAGAGGAAAAGAAAGAAAAAACTACCATATAAATTTTCTCTTTCAACAAAGAAGAATAAAACTCTAGGGCTTACATTCAAATCCTCAAATCTCTACTATAGAGCATCCACAAGTCTCTCCATATCTTTAAAAGTTGCACTAGCTTCCCATTTAAAGCCTTGGCCAAAATTAGCGTGAAAATACTTTCCGAAAGGAGATTTGGTCCTCCAACACTGTGGTCGTGCTTGAAACTAGTATGATCACACCAGTTCTGGCGTGGTTGTACTTAGAGCTGCATAACTGTGCTCTTCAACACCATATCAGGTTGTTTTACTATTTTTTTTGCATTCTCGACATTTATAACTTGTAAAATATTACAAAGATCATTCTATAAGCATAATATCATGATAAATGATGAATAAAACATGGCATTTAATGCAAAAAAAAAATGCAAATTTACCTCATATCAAGTCACACCATACATCAAGTATGATATGATACATTTTTTTAATTCCAAAAATATAAAAGTCACACTAGATTAATCAGATATGAAATCTTTTATAAAAGAGTTCTTCATCGCTTCAGCCAAGACATCTACGTTGAAGCAGCCTCTTAAATACAAGTTTGACCATAACTTAAATTGGTTTACTCGATCAACTCATTCTTGATTCAGTTCATGACAGCTGACTCTTGAGAGACCATTACCTTAGCTTGTAGATAGACCATCTTCAAACTCAATAGAGCATTTTCCCTTCCCATCCCTCGACGCAGGCCACCAACTCAGACTTAGTTCCTCTGTCAAAATTGTCGAATGCCTATTCAAAGTAGTTGACCATCTCAACCATCCTACGTCCAAGGGACTTTGAAGACATCAGTCTTTCTTTACTTGTCTCATGAAAAGCACCCAATAGGTCTGCTGACTATTTCCATCATCACTAATCGATCGTTGGCTATTAACAATCGACTCAGGGTTTTCCTCAGTGAAATCCTCAACCGAAGCAACTTCAATACCTAGTGGAGCAAAAGTTGTCGGAGCACCTTCTTCACCTATTATAACCAGAGTGATACTTTCCACTAGCAACTCAAGATGCGACTCAACCACCACCACTACAGGAATCATCAACCATCCGGAAGCACCCTCATCCCTGGGATCTGTAATACGAGCCAATAAAACATGCTCCATAGCCATCAAAACAACATGTTTATCATCTCGAGGTATCGTCTTCTACTGATGATCACCTAGATCCCCCGACAATGCCACTTGGTCGCTCGGATCAAGCACAAGGTCATCTCTTTTCCTTTTCACAATTAATTTCTTCTATAACCTTCCACTCACAATATGAGTTGGAACGCTCATCTATCCAAGAACCATACAGAGTACATCTTTATCGAAGTGACTGAGCTTTAACACCAGAAATGGTATCGTTTGGAGTTTACAGAATGAGTAAAAGAGAAAACCCCCCATTGATCCTATATAGAGGAAATGCAAGCACAGAAATCCAGGGAATAATTATTAATTTATTAAATGATTGAGATTACAAATGAAGTTTTCTATCATAAAGACTCTTATGCTATTATTGTAGCACAAACTTCAAGGAGCAAGAGAATAGAAAAACTAATATGTATCTAGAAAAATTAACAACACGAATCTCAAAGCGATCAAACGGTGAATTAGAAGGGAAAAGGTGAAATGCCCTGATATGATAGTTTTACAGGCCTAGATGAGTCGATAAGCTGAAGATGAGTCGATAAGCTGAAGATCAATAGGGCGATCGAAGGAAAGCCGATCTGATTAAATTCTGCCTAGTAATCGAATAATCGCCCGAACAGAAGACAACGACACTGATTGACTCAAAATCGATACCACTTGAAAGATGCTTGGATTCCCATATTCAGATTTTCTATCAATACTTATGAAGAGTAAGTCGACCCAAGTCAGCTACCTCGCCCGATCCAAAGGTATACCAATCAAAAGACTTCAATTTATGTATAGTTGTCAACATTAGTTGTTGTAAAAAGATTTGTATGTCAATTATGGGTATGAAAGGGCGTCAGAACCGGTTATAAATCCGAAAAAAGGTCAATATTAGTTATAATTAAAACAATACATAAAAAATGGTTCAGCAATACCACTAATTAAATAAAGACATATAATGACTTGTAACACCACATTAAAATTGGGATAGACATATAGCTTTATTAAGATTCTCCTTTAACTGTAAATAGGAGGCTTTTCCCCCTAGAAGTGTTTGTATATTATATAAAGCACAATTTTTTTTTCCTCTCTCCTTTCAATTCTTTTATCATTCTCTCTCGATGCGTATTCCAGAGAGCAACTCCAAATTCAAGTGTTACTGCATTGTGCTGTCAATTGTGCCTGCACTTGAGTTGTAAATTTTTCTCCTCTCTCTATAAAAATGTGGCGTGAAAAAAACCCCCATCGATAAAACATGGTTGGCTGCCTTGATGGGATGGTTCCCATTAGCGATTCCCGCCTCCGCATAAATTTTTTGTACCAACTTTCAGAAAATAAATTAAAATAAATTTTGGACGCTTTCTGAAAATAAATTAAAATAAATTAGGTCTTTTTCTTTTTTTTTTTTTTTTTTTTTTTGGTGTGGGCCTTTGGGGTAAGTTTCTACCAAGGGGACTAGCTTACCGCCACGCGGCAACTCGATTTTCCCGTGCGTCTTTTTTTATTATTTATTTATTACTTTTTTACTTTTGACCGTAAAACGGTAAAATTATTCCTATATGAACCACCCTCGCCGTTCATGCAAGTCTCGCCAGTTTCCATAACCTTTCCCGTCTTTTAAAACCCTAAGCCATCCTCGTTTTGATTTTTGTCCGGCGCCTCCGCAGTCCCCTCCGGCGTATATTACTTCTACTTTTTTCCGCCTTTTATTCTCGTTTCCCACTTTTGAACCATTTTGATCGCAGATCTATCGACGCGGGTAAAGTCGTTTGCATCTGTGTCGATTATCTTCTCTTTCTCTCTCTCTGAATCACTTTGATTTCTTTGTTTCTTTCTTCTTCTGAAGTGCCGGCGTGGGGATATCCGGTTTTTTTAAGAGAGATCTAAGTCTATTCTCTCCCGTTTCTTTCATCTTCTGTTACTTTTGCGGGGGTAGCCGGGGCTCCGGCCTCGGCGGTTTACAAAGCCCCCTTCGCCACACCGAGATCTGATAAACTTATTTTTTTCTTTTTTTTTTGTTTTCATTTGCTAATTTTCTGAACGGGGAGAGATGCCGGTCATGGCTTGCGTAGATGCTGCAGTTAACCATCCTGGCTACGGCTTTACGTGGGACGGCTCTCTTCCCGTTCCGGTACAATTTCCCGTCGGCATTCCTGCGATAGCTACCAGGGCGACCGCCCTCGAACACCCTATCACCTGGTCTACCGACCTTTCCGCCGCCCTCTACAAGATCGATGGCTGGGGAGCCCCCTACTTCACTGTCAATGCTGCAGGCAATATATCCGTACGCCCCTTCGGCTCTGCAACCCTACCTCATCAGGAGATTGATTTGATGAAGGTTGTCAGAAAAGCATCGGATCCGAAAACGTTGGGCGGCCTCGGCCTTCAGCTTCCGCTCATTGTTCGACTCCCTGACGTCCTCAAGAACCGCCTGGAATCCCTGCACTCCGCCTTCCAGTTTGCCATTGAGTCCAACGGCTACGATTCCCGCTACCAAGGAGTCTACCCCGTCAAATGCAATCAGGATCGCTACATCGTTGAGGACGTTGTGGAATTCGGCTCTGCTTTTCGTTTTGGTCTCGAGGCCGGGTCCAAAGCCGAGCTTCTCCTTTCCATGAGCTGCCTCGTTAGAGGCAGCCCTGATGCTCTCCTCATTTGCAACGGCTACAAGGATGAAGAGTATGTATCCCTTGCTCTTATGGGAAGGAGCCTTGCTCTCAACACTGTGATTGTTCTTGAGCAGGAGGAGGAGCTTGACACAGTGGTGGAATCCAGCCGCAAGTTTGGCGTTCGACCTGTTATCGGTCTCAGGGCGAAGCTCAGAACTAAACATTCTGGACACTTCGGCTCAACTTCTGGCGAGAATGGCAAATTTGGTTTGACGACCACTCAGATCCTCTCCGTCGCAAGAAAACTTCAGAAACTCGAGATGCTGGACTGTCTCCAGCTCTTACATTTCCACATTGGCTCCCAGATTCCATCCACTGCCCTGCTTTCTGACGGCGTTAGCGAGGCTGCACATATCTACTGCGAGCTGGCCAAGCTTGGTGCTGCGATGCATGTGATTGACATTGGAGGCGGGCTCGGCATCGACTACGATGGAAGTCATTCAAGCTTGTCGGACATGTCCGTGGGCTATGGATTGGACGAATACGCTTGTACAGTAGTTCGCGCTATCCAGTATGCTTGTGATCGCAAGCAAGTGCGCCATCCTGTTATCTGCAGCGAGAGTGGCCGTGCCCTCGTCTCCCACCACTCCGTCCTGATTTTCGAAGCGGTCTCCTCCAACGCCGTTGTTCCGGAAACCCTTGGACAAAGTCTTGCCTCCCTCCTCGACGCCCTGGAAGACGAAGCCCGCTCCGACCACCGAAATCTTGTGGCGTCTGCTGTGCGGGGGGAGTACGAAACCTGCATCTTTTACGCCGATCAGCTCAAACGACGGTGCGTGGAACAGTTCAAGGACGGAATGCTTGGCCTCGAACACCTCGCGGCAGTGGACGCACTCTGCGATCTTGTGGCCAGGGAGATTGGCGCCTCGGATCCTGTGCTTACGTATCACGTGAACCTGTCCATCTTTACCTCTATTCCAGATTTCTGGGCTATCGGTCAGCTCTTCCCAATTCTCCCAATCCACCGCCTTGACCAGCGACCAGTGGTCAACGGGGTGCTCTCTGATCTTACTTGCGACAGCGACGGGAAGGTGAACAGGTTCATCGGCGGAAGGGCGAGTCTCCCCTTGCACGAATCTTCAGGAGCCGATGGCGGGGGATACTACCTTGGTATGTTTCTCGGCGGGGCATATCAGGAAGCCATGGGTGGACTGCACAACCTATTCGGCGGGCCGAGCGTGGTACGCGTGTTGCAGAGCGATGGGCCTCACTGCTTCGTCGTGACGCGGGCTTCGCCAGGCTCTTCATGCGCAGACGTCCTGCGAGCGGCGCAGCACGAGCCCGAGCTCTTGTTCCAGGCCCTCAGGCGCCGCGCTGAGGAGTACGCTTGCAGTCACGGAGAGGCTATCATGTGCAGCCTGGCGCGCGCTTTCCATTCCATGCCTTACCTTGTCTACGACGCCATGGCAACCGAGCACGATGGCACCGCTTTGGCCAGTAGCTCCGATGATGATGATGTTGAGTGGGAGTTCATGCGGTCCCTGAGCTTTTGACCGTTGGATTGCTGAAGGAGAAACTGGGTAGATATGGGCTGCTGTTCGGTTGCCGTCCTATTTTCTTTTTCTGATGCAACTTATGTGTTTTTCCATGGCCATTGAATCATTTTAGCCATTTACTTTGCTTCATGTTATCTGGGAAAATTCTGAGTCTTTGGTTTAGTTGATTCCAATGTTTGAAGAGGCTGCAGGACCTCTTCTTTATTATCCTTCATCCGTTTATGAATCATGGGGATCCTGTCGTACCGCCTTTGTAATTTGTCGAATGTTAATGTTTTTATTTCGACTTTTGATGTGTTCCTGACAAAATTTCGAAGATGAGAATATCTCATTTGTTGCCAAAAAAAATATTCCTTCTTTCTTTTCACTGCGGGAATGAGATGATTGGGAGGTTGGTCTGGGATTTTAGTCGTGGCCTCTTTATTTTGCGCGTCATAAATTATTATGTCGTCTTTTGCTTATATTGAATGTTGATGCATGAAAATTTATAATTTTTTGACGTAAATTTTTAGAGCAAATTTAATAGTATTCTGAATTTTGCCTACAAAAGCAGCACGTCCGCCAGTCAGGGAAGGTGCATGCATAACTCCTCCGTTCCAGCAACTTCTGATTTATTTTATGACTATGGATATGATGGATGCTGAGTTAGTATGTTGTTGTGGGGTTTGAGTTTGGCTTGTAAATTCGACGTAGCCCGTGATTTATGCCATAAGAGGCACTCAGCTTCCACCAAATCGTTGATTTTAGATTCCAGCATCGGGTGGTCCCATCAATTTATGCACCACTTATATAATACTCGTACTGCACGTGCAAGTTTTCCATCACAATTGATGGGATATGGTGTAGAAGATTAGTTTTTTTTTTTAATTATAAATTTTATTGATTTTCATGGATAAAATGATAAATTTTTTGTAGGAAAATTTACATATATAAAAGGCAATTCTTATGTATTTATAAGTCCATTACCTATAGTTTAATGTTTACATCTATGACAATGGTGTTGTATCTATACATAAAAAGCCAAAATGTATTAACAAGGAAACTTAGGGTAATGAAATTAATCCCTAAACTATGATTTCCACTTTTGAAAACCTTAAAATGACGTATTAAAAAATTTGGGGTAAAATTGTAAAATTAAATTTTACACTTTATTCCAAAATTATTCCAAATTTGGTTTAAAGACATTACCCTAAAGCTTTAATCCTAAGGGGATAACACCATGATTACCCTTCTAACCTTGAAATCACCCTTAGTAGCCCTAGGCTTACCTAAATTAAGCTTAAACTTGGTTTAGGTGTAACTTGGCTTAGCCTAATCGAGGTGAGCCTATAACTGGACCTAATCCAATTTGGGCCAAACCTGAACCACAATCATGCTTCACATGGCTCATACTCAACCTGGGCTTATCCTCGAATCTGGACCATACTAGACAAATTAACCCTAAACCCTAAGTCTAACCTAACTTAGATCTTATCCTCAAGCAAAGAATTGATCTTAAGTTTTCTTCCTTAGAAGATTCAAGTGAAACCAATTTTTAATTAGGTTGTATTCCTCAAGCTTTTCTCTTTTTCATACTTTTCTTTTTCTTTTCTTTTTCTTTTCTTTTTCTTTTAGTTTTCTTTTACTTTTCTTTTTCCTTTTCTTTCAGGATTTTTTTAATCATTACTTTTTTTCAGGTAAGGATTACTATATCTGGATATGTATTTTATAATTTTGAATTTAATTATCATATCTCTACAGTTAAAACTTATTTTTTATCCTTAACTTAAACTCTAGTATCAGTTTTTGAAAAAAAAAATTCAAAGAATCTAAATTCTTTAAAAAGTATTATTCTAAAAATCATTAATTTTTCAAAACTTTAATTTTTTCTATTATAAACAGTAAAATCTTTTCCCTACTATTTCCTACTAAATATCTTAACTCTAGTTTCATCATTTTTACTAACTTATCTACTAAGTTATTCTATATCATTCCTAAAAATCAAAAGTTTAATATCCTAAAGATAACACCACATACAAAAATTATTTTAAAAGTAATATCAAATGAAATATAGGCCACAGAGCACAAATAAAGTTAAGTTTTAAATTGATTTTTTATCCCTCCCAAGCTTGATTTTTAAATAGTACAAAACATTACAGTACATATCAAGTATGAAGAGAGATAAATTTAACATAATTATTTATCACAGAGTTCCAAACATAGAAACAGTTCAGGTACAAGTAGCAAAAAACATGTGTGTGCAGTGGTAAATCTCAAATTAATATGTATAACATGAAAATTACAAAGTAAAAGCTATTCTAACAAACAGAAAACACTATATAAATTGGAGCAAATAAAAAGTTTTAAAATGTCTTTCATCCCCCTGACTTGATTTTTAACATGTATAGCATTCAATACAGAAAATATAAGAAAGAAGAAAAACTACAGCCCAGAAATACAATCTACCACAAGTGTCTATCAAAACATTTGCAAATATACTTAGAACAGAACAGTGTGTAGTAGAAAGCAAATCTAAACTAAATATGCTAGAATGAAATTGACTAAAGAAAAGTTTAATTAGCATATCAGGTATCAACATAGGAATTTATATATTCAAGTGTTCCCTATGTCCTCTATGTTGTTGTAACACAAACACAAGCACACTTGATAAAAGAGGTCAATTCTTCTTTTTACTCATCACATCTCACTATTTTACTTCTGATTTATAACAAAATTACTACGCAGATAAATTGGGTACATATAAAGGATTTTATGGAGTCTAAGTCCATGGACACGATTATCCTTAATATATTGGCTCGCAAGCAACAACCTCAGGCATCACCTTATCCATTTAGGTATGCACCTCTAACAGTTATAAGGATAGTGCAAGATCATCCATATGTTGCACATCAAGTAGGTTCATGACCCTACCGAATGAAAACATCAACAGAGAAAGGAAGTAACTAAACTGCGATGGAACTGTCACTGTCCAAACTCAAAATTTCTTCAATAAAACTCAAGTCCAGTTAAGACCTGAGTTGTAGTGAACTCGTCAATTCAACTACTACAAGAGAACATAAACAAGTATCTTCATAATAAGAAGTTAAGGAATCACCTCCCTCATGATACACATAAAAAATCAAACTAATTCATAAACAATCCAAACATCCACCAACATCAATTAAACTGATCGATTCACACTAAAATAAACACAATATAACACTACCAATCAGACTCAAGCATACTAAATCAAGCCACACTTATAACTATGGGGTGTCTCCCATAAAACACTTAGTTTAACGTTGTCAGCCTAATAAAGGGTTCATCCCTGATAAAAAAAATCCATTTATGCAATCCTTGATCAATCGCTCAATTTTTTTTCAGATTCTGTGATTCCTACTAAATCCTCAAAATACAGTTTTTCTTTCAGTTTTTCCATTTTCAGATTGATTAAAATTATTATTCATCAATTTTCTTTTTAGATCCACTATTCTTCTAATGATTTTTTCAATTTGCATATCAATAACATTCTCAAATCTCTAAAAGTAAATTTAAGATTTTCAAAATTTTGGATCAAATTATCTTTAAATTATTTAGACTCATGATCAAATTGTACTATGTTATTCTTCTGTCTCAAATGATCTACTAATTCTTCCCCTTGGGACTGAGAAAATGGTAGAGGTAGTCTATCTATATTTATCTAAGTTGATGAAATCAGTTTTTCTAATTCCTTAAGAATTTCTTCCATTGGTCTTTCAATCTCTTTATCCTCTTTTCTCAACTCAACATTTATTTGAACCATATCCTCCAATTCTCTTCCACTTCTAAGTTGAAAAGCTTTAGCTTGCCAATTATTTTTAGCTTCCAAATTTATCTCAAGGTCACTAAATAAAATCTCTGGAAATAACTGTTAATTGAATTAATAATGTGACTCAGTTGATTTTCCAATATTCTTAATTGCGACCCCTTGACTTTCCAACTGACTCTTCAATTGAATAACAACCTTTTCTAACAATAACTCCTCATTTTCTGGGTTGATATTAAATAGAGGATGTTTGTTCAATGAGTTAATAATCTATCACAGTTGGTTTTCCATATTCCTTATTGCGGTCCCTTTACCCTCTAGCTGAATCTCTATTTGAATAACAATCTCTTCTAATATCTCATTCTTCTTATTTTGTGGGTTGAAGTTAAATCTATGAAAAAAAGAAAGTTCAACGTTAAAATTCCCCTGATTATTCCAATTACTTGTCTGATTAAATTGATTATCGTCTCACAATTGGTTTTCTCCTCCAAAATTGTTATTCAAGTTAAAGTTCGATTGATTTTCCCAACCTGGGTTGTAATAATCGGAATAAGGATTTATGTCTCATGGTTAGTTGCAAAAGAGTTAATTTCAATCAATTATTAAATTAAATTTTTCTTGATAACTGGGCATCCTTGAGGATAATTTCATGTATATTGGTTGTAATAATCGGAATAAGGATATATGTGTGTGTGTGTGTGTACATAGAGATATGCATAGACACATACATAGACATTTATCTATATATTCAATATATATATATATATATATATATATATATATATATATATATATATATATATATATATATATATAATTTAATTATTTCGAGTCAAATCAACCCAGACAAGAACGAACAAATCTTTGTTCATGTTTGACTCGTTTATAAATCGAGCTCACAAAATTCTTCGTGTTTGACTTGCTTGCTTAACGAACAATTCAAACACGAACCTCTTAACGAGCTGAACACGATCTATTTGTGAACAACGAGTTCTTTTGAGAGCGTTAGATACGAAATAATGATTTCAATAACATGGTAAAATACGAAGAGCATATTTTCTCAATAGATGATGTGTGTAAATTGCTATCTTATATTTTTATGTGTTTTTTTTGCACTTTTTGTAGTATTTTTATGCTTTTCTAGGGTGTAAATGGTGTTATATGTTGTATATGGGGGATAATTAAGGATTTCGATCAATTGGGAAAGAAGATAAGCTAAACTTAAAGGCAAGCACCCCAACGCCCATGATTAGTGCCTTGGCTCTCGGTACACGTCTATGTACACTCAAAATCTATAAAACACGACATCCCAACGCTAGGCCAAAAACACCTCAATGACATAGGACAACACCTCAGTGGCATCTAGATGAACACCTCAACACTTGGTGTGGCATATTTCAGTGAAAAATATAAAGAGCAGGATCACTAGGACACAATCATCCTTGTGCTATATGCTAGCACTGCGCCAATATAGATGGCAATACTTTGGCACTCAAAAAGCTCTAATTTAATGATTAAGAGCATGAGATATGAAGCCCAAGCCAGGATTGTCGTGCCTAGGTTAGCGCTCAGAGTAAGCACCCACGCGTCAACCATGCAACGTCGCCATGCTGACCACCAACTAAAGGAGGTTTTGGTGGTTTTTTGCTGGTTCAATTGGGGGAGAAGATAAAAGAGCAAAGTTTCTTTGTATGAAGGTGACTCACGACATATTTAGAGACAAACATACAAAGAAACAGTGTAGGAGAGGGCATAGAGACTGAATGTTGTATATTGTTGTGAAGGGAGTGGATGTTTTATCACTGTATTGTGCAAGGAAGAGATCAAGGAGGCAATCCATTATTAGGATTGGGTTTTTTCTTTCTACTTTACACTTTGATTATACTTGGTTTGAGTGGATTTAATGCAGATTATTCTGTTATTTTCAACCATATATAATACCTAAGTTTCATTCCTTTTTTTATTGATTTTCTTTATAATCTAAGGGATTTCATGTTAAATTATTGAAATTTGAAATCCTAAGTTGATGGTTTAACCTTTCACTCTTAATTTACATTCAAATTGGTCACTTGAATTATTAAATCTAGTTGTAATTTTGGAATATAAAAAAAAAATACTATAAGCATAACTTGGTTAGAATGCAAAAGTTTAGTGGAATCTAGGTATTGTCATTAGACTCTTGCACCTTTTCTAGGGAATGTGGATGTTTGGGAATTCTTGTAGGGTTAGATGAACTTAACTATAATTTGAGATTTCAATGTATATTATATATTAAAAAGAGAGTAAGAAATAATAAGCCCTGATTGACAACTACAGAAAGAAATTTACTTGAAGGAACTTAGATTTTATTAAACCAATTCAAATGAAATGCTTAAACCATTTAAAAAACCTTTCTCACTTCTTTAGTTTTTCATTTTGAAATTATGATTTTAGATTTTAAACCTTAAGAACTTGTAATATTTTGGACTAAACTTTAGGATTAGTAGAGTAGTTATTTGCAAATTAACAAAGCTCCTTGTGGGATCGATAACTCGAACACATAATCTATATATTATTTGATTGACATGTATACTTGAATATTAATATATGTGCTTCATCTCATAGCAAATTAAATTTATTATGTTGTTGCTGAGGAACGATGTTAATTTTCAAATTAGAAGAATATTAGTTGAGAATTCAAGGTTTATATTTGAAAATTATATTTATTACTTTTTGTTGTTTATCTTATTTTTTATTTCATATTTTTGTGCTGGTATTCAAGTAATCAAAAATAAAAAAAAAACATTGTGATCGGTGTTTTTTTTTTGTTTTTATTGTTTTGTTTTTTGCTTTTATGTTTCATTTTATTCATGTTACTTGTATTCCTATTTATTGTAGTGAATTTTTTTATTTATGGTCACTAATTAGTCTTAGGTTATACATATGACTATATCTACGGAGCTATTACCGTTTGACTCTAAATGGTAAAAATTGCAAAGAAATTATAAAATTTGCAATACTTAAAAAGAATTTTAAGAGCAATAAACAATAACTAGAGAGAAAATAACCATCCTAGCAAATTTAAGGACTCTCCTCCAGTAAATGACTCCGATATTGGCTCTTCTATAATAGTGATCGAAGATTCTATATTAGTGACATGAACTACTCTCATCGTCACAATATGACTCGAAGCTTGACGTGAAATCTTCTATATCCACTTACACCATCATTCCTGGCCGAACGATAATGGATTCCATCAAGGAAAAGCCCAAATTGGTCCTCGTATCATCACCATTGAAACCGAAAAGATCACTTGCTTTGCAAATTGATCCATCATCATCACAATGGAAGAAACAAACGAACTATCTACCATTTCTTTTGAGATTTCCTCTTGGTTATCTATTTTTTTTTATCAAAGAGGCTGTTGAAGAGGCGACACAATGATGTTAAAGGCAGACAATTTTAGTGCACTCGAGCCATGAGAAGACTGACGTGAAAAATAACCGTGTTCTTTTTGGGGGATTTTTTTGTTTTAAGTGATTTGTTTGTAAATTTAAAATTTGAGGTTTGAGGTATATAAATAGGGATGTTTGGTGTGCTATGCAGGTAAAAACTCTTATATTTTATTTAGGTAATAATAAATCTGATAATTTTGAAATTGGCCTGCAAAGTGGTCTAATTATTTTTTAAATATTTAACAAATGATAGCTCATTAATGGCTAAATCTCTATGATCAACTCTATTAATTTGATATTTTTTAATAATTATAAATGTCCCTTAAAGTGCTATCTGACAACATATGAGATTTAATATATTAGGATTTAGTAAATCCCATAAATCCGGATTTATTCAATAATTTGTCTTGAAACAAATTAAGTTAATTATGTAAATCCAAAAGAACAGTTTTATCATTTTTTTAAGGATTTAAAAAGTTGTCATGAGTCGAAAAGTTAAGTCTCAAGCTTGCGAAGTTGAATCCATCGACTCGTGGGATTTAGGATTTACAAGATTTATAGTCGAAATCTGTGGAATTATGATATTTGGAGATGTATTTTGTTCGAAATGTATGTCCGATAAGATTCCACTTAAATTCTCTATAAATTCTAAGTTAAACAGCCCTCAAGTAAGTTTTCTATTTATAAGACAGGAAATAAAACCACGGTTCTATAAATTTACAAAAAATGTTAATCATTTAATTAAAGAGAACAAGTTAAAGAAAACTACAAATTTGCAGGATCGGTTTATTCATTTTTGCAATTAAAGGAATCCTTGCTCAAAATATAATGGGAAAGCTTTGGCGCTTCTGAAGCCTTCAAGGTAAGGTGGAGGAACCGAGAGAGAGAGAGAGAGAATGGCGACCGGAGCGATCACCCTGAACAGCGGCTACCAGATGCCAGTGATCGGGCTGGGTGTTTGGAGGATGGAGGGACAATCTATCAGAGATCTGCTCCTTTCCGCCATCAAAATCGGCTATCGCCATTTCGACTGCGCAGGTCTGATTCCCACTTCCTCTCTCATATTGTACCCTTCTATTGATTCACTTGCAACCATCAATTACCGTAAACTGTGGTACGGTTCCGATTAAGCTAATTTACTGAAATATCTGATATATCCGCAGAAACTTCGATTCATAGGTTTCTTGGATCATGTTGGCACACAGTACGCAGTATTTTTTCTCTCATGCAACTAAAATGATAGGAGCAAACTTGCCGGTCTATTGTAGTTGAATAAGCAAAAAAGTTTAGGTTTTTTTATGATGGCTGCCGTTTATTGATTGAAGGCTCAGTCACTGTTTATGGAAAAGCTTTCCGGGCTAATTAGTTTGCTTACTATAGGTCTATTTCATTAAATTCCTTGTCTAGCTCATGCTTTGTGTGCTCTTTAAATAGCTAAGTTTTATTTTGATCAACTATTTATGTAGCCTATGTTGTATGTGCGCTTATAGTTGGACAAAGTTTGGATGAGAAAGCTTAAGGGCTAGGTCTGATGCGTGCTAGAAAATTTACGGCAATAGAGTAATATATTATCGTCTTAGGATTGCATGAGAATTCAACACACACTTAGGTAAAAGAAAACAACTAGTAATGACTCCAGAAGATCTTATGTGGAAAATCTGTAAAGAAAAAAAATCACGAGGTCTGACCCAGTTGTAAAATTCACTATAGGTTGATGATTATAGAGACCCCTTGTCCCATAGACGAGAGAGTGTTACTAGGTTTTTTAAGTTATAATGTCGACTGACGACTTCTAATCGGTGATGGTTGACGACGATTGGCAGTGATCGACGACGGTCAGCGATGGTTGATGACAGTCGGTGGTGGTTGACGGCGACAATATTGTTTGAAGGCGATCCACGATTGTAGATGGCGGTCGATAGTGGTCAACGATGATCGACGGAGGTTGGCAATGATAGACGGCTGTCAGCTAATGTCGACAACGATTTATAGGAAAAAAAATTGCAACATTTTTGTTTCGTTTCACACTAAATTATGTTCAAAATTAAAGAAAATGTTATGTTCAAAGTTCAACTAGTTAGATACCATCAATTTTAAAAGTTTAATACAATTTTTTTGACCTAATCTAGCCTTATCCATGACTAGTTGGTTGAGATAATGACTTGCCAAACCAGCCCTCTTATTGTCCTTGAGATCTTCAATCAACAATTCACATTTCAACAGCTTTATCCTTCTCACACAATGTTTGATTAAGGATCCATTCATTTTTTTGGACTCCTAATGTGTGTTCTTCAATTTCAATAGTGAGATCCCACAATCACAACCATCAATGACCTATTTTAAGAAATTAGATGATTCAAATTCAACTGACTTCATCTCCTATCCTTCCACGATCTAATTTTCAAATTAGATGGGAAGTTTCTTCTTAAGTATTTCGCTTGAAGTGGACAGTTAGATTGAGTATCCCTTTCATGATTTGATCCCCAGATCACAGGTTTTCATTTATAAGGAATTTCTTATGTATTTTTTTTTATGAAAAGCCCAAGGGTTGATTTTATTGAATTAGAAAAGATGCATAAAGGTTGTATGACATGGCCCAATAGAGGCACTCTACCCATACGATACCAAGTACAGTAATACCCCAACAAAAAAGATACAGATAAACTCGAAAAAAATTAAAACATGCAGAAAACAAGTAGCTTGGGACGAGCCAGTTTAGTCCTACCTCTTCCTCTAGTTTTAGGAAAATTTTTTTCTATGATGTATTATATGAAGAAAAACAAGCATATTTAGATATGTATTTTTACAAACTATCAGAATCGTATAATATTTTATGGAGCCAAGAATTCAAACAAATATATCCTAATGATACCTGTTTAGGAAGTCGAATACACTTTGCCTTAGAAAAATTTGCTGAAGCCTGCCAACAAGTTGATTTACACAAGAAAAATAAACAATATAAGCAATATGGGGAGTTGTTCTTAAAGCACGAAGAAATGAGAAAGAACTTCTCTGCAAATATGGCTCAGGTACGTATACTCCCAGCGAACATAATTATCATATTAACGAAAAAGAATTTTTAACAATTAAAAAAACTATTAAAAAATTTGAAATATTCCTTAATGAAACCTTCTTAATTAGAACAGATAACAAAACAACTATATCTTTTATTAAAGAAAAAATTATAGATTCTTTACCAAATAAAAGATTAATTAGATGACAAAACTGGTTTTTTACTTACTCCTTTGAATTAGAATATATAGAAGTAAAAATGTTTTAGCTGACATTTTATCTCGTGAATTATGCAGGAAATAGATCTGTCATAAGATGAAAATATGAAATTATATGATATAAATTTAGAAGAAGACATAAAGTATAATCCAGAGCTAGCAAATTATCTCGAAGTATTGGAATTACAAATATAGAAGCTCGAATGCGAAATATCTTATGGTGAAAAAATTATGAAAGAATCGATAAAAATTAAAGATTGCCTTAAAGGGGAGATCAGAGAAGATGAATTAATATCTGTGTCTGAATTAAGAAAAATCAGAGATTTTTCTATTCTAAAAAATATAAAAGAGGAATTTGACTTTGAAGAAATAAAAGCTTTAAATAAGCTAAAAATTACTAAAGCATTGACTTCCTCAAATTATAAACCCTCTTATGCAAAAATACTGCAAAATAAGGACACGAGTCATAAAAAGAAAATTATAGAAATAACTAATGAATATCAACATTTTCTTTATATAGTGAAAGAATTAATTCTTAGATATACTTTCATTCACTTGGAAATTATAAAGTCACACACACACACACACACACACACACACACACATATATATATATATACGGAAATTCCGATCAAAAAATTATATTTGAATTATATAAATGTAGAATGATAAAAATGATTTACTTAGAAGATGAAAATCTTCTTAAATTTTTACCCAAGCAAGTATCTGATGTTGTAGTAATTTTTCATTCTGTGATTAAACGTTAGAATATATTTATAAAAATATTTCAAATTTATCCCGATGAAAAAGAAGGAAATATTTCTCTAAATCAATTAGGGATTAGTAGTGAACCATACGTTCTAAAATATAAACCTACTAGAATCTCATTTCAGAGAAATAAAGCTGAATAAGTATATCAAATATGGATATAAACAATGAAGATGTATATATCTAATATATGGATTTATTATTGTTCTGAAAACTTATTTATTTATAGCCATTGTAAACAAGCCACTTGAAAAATACACGAGCTATGTATAAAAAATGGTATTTCATTCTAAGTAAAAATAATATATCTGCTAGCAAAGCTGTAAAGGAATTATTCTGTCTGAGACTCCAACAAAAGGAAAAGTTACATAAATGCATGTATTGCCAAAAAGAAGATATAATATAAGAAATACAAGATAGACTAGAAGCCAGAAGTATGTGAGAAAGATTATCTGAATTATGACAAGAATTATTTGAAGACAGCTTGAAAGAGCAAAAAAATAACTTCTAAAAGATTCTCTGAATTATTTCAAGACAACTGGAAATAAAATTAGTCCAAGTGAAGCATAATTTCAGGACCCAATCAGAAAAAAAAAGGATGATGGAAGCATTGATGCAAAACTGCTCAAGTATTAAAGAAATAATCGTCAGCCATGTCGATTTGGAGCACTTAAAAGTTCTATATAATGAAGCAATTCGTTCATTTGAAGGCAGAGTCTTCCACCCCTCCTCTTTCTCTTATCTCTTTATTTTCTGAAAGTTAATGTGTGCTAGCCACTACGGCTAAATTATGGACTTCTTCTTCAAGATGTCTGTAAGTATTTTCTTTTAAGCATGTAAGATATGTTGCTTTTCTGTTTTTATGAATGATAAATATATTATGTTTTGTTATATATTTTTATTCTAGTTACGCTTAGCGTAGGAAACGAAACTAAAGCTGCGTTCTGCATCTCTGAGCTATTCATGTAGAATTGTGGTTTGAATAGATCAATCATCTTGTCGAGCTCTTATTTTTTTTAGAAATCCACGAAGAAAAACATGATATGAACCGGAGGTGTATGGATCCTTACTCCTTTGAATTAGAATATATAGAAGGAAGTAAAAATGCTTTAGCAGACATTTGATCTCGTGAATTATGCAGGAAATAGATCTGTCACAAGTTGAAAATATAAAATTATATGATACAAATTAAGGAGAAGACATAAAGTCCAATCTAGACCTAGCAAACTATCTCGAAGTATTGGAATTACAGATATGAAAGCTCGAATGCGAAATATTTTATGGTGAAAGAATTATGAAAGAATCAATAAAAGTTAGAGATTATCTTAAATGGGAGATCAAAGAAGATGAATTAATATCTGTGTTTGAAATCAGAGATTTTTCTAATCTAAAAAATATAAAATAGGAATCTGCCTCTGAAGAAATAAAAAGCTTTAAATAAGCTAAAAATTACTAAAGTATCAACTTTCTCCAATTATGAACTCTCTTATGTAAAAAATACTGCGAAATAAGGACGAGTCCTAAAAAGGATATTACAGAAATAACTAATGAATGGATTGATTGTCTATTGCCTTCAGGATATGATTCCTAAATCAAGTTGTGTTGTGACTAACTAAGAACTAAAACTACTATATTAAGGTTAAATTAAGCACCCACTAGTCAAGTGATTAACCCGTTTACATTGGAAGCATTATATTCATGTTAAAGTTTTTGATTGAGCATCCTCTTATCGGTTAAATATATGATTTGTGAGTAGGGGTGTACATTATTCAGATAAAAGCGAATTATCAAATCGAATCAACCTTATTTGATTCGTTTGGTTCAATTATTAAAATATCAGTTTGATTATTGATTATTATTATTATTATTATTTTTGTATATTGATTAAACCAATAACCAAATTATACAATTTTCCTGCAATCTTAAATCAACATGGTTGTGAACCATAAATGACTTTAAGATCAGCGTGAACATAATTTATTCCACATGCCAAAATGATAAATTTTAGCAATGATTACTTTTTATTCTTCTTAATCCATGTTATTTAGGTTAAAAATATTTGGGTTTATTATTAAATTTAATTATATTTTGCTTCATCCTCAATCAAACCAAATCGACCAAACTGCAAATCCCTCTATTAGTTGTGATCAAATGCACTCTTATTTGTGAGGAAGACTTCATGATAAGCTGCAAATCCCTCTATTAGTCAAGGTCAGACATCAAGTTGTACAATCTAGTAGGCTTTTCCCAAGCTTGTGAGGTTCTCTTATTCGAAGTAGACTTTGACCATCAATAATCTTCCAGCTAGATTGCAGTAACTACCTCTTCTAATTATACATTTTGGGGTCCATGATAGACCTAGATGATGGAACTACGAACCTTAATCTGTTTTGCTGTCATTTCTTCTACAATTTTTTATAAGTTCATGGGTGGCATATCTTCTGCCCATATCACCATTAAATGTCAGACCAGAAGGGAAGGAATTACATCACAATGACCATCACAAACCTAAAATTTAGCATTAATTGAAATTTTTCTTCATTTAATAGAAGTGATAATTAATTATGTGGTTTTGTGTTGAACTGTGAAGCTTAAAAGTAGGGTTGAGCAATCAATTGGTTGGATGGAGCGGTTTTCACATTGGTCAAACCGATTGGAACCCAAATCTAAGATCCAAAAACCAAACAAGCAAAATTTTATAAAATTGAATTGACTGAACAAAAAATTAATTTAGTTTAAATAGTTCAGTTATGAACAAACCTAAAATTAATTTTTAGTTGGAGTTTGATTATGAACAAATATTACGAATTACATTTCTTACATGTATAATATCAATTTAATTTCATGAATCTTCTATTTATTTCATTTAAATGTTGCGTATAATATAAACTTCAATTTTTTCTTTTTGTTTGACATGAAATTAAAATAGAATACAATAACAAAAACAACAAAGCCTTAATCCCACTACGTGGGTCGGCTACATGGATCCTTTTTCTCCATTGCGTCCTATTTAGGTTTTTTTCAGTTTATTCGGTTAAATGAAAATTAAATCAAACTAAAAACCAAAAACTGAATATTAAGATTTTAAAAACAAAAAAAAACCGAAATGCATATTTGAAATTGAAACGACTCAAACCAAACTTATTCAATTCGATTTAATTTTTTGGTTTTGACCAAATAATGTGCACCCCTATCTAAAAGTGGGAACATATTGTTTCTAAATGAGAGCGAAGTTTTGTGGTAGTCCTTATTTTTTACTTTATATACATCCTATAAAATCATTGAAGACGCATTCTCTTGATTAAGTTTAAGGATAAGCTTTTAAAGCCGAGAGCTCTTAGCCTTTTGCATCAATTCTATTTGACATTAAGTGCACTTTCAAATGGTCTTGTCCTTGCTTTGCTTAATCTTGAATTGACTAAGTAGAGATCAACTCTAAATTCTGCTTAGTGGTAGGCCTGCCACTTAGGAACATCAATTTTTGAAAACTTTGTCGAGAGCTGCTTTTTCCATCTTATTCTAGGTCATTTCAAATTCCATGTTCAGGAGTTTCTCTTGAGTAATGCTACATTCCATTTATAAACATTTATGTCATATTTTTGAAAGCATGTCATGCTATTATGTTTGTAAATGAATGAATGTATTTGATGAATAATTTGAACTTTGTTATTATTTGTTCAAATTCTTTTAAGTTAATAATAAAACACGTATGAATTTTTTGTTGAAAAATCAAAGACTAAATGAACCAAGGTTGAATATAATTTAACTCGTTTAATTATGTTCACAATAATCTTTATTAATGTTCAACAAATAATTTGTTAAAGTTTTATATTAAGCTTAATGATAACTTGTATATTATTTAATTAAATCTTTAATAAATATAAAATGTTTAATTACTTATTTAAGAGCAAAATATTATAATTTAATATGTTGAATATTTTTGGGTTAATTATCAATTACATATTTATTTTATTAATGTGTTTATTTATAATAATTTAATTATATAAATATTCTAATTATATAAATATTTTAAATATATTAGTTAATTTAATTATATTTTAAATTTTTTATTAGTGTTATTTTTTTGGGTTTGTTGAAGTAAAAAAATTAGTATTAATAATATTTAATTTAAAGACATTAAATTATTTTTTTTTCCATTAAAGTTGATGTAGATTATGGTTAATAATTTTACAATTATTAAATTTTATTAAAAAAATAACGTACTATTATTATAAACCTTTCTTAATTCATAATATAAAGACCTCCTTTCCCATTTTTTTCTAAATGGCAATCATCATTTTCTCTCCCTTCATGCAATCCTTGACCCTCAACTCAAGACTTTGATGACAAAAATGTGAAGAAATTGAGATGGGAGCTTTGTTAGGGGAAGATATCTATGAAACCTGTGACGTGTGAAGGAGAAGTTTGTGAAATAATGATAATACTAGAAAAGTAACTACCCTTAAATTTTATAAATTTGAATACTTAATGAATAAGTTTGTTGATACTTATTTATATTATATGTTTGTTAAAAAAAATTTGGTGGTTTTTATATTATTTAATTGGTGCCAAATAATTAGATAGTATTTCTAGCTTTGTTAAATTACTTTTTTATTTTTATTATAAAATTATTTGTTGATTGGAGAAGTCAAGTACAACACTTTTGATTAATTTACACAAGCTAAGTACAAACATTTATGCGAAAGCTCGGCTTAAGCACATGCTAAACACGAACAAGTTTTAGTGATACAAAGCCAAATTCAATCAATGATTCTCTGTTCGAATCGATTCAATTGTGCTCTATATGCTATCTTATATTCGTTTATATCATTTTTTTTTGTGCTATCTAATTTCTATGTTATTTAAAGAAGTACAAGTTTATCTTTGTAACGAACGGATATTCACTTGCATTTATATTTATTACTTCAATTGAAGAGTCAAATATTTTGTTTCCAAGTGAATTTTAATACTTCATTAAAATAAATAATTTTTTTATTGAATATATTATATTTACTTATAGTAGAAATAAAATATATTATTTGTACTTAAGTCGAATAAAACAAATTTAAAAATAATCATATAAATATAAGTAGTCATATCTAATTTCATGTCTAACTGACATACTTAAATATAAAATTTTGTACTTTTTTTTTCCCTTAAATTTCAATTTTTATGCTCTTTCTTGGCTCAAATACATTCTAGTTGATTTTCACTTGACTAAAAAATTAAGCTAGTTTCTACATTTTTCTTTTTGAAAGGTAGTTTCTACATCAGTTGTTATTGTAAAATTGCATGGCGTTTTAAATGGTGTCTAATGGACTTTAATGTGTAACCTACTGTAGCCTATCATAAATTATTGATGATTGATGAGCTTTGAAAGGGTTACTTTAATGTACATTAATAGGCATAGGTAACCACTTTAGACACCCACCCACAGCTTTGCTACTTCCATCATAATTCCTTGCATCAAAGTGTTATACTATGGCATATATTTTTATTCTCTTGCATTGGGCATAAATGGGCATACTTGGTAAATTTGGATCGTATTTATATGGTACTTAGGGATGGTTGATGTGCACAAACAAAAATCATGCATTGTAGAGAAACTATTTTAGCATTTTATGCACGTGCCCCCTTTTAGTAAAAAATTGAAGCAAACTTGACATTCCATTGCATTGGAAACATCCTTTGTTTTTTCGTTAACACTCATTTAAATTATTTTTTTTATTGTTGTAATGATTATTTCTTCGAGAATTAGCAAAACATTAATCTCACAATTACTTCATCAATGTGTTGTCGATAGTTTGAATTCCGCATTATTGCGATATTATCTGCTTTAGCCTAACATATTTCATAATTTTATCCTCTTGGTGCAATTTTCTAAGAACATAGCCCATCATAAGGGTGCTCGAACATTAACATAATTAACATTGGATCCATTTATGAAATTCTAACTATTACAAATAAATATGCCTCAATGTTTTAAGATTTGTGCTTCATTTTAGTTAAAAGATCTTGCAATCCAAACAACTCAGGGATTGATGTTTTTATTATTATCATTATACATCTTAGTACTGTTCATCAAACGTATAGGATTCTAGGAATGATACCTACAAATATTAAATATGTTGCTCCCAAGGTATAATATTTCATCATTTATGATAATTAGTTCCCATCTTCTAGCTACTGTATTTCTCTAAAAGTATTTATAACAACATGATACTCATCTATCAAGATATTATCCACCATGGCTTGGTATTCCTTGTAGTTTTGACCTTGCCAGGCAGCTTCTTATAAAACTCACCAGTTATGGGAGATTTCTATTATAAACACACTGTTGATAGAACTCAAACTATCGCATATAGATGTTCCTTGACAAGTAAGACTTCTACTTCGCTATACATAAGGTCACTTATTAAGGCTTTTGGCGAGGATTGTTGTTCTAAGTTATGAAGATTATAATTTTTTTCCTAAATATAGTCAAGAAAAGCTTCTGAAATGTCAAAGTGGCTTTTGATTTAATAATCATTGTTTCATCAAGAATTATAAAGTTTAGCTTTCTCATGCTGGAGCATTCATAGGATGGCAATTTTCTCAGTATGTTTGCATCAAAAGGATAAAAATATGAATCTATTTGGCCAAAGTGAGCTTTTTGATGGATGAGAGTTTGTGCTTTTATAGATCAAGCTAATTAGAACTTTAAAGGAGCTTCATACAAAGTTTGAAGGCAAAGTGTCTCACTTGTCTCCCTTGCTTGTAGTATTTCCAACTTACACTCTAAATTAACAAGGCATTCTGTGGTCAAGGCTCTTTATTTTTGTTCTTTTCATCTTTAACGTCAACATTTGTTTTTTTTTTTCTTCCAGCTGATTACAAAAATGAATCTGAAGTTGGCCAAGGACTGGCTGAGGCATTCCAAACCGGCCTTGTAAAAAGGGAGGAGCTTTTCATCACCACGAAGGTTAGCTCATGATATTTATTAGCAAATGGATGTTCTCAAACATAATTCTTGGAGATTACCATCATCCCAAGTTTGTTTGCCATGCAGCTTTGGAACTCAGATCACGGTCATGTGCTTGAGGCCTGCAAGGATAGTTTGAAAAAGCTTCAGCTTGAATATCTGGATCTTTATCTTGTGCACTTTCCTGTAGCCACAAGGCACACTGGTGAATCCTTCTCTCTTTTTTTTAATGATTTGATTATCACAACAAACTCGATATGGCAACTAACAATTCTAATGCAGGTGTTGGAACTACTGATAGTGCTCTTGCTGAAGATGGGGTACTAGACATCGACACATCAATATCGTTGGAGACTACTTGGCATGGAATGGAAGATCTTGTTTCAAAAGGATTAGTTCGTAGCATTGGAATCAGGTAAATTAAACTAAACTATGTACGGGGCATATACACAGATACCACTTAATTCTTTTGGTTTTATATATCTAACACCTATTCTTTGTTTTTAACATTTATACCACCCAAACCTTTTATCTCACATAAAAAACACCACTATTTTAACTTTTAATACGCGTAGGTAATGTGGCGTAGATGTAAAAATTGTAGTTTAGGTGTTAGATATGTAAATACATAAGAATTGAGTGGTATGTATATAAATCTTCCATTATGTAATGTTTGTCCCTGTTTCACCGCCCTTTTTTGTCCATTATGTAACTTTTGTCCCTGTTTTCACCGCATTATTTTGTGCATTCTTTGTATGGTTAAAGATCCATTGGCTGGTTTGATATACTTTGTTCCTAATTGATAAAAAAGGAACCAAGTTGATTAAGACTTGTTAATGGGTTTTCAGAAGATAGTGTGCCTCTTTGAGCACTAACGAGTATCAATTGTTATAGATGGTATGACTACTAATAACGTTAATATGGAATCAACAACTCTTGTGCTTTACTAGCTAAATTATAAATGTAGTCATTGAAATGCTAGTTTGATTCAAGCAAAAATTTGCAACTTTAGAAAAACGCCTATTTTAGTTTTTTATTAAGCTCTAGTTTGGCTTTGATTTGACTAAACTAGTAATATGTGCTGCAAACTCAAGGATTGGCTAAAAAAAATCAAATGAAGTCCATGCACACTTGATTTAGATAAATCAAAATTGAATTGTGCTTTAAGTGGACAACCCTTAGTAGGCACTTTGGGCTTGTGTGGACCAATCTATTACGCCCAGTATGCCCAAGCGGGTGCTGGCTCAAGAGGGACCGACTGATTGCAACATAGCCGGCCCATAGGCAGGCCGACATTTGTCGCGGGAAGAAGGGGAGGGATCCGGGGAGGCGCAGAGGAAGGAAAGGTACGGTTGGGGTCCACTAGAGCCATAATCACATATTCAAAGAGGAGAATATAGAGGATGTTTGGAGGGAAAGCGTAATAGGAAAGTTTTCAAATCTTGTGAAGGTGAGAGAATGGGATCGTGGAACTACCAGTTGTGGTGTTGATGGATAGCGGGGCCACACATAATTTTATCTTAAATCAAGTTGTGGAGAAGCTAGGGTTGAAGTGGGTGACCATAGGGAACTTTGGCGTCATGATTGGGACAGGGAAGGTCGAGAAAAGTCAGGGAATTTGCAAGGGGCTAGTTCTGACACTACATGGCCTGCAGGTGTTGGAAGACTTTGTTCCTTTAAATTTGAGCAGTATAGATGTGATTTTGGGGATGAAGTGACTGCGAACATTGGGAGAGATGAAGGTGGATTGGAAGTCCTTGTTGATGGAATTCCAAGTGGATGGTCGAAAGGCGGTGCTGAGAGGATATGCTAGCTTATGCAAAGCCATGTTATCGCTCAAAGCCATGGTCAAGCCGATTCGGGGAGCGGGACTGAGCTCTTGGTGGAGTTGCAGAGGATTGAGGAGATTCGAGATTCAGAGTTGACAGAGTTTTCGGAAGGGGTGCAACAACTTCTATAGCGGTTTACGGATGTCTTCTCGTAGCCTAGCAGGTTACCTCCTCCGAGGGAGCACGGGCACAAGCACACTTTTACATTGAAGGGGGTGTTTCCCCCATCAACATCAGACCATATAGATAGCCTTAGATTTAGAAGGATGAGATCGAGAAGCTGATCCGAGAGAANCCTTCATGTGTAGGAACTTGATATGCTTGGGGAGGGTAACAATGCATGGCGCCACTACCTCAGCCACCATGTAGTTGGTGTCTAGTCCTCTCAAGCTGCTTATAAGAAACATGTGAACTGCTTTGAATGTTTCCACTTGCTATCCTCTGTTCATAGATATTTAGAACTCATAGAGGTTTTTTGAAGTACCACGGCCACCATGCTCCACCTCATAATACAAGTTTGATTAAAGGTGCTACTATTGAAATGTGCAAGCGTTTTATAATTTCGTTTGGAGCAAAAATGCATGTTTTAGCAACATGTGAGCTTTGAATGTTTTAGCCACATCCTCAAGGATATTGGCAAAACTTTGAATCATTAGCATCACTGGGACAATGATTTTTCCCTGAATCCGTTGATACCCTCTACTCTATGATTGTTGATATCGTTGGTGGCTGGATGTAGTCAGGCAGCTTGAATGCTCGATTCTAGGTTCAGATTACTTGGGAGAAGATCCCAAGTTCTTTTTTTGATTTGATGAATTTATGTATGATCATCGTCATTCTTTTTATATAAACAATATCCATATTTCATTCCATTCATATGTTACCCCTTGCCAAGATTAGAAATATGCCCTTTAAGTCAATCATGCTTTGCTCGTATAATGTTGCTGCCTACAAGATAAGGCTTTAACATTTCATTTACAAGCCTGATCTCAGCTGCTACCACAAGTCATGTTATGATGCTTCAGATGCTTACCATCATTAACTCCATTCTTTAGTTATCATTACCCAACACAAATCATCCGCTTTTGATCTAATACAATCACTAGGCCTTCATCATAGAAGCCACATAGCCCAATAAAATGTATTTTTAGACTAATCGGGTCTTTGATTATATAAAGGAAAAACATGATGAACTTTAATTGTTCAAATGATCTCTCATCCCATTATGAGATTTCATTTTCTTCAGCTAAGCATTAAAATCATTTTATAGCAATAAATGAAAAATCATCAGGATTTCTAAGAGGGATGCATCATTCTATTTTAGTTTGTACTATACTTTTTTATCGCTAAATGGATGAGCCCCTTTAAAGATAAAAGCCCTTTGGCAGGGTGCCAATATCATCCTTCAAGATAATAATGTGGAGGAATGCTTCAATCTATAGAAGCACAAGTATCATAAGTTTGTCCGGGCAAAACGAAGCTCTTAGAATGCACCGAATATAGTGTTATTTGAATAATTAAATTCTTGATTAAATTATTTGTTTCAGTTATGATTTTGAACCTCCAAATGAAATTCTAGTTTGATAGTTTCAATATTACTGGTAGTTTTTATGTTTACTTTCACATTTTCGCTATGTTTATTATAAATAGTCGTAGAATAATCAAATACAAATAATTTTGTTGAGATATTATATTATCTATGAAATAGTTTAAAGCATCTAATTTTGATCAACATTGGTTAATTGTCTGGTGGACTTGATAAAAAAAAAATCAATGCACATTGTAATTGTCGAGGTGTGTCTGAGATGGAAATAAGGTTGGGAGAATTAATTTGTAATCCCTTAAATTAAGGAAATTAGAATTAATTTGTAATCACTTAAATATAGGGAATTAGAATTAATTTGTAATCCTTCAAATTGAGGGAATTAGTTAAATAGTTTCCAGAATTAGGAATGAGTCAGTTTCCTATTTTTTCTCCTTGTAATCTCCTATATAATACCATGTATTATCAATTCAAAAATAGAAGGAAATACAAAATTATTTTCTCTCCTTTCTGATTTACCACATGGTATCAGAGCCTGGTTCCAAACTTTAGAGGATTCCACCCTGCAGCCACTGATTCCTGTCGTTGTTACCTGTATCCCCTTGCTGCTGATTCCTTTGTCGCTCCCGCTGATTCTTTTGCCGCCGATTCCTTTGCCGCTGATTCTTTTGCCACTGGCGCCTCCCTATAGGAATTTTAATTAGATTCTTGTCTCTATGCACAGAAATTTCAATTGGATTCCTATTTTTATGTTGTGATGCCTCCCTACCCAGCTGGTTTTTTCTGTGCAACCGGCTATTCTTCAGCCTCTGTATCTTGGAATTTTCTGGGGTTTCGTATTCTTCTTCAAGCAGCCTTCATTGATGTATTTCTCTTCTCTGGGTTTCCTTTTCTGCATATTCCAGCCTTAATTGCTGCGAATTTCTCTTCCCCACCATGTCAATGTCCGAAACCACTCTCTCCAGCAATTCCAACCCTTCCGAAGAATCCAATGTGGTTCAGAAAATTGGAGAGTTGCAGAATATTCGGGCATCCAACAGGTTCAATGGGAAAAACTATCTCAAATGGTCTCAAATTATCCGCACATACCTAAAGGGCAAAGGGAGATTTAATCACCTAATTAGAATCGGACCAAAAAAAAAAAGATCCAGCCTCTACCGCATGGGATGAGGAGGATTCCATGATTATGTCCTGGCTATGGGATTTCATGGACCCAACGATCAGCGACACTTGCATGTTCTTGAATACCGCAAAGGAAATCTGGGGCTATATCAACCGAACATACTCGAAGGCCCGAGATGCTGCCCTTGTGTTTGAAATCAAGGAAAAAACCAGAGCCACCAAACAAGGAGACAAATCTGTCACAGAGTATGCAACTCTGTTGCAAAATCTTTGGCAGGAACTGGATCACTATCGAGTAATTGAGATAAAATGCCTTGATAATGCTGCCACTTTGAAGAAGTTCATTGAGAATGATCGGATATATGATTTTTTGGAAGGATTGTATTCTGAATTTGATCATGTTAGGATCCAAATCCTCGACAAGGAGGATACACCGTCTCTAGAAGAGACAATCTCATTAATCCGAGCAGAAGAAAGTCGAAGGAGTGTCATGCTAGAACCACATACTATGGATGGGTCAGCCTTAGCAGCAAAAACAAATCTGGAGAAGTTGAAGAATGATCTGCCTAAACACTCGGGTAGAGATAACCAAGGGAAGTAGAACAAATGCAATCTTTGGTGTACTTATTGCAAGAAACCAAGGCATACAAGGGAGAAGTGTTGGAAGCTGAATGGTAAACCTCCAAGCCGAGAATGGGCTAATCGTGGGGGGCAACAAAGGCCTCAAGCGCCTATGGCAGAGCAACCCAATATTGAGGAAAATTCAGCAATAGAGGGGTTCAGCAGTGAAGAAATTGAAAAGTTTAGAAACTTTTTGGGATCTTTTGAGAAGCCTTCTGGAGCATGTTCAATGGCTCTTTCAGGTAAAACTGTTTGCATGAATGTTTTAGACAAATTTTATACCAACTCTTGGATCATAAACTCCGGAGCTACTGACCATATAACCCCCACATCTCAACTCTTCCATATGGAGCTACTGATCATAGACTCCGGAGCTCCGGAAGAGCTTGACCATATGTATATCTCCGGAGCTACTGAGCATATGGCATAGCTACTGACCATATAGAAAAATTCTATACCATACTGACCATATGACCATAAATCCCATGTCCAAGTAATAGAAAAATTGTCATGGCCAATGGCTCTTTAGCTACCGTTGCAGGGATTGGAGATATACATATCACACCCAGCTTTATCCTTATAAAAGTTCTCCAGGTACCCAAACTGTCAACAAGCTTTGTGTCCATTCAAAAATTGGCTCATGATCTCAAATATTATGCTGTTTTTTTCCCTTCTTTTTTGGGATCAGGACTCGGGGAGGAGGATTGGACTTGCTAAGGAAAGGAGCGGTCTTTACCACCTTGAACCATCCCAGAAAATTTGGAGCAGTTTGTCTTCATCTCTCCTTAGTTCCTCGAACAAAGATGTCATTTGGCTATATCACTTACGTCTTGGTCATCTCTCTTTTAGGGTTTTAAATATAATGTTTCCTCATTTATTCCAAGGATTAGATATTTCTGAGTTTCATTGTGACATTTGTGAATTGGCAAAACATACCCGTGTATCTTTTCCTATTAGCAATAAAAGAAGTTCTCATCCTTTTCATCTAATTCATAGTGACATATGGGGTCCTTCCACTATACCTAATGTTTCTGGGGCTCTATGGTTTGTATCCTTAATTGATGATTGCACCCGGGTTACATTGCTCTTCCTTCTTAAACAAAAATCTGATTTTAGCACTGTTATATCTAATTTCTATTCAATGGTTCAAAATCAATTTGAGTTCAAAATAAAAAACTTTAGGACAGACAATGCTAGAGACTATTTCAATCAAATTCTATCACCTTACTTTACATCACAGGGGATTATCCATGACTCATCATATGTGGACACACCCCAACAAAATGGGGTAGCTGAAAGAAAGAATGGACATTTACTCAACACCACCCGAGCTTTACTATTTCAAGGGAATGTTCCTAAGTCCTATTGGGGAGAAGTCATTCTTACTGCCACATATATGATCAATAGACTTCCCTCCCGTGTGTTAGAAAATAAAAGCCCCATAGAGGTCCTTAATAGCTTTTACCCTCACTTCAGAACCTCAAATGGCCTCACACCCAGAGTATTTGGGCGTACTGCCTTTGTTCATGTCCACAAACAACATAGAGGGAAGTTAGACCCCAGAGCCATCAAATGTGTTTTCCTCGGTTACTCCTCCACTCAAAAGGGATACAAGTGTTACAACCCCTCTACCAGAAAATTTTACATCTCTGCAGATGTCACTTTCACAGAAAATAAACCCTTTTTTTCCAAGTTCTCTCTTCAGGAGGAGATTTCCATGATGGAAGATAGTACTTGTGAGCCCTTTGAACCACTTAAAACCCTTGACCTTCTGCATGTGCTAGCCCGTGTTGTTAAACCTAAATCAAACTCTCCTCATGTTCCAGCTGATCTCTAGTCCTCTGTACCAATCACATCTGAGTCACCTGATCCTGAACCCGTATCATCTCCTACTCCAACCAGTGTCACTCACGATTTCCTTAGGTGTATTCAAGGAGAAAGACCGTTCCTGAACTGACACAAGTCCAAGAATGCAATCCACTCTATCCATTATCTTACTATGTATCTCTTAAGCGTCTATCACCAGCCCACAAAAGATTCATTGTGAGTTTGAACACCATTGCCATCCCTAACAATGTGTCTGAGACATTATCAAAAAGAGAATGGAGGGATGCTATGAAAGAGGAAATGAGTGCATTAGAAAAGAATAAAACATGGGAGATCGTTGATAAACCGAAGGAAAAAAAAACATTGTTGATTGCAAGTGGATTTTTACATTGAAGTACAAGGCTGATGAATCCCTTGAAAGATATAAAGCAAGGTTAGTAGCCAGAGGGTACACTCAGACTTATGTGGTGGATTATCAGGAAACCTTTGCTCCAGTTGCAAAAATGAACATTGTAAGAATTCTGTTGTCATTGGCTGCTCACTTCAATTGGCAATTGCTATAGTATGATGTTAAGAATGCATTCCTCCATGGTGACCTAAATGAGGAAATCTATATGAACATCCCTTCGGGATTTGAAGGGTACACAGGTAACAAGGTGTGCAAGCTGAAAAAGGCCATTTATGGGTTAAAACAATCTCCTAGAGCATGGTTTGACAAATTTGCAAAAGTCATGAAGGAATCTGTGTATAAACAAAACCAAGGTGACTACACTCTTTTTTTTAAAGATTCAGCTGTAGGGGGAGTGACTGCTCTTTTAGTCTATGTGGACGATATCATAGTGACTGGAAATGATAAGAAAGAAAAGCATGAATTAAAGCTGAGACTATTAAAAGAATTTGAAACAAAGGAATTGAGGAAATTGAAGTACTTCCTTAGTCTTGAGGTGGCATATTTCACACAGGGGATCTTCATATCTCAGCAGAAGTACGTGATTGATTTATTGGCAGAAACAATGAAGACTGGGTGTAAGTCTATCTCTACTCCAATAGGTCCAAACTATAAGTTGGGAGAAGCTAAAGAAGAACCAGCTGTGGATAAAAGCATGTACCAGAGATTGGTTGACAGACTCATATACCTTGCTCACACTCGACCAGACATAACATATTCTGTAAGTATGATAAGTCAATTCATGCATGATCCAAGAGAACCTCATCTTCAGGCTGCCTACAGGGTACTTCATTACTTGTAAGACAATCCGGGGAAAGGAATTTTGTTCGAAAGGAATGACACTTTTACTCTGGAAGCCTACACCGACGCTGACTATGCTGGTTCCCTAGTGGATAGAAGATCAACTACAGGATATTGTACTTTTCTTGGAGGTAACCTAGTGACATGGAGGAGCAAGAAGCAGAATGTAGTGGCAAGGTCATCTGCGGAATCAGAGTTCAGGGCTATTGCTCAAGGATTATGTGAATTACTTTGACTGAAAATCGTTTTGGATGATTTGAGAGTCCAATGGTAGGGTCCTATGAAACTCTACTGTGTTAACAAGTCAACTATTAATATAGTTCATAATCCTATACAACATGATAGGACAAAGCATATTGAAATTGATAGACANTAGATTTAGAAGGATGAGATCGAGAAGCTGATCCGAGAGAAAGCTCGAGGTGTGAATTATCAAGCATAGTGTGTGCCTTTTTTCCAATCTCGTCCTGTTGGTGAAGAAAAAAATATGGTAGTTGGAGATTCTGCGTGGACTACCGAGCTTTGAACAAAGACACGATGTTGGACAAATTTTCTATTCATTTGATTGATGAGTTACTAGATAAGCTTTATGGGACGGTCATGTTCTCAAAAATTGATCTTAAGTCGGGTTACCACTAGATCAAGATGAATCCAACGGGTGTGCACAAGACAACCTTCAGGGCATAGGAAGTACATTATGAGTTCTTAGAATGTCGTTTGGCCTCACCAACGCCCCGACAATATTTCAGTCCCTCATGAATAAAATTTTCTAACCAAATCTCTAGAAATTTGTCCTGGTTTTCTTTGATGACATTGTGGTCTACATCCATATAGAGATAGATGATGTGGGGCACCTAAGAACAGTCATGGAGAAGTTGAGGGACCAACGGTTGTATGCTAACCTGAAGAAATGTTCTTTTGCACCGTTGCAAGCAGAGTACCTAGGACATGTGGTGACCAGAACAGGCGTGGCAGTGGATTAGTCCAAGATTTAAACTATGGTTGATTAGTCCTTACCAAGTTATTTGAAGGAGTTGAGGACTCCTTGGTCTCACCGAATACTACCAAAACTTTGTAAGAGGATATGACACGATAACATGACCACTGACCACTGACAAAGCAGTTAATGAAAGACAATTTCAAATGGGGAGAAACAATAACACAAGTCTTTGAACAACTGAAGAGGGTCATGACTAGCGTACCAATATTAGCACTTCCAAATTTCATTAAACCATTCGTAGTAGAGACAGATGCATTTGGGTACGGATTGGGAGCAGTGCTCATGCCAGATCAGCGGCTGATTGCCTACTTTAGCCAGGTTCTTACAGCTAGAGCGAGGTTGAAGTCAATATATGAACGGGAATTGATGACAGTTGTATTGACCATTCCGAAGTGGCGGCCCTACCTATTGGAATGACATTTCTTAATCATGACAGATCAGAGGAGTTTAACGTATCTTTTGGAGCAACGGATGGTGACTGAGGAGCATCAGAGATGACTATTCAAGCTACTGGGGTATGATTTCGAGATTTAGTACCAGCTAAAATTGGAGAACAGGGCAGCCAATGCACTATCGAGAAATGTGGAGGAACCCAAATTGACGACCCCATCGGTACCCTTGGTCCTAGATTTGGAGGCCTTGAGACAGGAGAACGAAAGAGATGAGGAGCTGGGGAAACTAAGGACTGAATTACTACCTGATCCGAACAGTTATCCAGGATATGAATTGAGGGGACAATAGCTGCTCCACCGGGGGCGATTTGTGCAACCCAAGTAGTTTGAGTATATTCTCAGATTATTACAAAAGTTTCAGGATAGTGCGGTTGGGGTACATTCAGGGGTGTAGAAGACCTATAGTCATTTGGCGGTAGAGCTTTATTCGATGGGGATGCGTAGAAACGAGAGGACATGTTGACAAAATGTGATGTGTACCAGCGACACGAGTACCTGATCATAGCATCAGGGGGTTACTACAACCATTAACATTACCGGAGAAGGTTTGGGAAGAAGTGACGATGAATTTTATTGAGGGGTTCCCAATATCATGAAGATTCACGGTGATCATGGTGGTCGTGGTTCACTTAAGTATGCACATTTCATCCCTTTACAACTTTCCTACACCGCGGTCTCATTCGCGGCGGTGTTTATCCGGGAAGTAATTTGTTTGCACATGGTACCAGAGTCGATTGTATCAGATAGGGACAAGATGTTCCCCAACCACTTATGAAAAGAGCTTTTTAGATCGGAAGGTAGTCTTTAAAAGGAGCATCACATATCCTCCTCAGGCAGATGGGCAGACAGAGGTGGTCAACAGGAGTTTGGAGGCGTACTTGCGTTGTTTTGTATCTGATACACCGAAGTTATGGGCTAAGTGGATTGCATGGGCTGAATATTGGTACACTAATTTGTACCACACCACAACATAGACAACCTTTTTTCAAGATATTGTATGTGCGGGATCCACCTCACTTAATACATTATGGGCATAACACTACACAAGTATTCTGCGTTGATCAGCACTTGGAAGAATGAGACAGAATACTAGTAGAGCTCAAGGGGTGTCTTCTCTGTGCTCAACAAATCACGAAGAGGAAATCAGATGGACACAAGAGAGAGGTACAATTCGAACCAGGGGACATGGTCTACTTGAAGCTAAAACCCTAGCGACAGAAGACATTGGCTAGGAGGAGCGAGAAACTTTTATCGAGATATTTTGGGCCTTATGAGGTGATGACACGCATCGGGGCAGTGGTCTACCGTGTGAGGTTACCATCATCATCTGCACAACACCCGGTCTTCCTTGTATCCCAGCTGAGACAAGCGATTGGAGATCACACACTCTCATCTACACTATTGTCGATGCTGAAAGACTTGGAGGTGATTTTGGATCCATTAAAGATCGAAGGAGTGCACCGAGGAGATTGGGGACAAATGATGTATTGGTTAAGTGGAAATGACTTCTTGACTATGAAGCAACATGGGAGCCTTGCGAGGTGATCCACAAGCAATTTCCTTCTTTCCACATTGAGGACAAGGTACTTCTTTGGGAGGAAGTCATGTTACGTTTAGTACGCCCAGGCAGGTACCGGCTCATGAGGGAAAGCGGGAAAGGAAAGTTTTTAAATCTTGTGGGAAGATTCTTTTGAGAGAGGAACCTAGGGTTTGTTTTCTTTCATGCATATTTTTATTTGGTTGTTGTTTTTTTCTTCGTGTGGTGTTCCTAGCGATGTTTAGGGTATGGGAGAGACGATCTATCTCTTGAAAAGTATATCAACCTTGTATCTTGCTTTCTTTCCTTTGATTTTTGTAAGAGCAGCAATTGTTTGCTTTTTTCCACCTATCTATTGCCGTTTCGTCGTTGTTTGTTCATTGATTTTGGTTCTTAGGCATATCACAATCTTGTTGAACAAACCTTGTGCATGCTTGATTTGAGCAATTTGGAGTATAAACATGCTTGAATTGGCTAAACCAATGTGGGATTGGGCTCACCTTGCCATGTTGGTTGTCTTCCTTCATGTGTAGGAACTTGATATGCTTGGGGAGGGTAACAATGCATGGCGCCACTACCTCAGCCACCATGTAGTTGGTGTCTAGTCCTCTCAAGCTGCTTATAAGAAACATGTGAACTGCTTTGAATGTTTCCACTTGCTCTCCTCTGTTCATAGATATTTAAAACTCAGTGAGGTTTTTTGAATTACCACGGCCACCATGCTCCACCTCATAATACAAGTTTGATTAAAAGTGCTCTTATTGAAATGTGCAAGCGTTTTATAATTTCGTTTGGAGCAAAAATGCATGTTTTAGCCACATAAAAGAAAGAAAATTCCAACCCTATGAAACATCCTCAAGGATCTTGGCAAAACTTTGAATCATTAGCACCACTTGGACAATGATTTTGCCTTGAATCCGTTGATACCCTCTACTCTATGATTGTTGATATCGTTGGTGGCTGGATGTAGTCAGGCAGCTTGAATGCTCGATTCTAGGTTCAGATTACTTGGGAGAAGATCCCAAGTTCTTTTTTTGATTTGATGAATTTATGTATGATCATCGTCATTCTTTTTATATAAACAATATCCATATTTCATTCCATTCATATGTTACCCCTTGCCAAGATTAGAAATATGCCCTTTAAGTCAATCATGCTTTGCTCGTATAATGTTGCTGCCTACAAGATAAGGCTTTAACATTTCATTTACAAGCCTGATCTCAGCTGCTACCACAAGTCATGTTATGATGCTTCAGTTGCTTACCATCATTAACTCCATTCTTTAGTTATCATTACCCAACACAAATCATCCGCTTTTGATCCAATACAATCACTAGGCTCTTCATCATAGAAGCCACATAGCCGAATAAATTGTATTTTTAGACTAATCGGGTCTTTGATTATATAAAGGAAAAACATGATGAACTTTAATCGTTCAAATGATCTCTCATCCCATTATAAGATTTCATTTTCTTCAGCTAAGCATTAAAATCATTTTATAGCAATAAATGAAAAATCATCAGGATTTCTAAGAGGGATGCATCATTCTATTTTAGTTTGTACAATACTTTTTTATCGCTAAATGGATGAGCCCCTTTAAAGGCCCTTTGGCAGGTTGCCAATATCATCCTTCAAGATAATAATGTGGAGGAATGCTTCAATCTTTAGAAGCACAAGTATCATAAGTTTGTCAGGGCAAAACGAAGTTCTTAGAATGCACCGAATATAGTGTTATTTGAATAATTAAATTCTTGATTAAATTATTTGTTTCAGTTATGATTTTGAACCTCCAAATGAAATTCTAGTTTGATAGTTTCAATATTACTGGTAGTTTTTATGTTTACTTTCACATTTTCGCTATGTTTATTATAAAATAATGGTAGAATAATCAAATACAAATAATTTTGTTGAGATATTATATTATCTATGAAATAGTTTAAAGCATCTAATTTTGATCAACATTGATTAATTGTCTGGTGAACTTGATTAAAAAAAAAAAAAAAATCAATGCATCTTGTAATGTTAGGTTTTTTTTTTTTTTATCATTACAATTATTTAGTGTAAATTTAATCTTGCATCCATCCAATAATCAATGCATGATTTTTTGTACTTTCAGGCCGATAAAAGCTGTCATTTTGCGATATATTATGAAATACTTTTGCATTTTGTGATTGAAAATTTTTCCGTGCAATTGGCCTACATAAACTAACGTGAAGTCTCTCTCTTAATCATGATTCCCTTTCTATAATGCTACATGACTTATCTCTTAATTGCAAGTTCAAATTCAGCTAAAGTGAAAATTTTAACTTCCATATTTTTGTTTTTTCCTTTTATTGAAAAGCTTGTAAGACCTCATTTTGAAGGAAGAAAAGAAAATTTTTAGCGGAATAATATTAGGGAGAAAAGATGAAGAATATCTATAACAAAATAACTGTTAGGATAAACTGTAGAACAATACAAATTCAAAGTCTTATTTGGTAGATTATTGTCCACCATCTTCTTAGTAATGTGAAATGAAGGGTTGAAAGAAAATAAGACTGATATAATGTTCAGCCATATGATTTTTTCTTATTCCTTTTCTATTGAAGAAATATCTATTGTTTCTCTCTTTCCAATTACTCCACACAGGCTGCTAAGAATAAAATGTCCCAAATTTTTAAGTCTTTCTTGATATATGAATCTCTCAAAAAATAAAATGTTGTTTCAAGACAATTTTCAAATTTCATCATTTTTTCTCACCAAATCGATGGTGTAATCTTTACCAAATTTTTGTGATAAAATTACTGTTAAGAAGATATGAAGCATCCTTTAATTATGAGTTGTACATTACACAAGTTATAGAAATGTGAAGCTCATATTTTGAAGAGAACTTTTCTAGGAGCTTTTTCTGACCAAAGCTCACAATTCAAACTAAAAAAAAAAAAAAATTGAAAATGCCTGACCAAAGCTCGCAATTCAAACTGCAACAAAAAATCTGAATGCCTCCAGGCATTAGAAAAGAGTAATAAATATCTTCAATGATATAACTACAAATATTCGGTATCATTCGGAGTATTCATTGAAACTTCCGAGGGGAGCTCCGTCTCTGCCACCGGAACCTTTCCACAAAAGCTAACTCACAACTAAACCTAAAACGTTTACTGTTTTTAAAGCAATAGTTAAGCCGCACAACATATAATCTATTAGCTACTTATTTTTATGATGTTTATCGATTTACCTGACCTGAGTTTCTTATTCTGCTGCAGTAACTACGACATTTTTCTCACAAGAGACTGTCTTGCTTACTCCAAAATAAAACCTGCAGTCAACCAGATCGAATCACATCCTTATTTCCAACGTGACTCTCTTGTTAAATTCTGTCAGAAGCATAGGATTTGTGTCACAGCTCACACCCCTTTGGGTGGTGCTGCTGCCAATACTGAGTGGTTTGGCAGTCTCTCTTGCCTCGATGATCCTACCATTCAGGTTAATATTTACCTTTTTGACAAAATAAAATCATATGTATATAGAAAGGTTTACATACATAGCACTCAATTCCTATGTGGTTACATATCTAACTCCTAAACCTCAATTTTTACATATATGCCATCTTACATTTTCATAAAAAGGTGTATTTAACTTTTTAAAAGTCAAAATAATGATATTTTTCATGTGAATTGAATGATTTTGGTGGTATAAACCTAAAAGGTAAATTTTAGGTGTTAGTTATGTAAATACCTATAAATAGGGTGGTATGTATGCATGTAAACGTCCCAATTCATGATGATTTATTTTCTTGTGACTTGGCAGGAGCTGGCGAAGAAGTACAACAAGACTGTAGCTCAGTTTATTCTTCGCTGGGGCATCCAAAGGAACACAGTAGTCATCCCGAAGTCCTCAAAGCTGGAGAGACTGCAGGAGAATTTTCAGGTTTTTGACTTCACTATATCAGATGAGGACATGAATAGAATCATGGCCATTGATAGGAATTACCGTACCAATCAACCTGCTAAGTTCTGGGGTATAGATCTTTATGCCTAGATGACACTAGGGAAGCTTCTTCTGCCAAAGCTTTGAGGATGATTTTCATTTTATTGCTTACGTGGCATTGATAATAATGAAAATTGTTGAATGTTATGGTCAATTTGTTTGGTTTTTTATGTGGTGATTCCTGATATTTGGAAGAGAAATTAACAAATGAAAGAAAAAGGATATGCTAGTTTTATAAATAATCAAAATTTGAAGGATAGGAATGAAATTACCTCCTCATAATTTGCATGAATATAATAATGGAAAATGCTCTAGTTTTCAGCTGAATAAAGCATTCATATTATTGTAGTTGTTTAAATTTGCGTTTTTGACTCATAGTGACTTTCCCAATTTAGTTTATGAGAAATGCTCGTGAGTTTTATTTTTTCTTTGTTTGATGATGTGCTGATCCAACTCTTGAGAAATTAGGGCAAAGAAAAAAAATACAAGAATTGACACAGATCCAGAAGAAAAATACAGAGATTTAACGAGGTTCAGCAAAGATGTCTACTTCTTTGAGAGCAGAGCGGTAGCTTTCTCTTAATTTTAACTCTTAATTTTAGCAAAGAGTAGAAGATCCCCTTAGGGTTACAATACAACATATGTTTATATACCTCCGGTGTATAAAATGTAATTACAAAATTACCCCAGTACCATACCAGGGGAGGTGGGACATAACGAAACTCTTCCGATTTAACAGATACTTCTGCTCCACTTGGCTCGCGAGCTGCGCTGGCTCGCTCCTTTTCACTCTAGCAACTGTCCCTTATATGGCATAAGAGTTGTACCTAACAAATTTTCACCTTGGTGAATATCACACCCTTTAAGAGAAAAGATACCTGAGAGTTTCTCATACATCAAAGTTGGTTGGGCCACCATGTTTGTCTAGAAACCGTGAATATTCAACAAGTTCAAACGATACAAGAATTTGTTGATAGTAAGTGGTTTGGTCAACATATCAGCTGCATTCTCATTATATGAATCTTCTGCAACAGTATATTACCAGAAGTAATCAATTCTCTGATCTTGTAATACCCGACATCAAGATGCTTGGTTCTCGCATGATGAACCTGATTCTTAGCCAGATAAATGACACTTTGACTATCACAATGCAACTAAACTCTACCTTGCTCAACACCTAGTTCCTTTACTAGCCCAGTAAGCCATAAGACTTCTTTAGCAGCTTCAGCTAGTGCCATGTACTCTAGCTTCAGTTGTAGATAATGCCTTAATAGACTGAACTATTGATTTTCAACTTATAGGCCCTCTACCAAGAGTAAAAACATACCCGGTTGTAGACCTTTTGTCATCCAAATCACCTACATAGTCTGAATCCACGTACCTCATAACTAAAGAATCATTCTGCTGTTTCCAAAAATAATTTTATGTCCTACAATACTCTTCAGATACCTGAAAATTCACTTGACTACTTTCCAATGTCGTCTTCCTGGTTTATACATGTATTTGCAGACTCGACTAACAACATGAGCCAAATCATGGTGAGTACATACCATTTCATACATCAAGCAACCGACTGAACTGACATATGGAACCTTTATCATGTCTTTGATTATCTTATCTGTCTTAAGACATTGTTCTGACGAAAGTTTAAAATGATTTGCCAATGGAGTGCTCACAGGCTTTGCTTTGCTCATCTCAAACATGTCTAACACTTTCTTAACATAGCCTCGTTGAGATAAACATAGTTTTCTTGAGCCTTTATCTCGATGAATCTTCATTACAAAAATTTTCTTTGTAGCACCCAAGTCTTTCATGTCAAATTTTTGGCTTAATAAAGCTTTCAAACCAATGACATCATGCATATTCTTTGCAGTAATCAGTATATCATCAACATATAGTAACAGAAAAAAAATAGAACCATGATCAAGGCTCTTAACATAAACACAACAATCATACTCACATCACTTGTAGCCAATATGAATCATGTTAAAGTCGAATTGTTTGTACCATTGTCTTGAAGACTATTTCAACCCATACATCAATTTTTGTAAGCTGCAAACCAGATGCTCATATCCAGGTTGAGTGAACCCTTCTGGCTGCTCTATGTAAATTTATTCCTCTAGATCACCATGCAAGAAAACAGTTTTACCATCAATCTGCTCTAGATGCAGATTTCAGATAGCTACTAATACAAGTACTGCTCTGATTGAAGTATGTCTGACCACAGAAGAAAAGATTTCATCATAATCTATCCTCTTCTGCTATGAAAATTCATTTGCTATCAGTCAAACCTTGAACATTTTTCCTTCTTTTTATAATACTACTGCTTTCCTTTTGTATACCCACTTGCAGCCAATAGCCTTCTTTCCATATGGAAGTTGAACTAACTCCCTTCTGTGATTTTTCTGCAAAGAATCTATCTCCTCAACCATTGCACCCATCCATTTCTCTTCTTCTGGCTGGTGATAGCTTCTTGAAGGGTGACTGGATTATCACTACTGATGAAAAGTGCACAAGAGAATAAGTCTTCATAACTCAATCTGCTAGGAGACCTTATATTGGTGTGTCTTTGACTATCTTTGGCTAGAGTGTAATTCTGCAAATCATCTATATTGGAATCACCAGGTGTTGGATTTGAACTTTCAACTCTCTTAGTTGCTACTGAATGTTGTTCTAGATCCATCTATAGTGAATCTAAACTGGAGTTATTTTTCTGGCACCTTGTCTTGATGTTGCCGCAACATGAACTGCTCATCAAAAATGACTTCTCTACTGATCACCATCTTTTTTGTAATCGGATTCCAAAATTTGTATCCTTTGGCACCTTTCTTGTAGCCCAGAAAGATGCACTTCTTAGATTTTGGATCAAGTTTTGATCTTTCATCTCTAGATACATGCACATAAGCAGGACAACAAAAAATTAATAAATTGTCAAAATTAACTGGATTACCTGTTCATACCTCTTTGGCAATTTTGTCACCCAATAATGTCTAAGATGATCTATTAATGAGGTAGCACACCATGCTCACAGTCTCTGCTCAGAAGATTTTAGGAAGCTCTGCATTCAGTCTCAAGCATCTTGCCCTTTCAGTTAAGGACCTGCTCATCCTTTCTGTAACACAATTCTGTTGTGGTGTCTTGCGCACTGAAAAATGCCTTTAAATCCTATGCTCCTCACCAAAATTTTTGAAATTATGAATTTGTATACTCTGTGTCATTGTCAGACCTCAAATACTTGATATTTCTGCTAATTTGGTTCTCCACCTCTGCTTTCCACAGCTTGATTTAGAGAAATCTTCAGATTTTTGTTTCAAGAAATACACCCAAACTTTCATGGAGAAATCATCATTAAAGGTAACCTAATACATAGCTTCTCTCAATGACGATTCCTTGATAGGGCCTCATACATCAGAATGCACATAATCAAGTATCTCTTCAGTTTTGTGCTTTCCATTCATGAAACTGACCCTAATTTGTTTTCCAAGAACACAAAACTTATAAAAATCAAGCTTGCAGCTTTTAACACAAAGCAACAAATTTCTTTTATGCAATTCAACCATCCCACGTTCACTAGGATGACCAAGACACATGTTCCACAGTTTTGTATTATCATCATTTGACTCCATAGAATGAACTCCACCTACAACGGTACTTCCCCACAGTTTGTAGATATTACTTGCAGTTAACTTTCTTTTCATCACAATCAGTGCACTCTTAACAATTTTGATGGTTTCCCTATTCTCATCTGCTTTAGGAATAAAACCATTTCTATGTAAAGTGCTTAAAGAAATCAAATTCTTCTTCAAATCCGGAATATGTCTGACATCACATAATGTTCTAACAGTGTCATCATACATCTTAATCCTGACATCACCAATACCAACAATATTGCAACATCTAACATCACCTAAATAGACAAAACCAGAATTAGTTGACTTGAATAAAGTAAACTACTTCCTGTTAGGTGTTATGTGATAAGAGTATCCCGAGTCAAGAATTCATGCATCCATCAACTGAGTTGATGAAATTGAAAGCATATCACCATCACTGCAATCTGAATTGACAAACTGCACCACATTTACAGACTTGGATGATGCATCACGTTTCTCCTTAGTCTACTTCTTGAGCTTTGGAAAGTCTCTCTTCATATGACCCGGCTCCTTGCACTTATAACAATGAATCATTTTTTTGTCTTTAGACTTTGATATGAAATTTTGTCTTTGATAACCCTCCTCTTTATTCCTTCCACGATCCTGATTTCCCTTAACATATAAAATATCACCATGAGAGCTTTTCCCTACATTTTTTTTCCGCTGGTTATTAATCAACAATGCTGCATCTTTCTTATATGTAAGAGCAGTCACTAGGTGTTCATAAGGGGAAAACAATGAACACAAAAGAATCATTGATAAGTCTTCATCCTCAATACTCACATCAAGTCGTGATAAATCTGTGATTATTTGATTGAAGACATTCACATGTTGCGTCAGATTAGAATCTTCTTGCATCTTTAACCCATACAGTTTTGGCTTTAAATCAATTTATTTTTTAGAGATTTGGACATAAACTGAGTTTTCAATTCTTCCATACCTCTCCTGGAGATTTTATATTTATTATGTGATGCATAACTTCATCTGCCATACATAAACTTATGGATGCTACCGCTCGTTGTTGCAATTCTTCCCTATCTTCATCTTCCATGGTTTCTGATTTTGCTGCCCGCAAAGCCTTTAAGATCCCTTGCTGTGCCAACAAATCCTTTACCCTTATTTGCCACAATCTGAAGTTACATATTCCATCATACTTCACAACTTCAAATTTTGCACCGGACAATGCCATATTAAATTACTCCTCCAACAATCTTCTCTATCTCACGCTGAAGCCAAATCGCTGAACCGACGAATTTGTTGAATCCCTCGCTAAATTGCTTCCTGTGAGCCTCTCTGCCTCGGTTGCAAAGAAGAGGTTGAGGTGTAGAGCACTCACGCCTGTGTGTCGCGATTCACAAACTCCTCTGCGAAACACCGAAGCCCTTCGTGAACTCCTTCTCTCGTCCATTGAAATTCGTCTCTTCGTCAGACTCCCCGAAGCCCTAGTTGAAGCTCTAGTTGAACTCCTCAGCCAAATCGTTGAATCCTCCTTCATATTTCGTGCACCGACCTCGTCTGCCCTAGAACCTCGCTCTAATACCACATGTTAAGAATTTTAGGGCAAAGAAAACATAAGAATTTAATGAGGTTCGGCGAAGATGCCTACGTTCTGGGAAGCAGAGCGGCGACTCGCTTAATTTTAGAAAAGAGTACAAAATCCCCTTAGGGTTTGCAAAACAACACACACACACACAGATATATATATATATATATCTATATATATATATATACCCCTGGTGTACAATTTGTAATTACAAAATTACCCCATTACCGTACGCGAGGGAGTTGCACGCGCACCCCCAACCCACCTAATGAAACTCCCCCGATTGGACAAATGCTTCCACTCCGCTCTGCAGGCTCGCTCCGTTCCACTCTAACTTCTGTCCCTTATCCGGTATATGAGTCATATCTAACATTGACCATTTGTTTGATTTATATACTCTCATAGAAATGAGCTTCACAGCCTTCAGAAGTCCTCCATTATCTGTTGAGGATTGGGCTAGAGAAAATTTGAACTTATTAGGGTGCAAACCCAAAGTCAAGGCAGTCTATATGGTGGCATTCCTATGAGAGTTTTGAAAGCTGTCCTATAAGCCCATAATGCATTGTCTAGCCTAAGTGGCCAATCTTTTTTATTTGGGTTTACCGTTTTTCTAAAATTCTCTTAATACCTCTATTAGGAACTTCAACTAATTCACTGGTTTGGGGATGGTAGGCAATATCAATCTTATTAGTTATCCCAAAATTCGAAACTAATGCTTCTAATTTTTTATCGTAAAAGTGGCTACCCCCGTCACTTATTATCACCTCACTATTGGCCTCATTTTTTAGGTCTTTCTTTCCTTCTTCTTAGAGCCTAGGATCTAGCCAAAGGACTTTTCTATTGACTATCCTAAGGATTACTGATGGAATCAACCCCGCTTAGAAGTTTAAAGCACATCCTCACTCTTTTGTGAAGTCTCACGTGGGTGTTCTCAAACCATCACTATTTGGTCGAGTGTTTAAGGACCAGCATGTTGAGGCTCAAAGAGAGTTCCCATAGGATCTCAAGGCCTTAGAGAAACCCTTTATGGCTTGGCCATGCACAATTCACATACATTACATTACTTACATACACACTCATCTCACTCATACACATGTCACCACACACTTACACTATCCAACGCACAATTCACATACATTGCATCACACCACAATATAGTTAAATTAATTTTACAACTTACCAAAATCCAAAATCACCAAATTTGCACAAAATTAGCCCAATTGCTTCAAGCCACCCAATTCCCTCACTCCAACTTTTCAAAATTACCAAAATCTCCATTTTCACCTAAAATCCTCAATTTCCCTGAAGTTCTCATCCACAAACCAAAATTCACCAAGCCTATATTTCATCATGATGGACTTAAGACCTCACGAAGTTCACCATGATTGATTTTGGTGCCATTAAATTCAAGTTCAAAATAGAAGCCAATCCCAACAAATTTTAAGCCTAAATCTAAAAATATTCAAATTTATGTTCAAGTCACTCAATCTCCCCAAGCCCAAAATTGCACTATGCTCAGATTCAAATACACATCAAAACCCATCAAATTTTGATCCATATTCCAAGTTCCTTTTCACCAAATTCATCCTTCAAATTTTATCACGATAATTCTTTGAAAATAACTAACCAAAGTTCTGATTTTAGGATTTGAAGTAACCTATGAGGTGTTATCTTGGTGTTATAATATTTTTGTCACCAAATAACACCACTGTCCCTGTATTTCCCTTCAATACTACACCAATAACACTTTAATACAACCATAGTAACACCATAACACCACCACGGTTTGCTCCAACAACACTACCTCCCAATAACACCTAATTCCACCGCAGTTTCCTCTAAATAGAGCCTAAGGTTGTTTTTCCAATTGGTGCATCCAAAAACTCTTCAAAAACTGTATAGATTCATCGAATCTTTTAAAAATAGGGTCTGCACTGACACTGACACCGTCGGCGCCCATTCTGGTGTCGTCAGCACCAGTATTTCGTAAATAAAATCCATGCTCTCTGTTAAACGGCGTCGTCGGCGCCCAGTCTGGCACCGTCGGCGCTGAACATTTCTTAAAAATTTTTATTTTGACTCCAAATTCCATCATTTTTGTTTCCTTTTTGCTCCAAGTCCTAAAAATCAATAACCTGCAAGAAAACATGAAAAATACATTCCTTTAAAGCGCAATATCACAAAAAAAATGAGTATAAAATATAGTTCTAAAAATGCATATATTTTTTGTGCATCAAAATCCCCCAAACTTAAATGTTGCTTGTCATCAACTCCTTTACTACATAAAAATATGATTCATGGCAAAGAGTTTTAACTTCTAGATTTCCATATTTTAGTCCATTAAATACACTAGCATAACTTAAGAAAAATGTTAAATAACTCCACTTAATACTAAATGTATAAGAATATCTAGCAATTAAGTCTAAGATTTTTTATTCTCTATTCTTTTTAGGAAAATTGCAATTTGTCATATTAAAGCCACTTATAATATCCATATGAAAATAACTTCATGAAACTATACTAGTAAAAATGCTAATACTTAGATATAAGTTTAGAAAATGTAGTCAAGCTTTCTTCTTTAAGTTGATTCAAGTGAAGCCAATTTTTAATTAGGCATCTCCTCAAGCTTCTCTTCACATCTTTTTCTTTTCTTTTCTTTTCAGGATCATTTTCAATCCTTTTTCTTTTCTTTTCTTTTCTTTCTTTTTTTTATGTGAGGATTACTATATCTGGATAGCCTTTAATGATTTTGAACTTCACTATCATCTCCTTAAAGTTAAAAACTTTTCACATTCCTTTACTTTATAAATCTATATTAGCTTTAAAGATTTTTCATAAAGTTTTATTCTTTTCTTCTTACATGAAACTCTAAGATTCTTAATATTTCAAAAATACAAATTTCTTTACTTATAATAGAAAAAAAATAGTCTTATTCTCTCATACCAGATATCTTAATCTTTAAAATTAACCTTTATTATTGAAACTTTTTACTTAAGTTTATTATATATTTAAAAACACAAATACTGTTATCTAAAGTTACTCTCTAATACAAAAGGTCATGTTAAATTTTAAAATATTTTGAAAATATAGCTAATTGAGATCAAATACAATTAAGTTTCTTTTCTTTAAAAAGAAATTTTCTTCCTCCCAAACTTAAATTTTTAAAAGATTTATCATGAAGAACTAAAAAAATAAAAGGGTGAAAGAAAGCATTTAATACATAAAGGAAAGACTTACCAGTTGAAGGTTCTCATATTGAAATTTAACTCTGAAATATTGCAGGTGCTAATATGAAAAGCTACAAGACTTAAAATATTAAATAACACATAATACATATAAAAATTTGTTGAGAAAGAGTTGACTACAAATACATTCAACAAATTACTATAAGCTAACAACCGTACTAAAATAAATTCCAATGCAAAAACAATTTTCAATACTACTGTTCACAATATGACAACATTTAAAACAAAACAAAGTATCACATACTAAAAACAAACAATAATAACAAAGTACAATCAATTATAACTAAACAAAAGATCAGACTAAAACATCACCAGTCATCATCTTCTTCTTCTTCTACATCAAAGTTTTGCTGCTGATACTGGGAAAAGACAAGGTGAGTAGGAAACTGAATTGAGTGATCACCCTTCATGTATTTGACCATTGCATCATCATAAGCAGCATCATATTCAAACTTCTACCATGTCAAATCATCATTATGTGTATTTATTGCCTCTATATTTTCTATTATGCTTTCCATCCTTAAGATATCTTCATGTTGGATCATCATCTGCTCCATAAGTTCTTGGAGAGTAGGGGTACTTGAAGTAGAAGGAATATCCCTGGTCCTACTTCCAAATCTCCATCCAACATGAGATTCATAAATCTTAATATTTGTAGGCCCAATAGGTTTTAGAGGTTCATACCTCTCCTCATCCATTCTAAAATCAACTCCTTCTTGTTCATATAGTGTGAAGATCAGGGCAGGGTGTGCTAAACCACTAGTAATCTCTCCCAAAGCAATAAAACGAGTGTTTCTATAAACAATAGAGCCTACATCTATCCTTCCCAGCTGCTGGATACAGAAGTTCAAGTTGGCTCTATCCTTTGTTACCTCACTATGATGATTTGTTGGTATCGTTTTACCAGAAATAAAATAGTGTTAGGCCTTAGATACGACATTTAACATAGAAAGAGGGAAGTTTACCTTAACATTATTCTTCACCTTTCAAGCTCCTCTTCCATCTGTAAGAAAAGAAATAACTTCATCTAAGGCCTCATTTGTAGCAAAAAATGATTTGTACTGGCAGTTATACACATATTCTAACTAATAAAATTCATTTATTTTTCTTGGAGTAAATTCTACCATTTTCCCACGAACAAAGGCGTATTCTATAGAAGTTTCCTTAAAGTTGGCATAGAACCCCATCACTACACCAATAATAGCCTTGGAAGTAAAGTAACAAAAATTCTCCCACTGTCGAGCATTGATTAATCTTTTGACTTCTCCACCCGGATTTTTAAATCCTCGATCTGGAATTACTTTCTTAGTTGTAAGTAGATTATTGAAACAAATGTTATCCTTGAAATTGATAAACTTTTGATCATCAAAATCCACTTTCATTTTTCCCTTGCTCATTCTCGGTGCCATGTTAATCTACAAAAATTTGATAAAATTCAAATAAATTCTCAAAAATTTTAAAAATCACAATGTGAAACGTTTTAAACTTAAATCTATTAAGTAAGAGCTCTTCACCAAAGGATTTTCTCAAAATTTTCCCAAAAAAATTTCAAAATTTCAGATCTCGGCAATGTAAGATAAATCCTTGGTGAAAATAAAAAATTTTGAGTTCAAAGTGTAGCTCTTACCTAGAGAAGATGAAATCCGAACTTCATTTGCCTTGAAATCACCTCAAATCCGAGCAATAGTAAGCCCTAGGTGCAAAAACT
>NEWO01000171.1:876550-904610 GCA_003013225.1 Phalaenopsis aphrodite
ATCGAAAATTTGAGTAATGGCCCGCTGATATGTGGCACCAGCATTCTTCAGACCGAAAGGCATGACCTTCTAACAGAAAATCCCGATGGGTGTCCAAAAAGCAGTGTACTTCTCATCTTTGATTGACATCTTAATCTGATTGTAACCAGATGACCCGTCCATGAATGAGAAGATTGCGTGAGACGAAGCAATGTCGACCATGAGTTCTAGTTCTGGTATAGGCAATGGAAACTCATCTTTAGGACACGCTTGATTCAGGTCTCGAAAGTCGACGCATACTCGAATCTGACCATTTTTCTTCTTGACTGGTACCACACTGTATTTTAATTTTTCTTCAAACACTTTCTTAAATTGCTCATTACTCAGATAATCAGTTACTTCTATCCTAAAACATTCAATATCTTTTTATATTGCAAAGATATTTCATAACTTTTGCAATATTAATTATTACTTATTGATCATTAACTCTCATTATTAATTCTCATTTTTCCCATCTATCATAACTCTCCCTGTTGCAAGAAATGATCTCCCCAAAATAATAGGAATGGTTTTATCTTCCTCCATGTCTAATACTATAAAGTCTACAGGAAAATAAAATTTATCCACTTTTACTAATACATCTTTTATAACTCATTTAGAATAAGTTATTGATCGATCAGCTAATTGAAGAGTTATAGTCTCCTAAATCTAAATGTCTAAAAATCGATAGAGGCATAAGATTGATACTCGCTCCTAAATCACAGAAGGCTTTTCCATAAAAATTTTCACCAATTGCACAAGGTATAGTAAAACTACCAGGATCTTTTAACTTTTTAATAAGCTTTTTCTGAATAATAGCGCTACACTCTTCACTGAGTGCAACGGTCTCATGATCTGCAAACTTCCTTTTTTGTTTAGTATATTTTTCATAAATTTCACATAACTTGGCATTTGTGCCAAAGCCTCAATGAAAAGAATGTTTATCGTTAACTTTTTAAGGATTTCCAGAAATTTTGTAAATTGTTTATCTTTATTCTTCTGCTTCAATCGTTGAGAAAACAGAGGTAGTGGTTTTTCTAAAGGAACTTGTATTTGTTCATTTTCATTATGGTCACTTTCAATCTCTTCTTTCTCCTCATCAACATCAGTTTCTCTTTGGATTCTTGTTTCAACTTATTTTCCACTTTGTAATTGAATAGCTTTAATTTGCTCCTTATTTTGATCTTTTGGATTAACTTCTACATTACTCGGAAAATTTCTTGAAGGTCTGTTACTAAGTGCAGTAGCAATATGTCCTAATTGATTTTCAATATTTCTAATAGCAACCCCTTGATTTTGTATTTGATTTTCCATATTCAACATTACTTCTTCCATCATCAACTTCTTTTCTTTAACTTGTGGGTTAGAGTTAAAGTTAAATCCAGGATGATAATAAGGTCGATAATTATGATTTCCTTGGTTGTTTAAATTTCCTTAGGGATTCACCAAATTGTTATAACTATTCCAACTAAAATTAGGGTGATTTTTCCATCCAAGGTTATAATAATTAGAATAGGAATTGTTATTTATATTATTTACAGCATTTAAATTTTCATAAGATGATTGAGTATCAATTATCTATCCTAGCAAATTTTCCTCTAATATCGGTGGCATTTGAGAATAGTTCACTCCAATTTGATCAATCTTTTTCGGTATAACAATAATTTAGACATTGCATCAGAGTCATAAATACTAGCTACTCTCTTAGGATTTACCCATTCAGAGGGCCATTGAAAATTATTAGTTATCATTTCTTCTATTAAAGGGTGTGTTTCATCAAAAGGTTTTGACATTAATGATTCACCTACAACAGCATATATAATAGATCTAAGTGATCCTACTAATCTATGGTAAAAAGTTTGATATATTAACCAATCTGGTAAAGCATTGTGTGGACATTTTCTAAGGAGATCCTTAAATCTTTTCTAGGCTTCATATATCGATTCCCCTTCAAACTGACAAAAAGATGTAATATCATTTCTAAGCTTAGCAGTTTTCGAGGGTGGAAAATATTTAGCCAAAAAATTTTGTGATAGTTCTCCCCAAGTTTTGATAAATCCATATGCTAATGAATTTAACCAAGCTTTAGCTTTATCCCTTAATGAAAAAGGAAAAAGTCTTAAGCATAACCGCATCATTAGACACTCCATCATATTTAAAAGTAGCACATATTTCAAGAAAACTAGCAAGATGTAAGTTAGGATCTTCAGTAGGTGTTCCTCTAAACTGATTATTTTTGTACAATTTGGATAATAATAGGTTTAAGCTCAAATGAATTAGCAGCAACATCAAGATTTTAAATAGTTATATGAAGTTCATCTGTCATAAGATTAGCATATTTTTTTAAAGGTCTTTGTCGAATTTCATTTATTGGATTATCTAAGTTATTCATCATTTTGTTCAAATTTTTAATTTCTTTTTGTTGTTTTCAAATTTTTCTAATAGTACATTCTAAATCTGAATCGTAAGGTACTACACCTTCATATTCAATATTTCTCATAAACAAATATAATAAACAAAGAAAAAATTCTTAAAAATACTCTTAAATGTATATAGTTATATATATTTTTTAGATTTTATATTTTATATATTTTTTAGATTTTTGATTTTATATATTTTTTTGATTTTTTTATAGTTTATCTCTAAATTTCCTAATTTACTAAATCTATTTAATTTACCATTACCTTCACCGACAACGGCACCACAAACATGATGCCCGAAAATTATAGTTGTGTAAAAATTATAAAGTTGACTCCACTTTACAATAGTGCTAAAATCTTGATATGGTATTTTATGAATAATAACGTTATGAACTTAATATTGGGATTCTACGCAAGTATACGTATCATTATCAAGTAATATAAGACTTTTTATTTAAGTCTCAAATATCGATCTCACTAAGAATGTTTAAATTTGGAATGATAAGTTAACTAGTAAATTCACAGAAATACAATGAAATTACAGTCACTAATTTCAAATGTTTTAGATACTATCAAAACTAAATTATAAACTTGTAAAATTTAAATGCAAAGATTAAAATAGTAACTACTAAACTATATATATGTGATGAAGTTTTCTAATATGAAAAAGCATCTTTCCCACTACAATTTTAATTCTCTACTTTGATTCAGTGTTATAGAAAATCATTAGCTAATCTCAAGTTTAGTCCCTAAATCTGTGGCTAGGCTAGGAGGATACTGGCTACCACTCCAGAACTCCCTCTTCCCTTCCCCTGAAGGCTAACTCTCGTTTTAGTTCTTAAACACTAAGATTGAGTTGGAGATTTTAGTCTGTCACCCTAAAAATTTCCAATTCTACACCCAATAATGTATATTTCCCTATTTATTTGCACTTAATTACATGAACGAAATACTCATTTATGGACTTAAATGTGATTCTCACTCTGTTGTAGAACTCATACTCCATTTCCCAGATCATATGTTTCACAACAGATTTTAACAATTCAATTGGACAGATCGAAAAGTAAATTAAGTACGGAGTTGAAAAACCATCACAATTTATTTTATATTTTAACATTGGCACATCGAAATTATCTCTTCATTTCACCATAACTCATAGTAGGGAGAAAGATAAAGGAAACTACTCATACTTCATGAGAAAGATACAACAAAACAAAAATTTCATATATAAAAAAAAGTTCATACAACAATAATAAGCAAACAACACTTATCTGAAACTCTTTCTCAAAGCAAATCCCTTGTAGCCTCTCTTAGGAAATGTAGAAAGAAGAAATCTCTCACCTCTCTCCTTCTCCAATACTGTTCGAGAAGAATTCACACTTAAACTCACCACAAAAATTCAAAACTATAAAGAAAATAAATGACCAATGGCGTAAAATGGCGTGAAGATAGTGGAAAGCGGTTGAAGGCTGCGAAGTGGCGCAAAAGGGGGTAAAGAAAACGGGGCGAAGGACCTCTTTTCTGATCAATTTCAGCTCTAGATAGAGCCTAAGGTTGGTTTTCCAATAGGTGCATAAAAAAACTCTTCAAAAAATGTCCAGATTCGTTAACTGTTATAGAAATTGGGTCTGCATCGACACTTGCATCGTCGGCGCCAGTGGTTTGTAAATAAAATCCATGCTCTCTGTCAAACGGCGTCGTCGGCGCTGAACATTTCCTTAAAAAATTTATTGTGACTCTAAATTCCATATTTTTTGCTTCTTTTTTACTCCAAGTCCTAAAAATCAACAATCTGCAAGAAAACATGAAAAGTACCTTCCTTTAAAGCACATAATGACCAAAAATGAGTATAAAATATATGTCTGAAAATACATATATTTTTGGTGCATCAAATACTACCACGATACCACCGCAATAGCATCACACGTGCAGTTCCATGCAATTGCAACATACCATCGCATTTTCATGTAATCCCTCCGCAATAACACCTGCCTTTTTTGTTCCTCGCTAATAACACTACAGAACTGCGGCTATTCCTACATCATAACACCACCTTGCATTTTCTATGCCAATAACACCTAATAATACACATAATACCACCACCAATAACACTGTTTCTGCGGTAACTCCAATACTACCTCCAATAGCACCGGTTCCACGGTACTTCCACGATAACTTCCCATTAACACCTCCAATGCACACCAGCGGAACCTCTCTAGCACACTAATAGAACCTAAATAGAACCAAAATAGCCCCTCATAGATTACTTGAAATTCTGAAGGACTTTCAAACGCAAACCCTAGTAGCACTTCTTCCCCCCTTGCCCTAGCCTTTCGGCGCGAGGCTGTCTGTAGCTTTACCTTCTCCCCACTTCATCTGCTTGCCACTTTCTCTATCTTATTTGTACCATTGTCGCTACTACCCCCTTCCCTCTCGTTGGTCGCCTCACCTCCAGAAAGCCAAGTTAAGTCCTTTCCTTACCTTTAGTTATAAAAACCCCATCAGGAAGAAGGTTTGAGGTCGTTGAAATTTTAGTGCCTTGGGGAGGTTCTGTTGGATTTCTCACTAGTTTTCAGACATGTCTAAAAATATTAAACTTTTATATATACATTTAATACTTATTTTTAGTAATATTGCACTTTAAAGAAAGGTAATATTTTTCTTATAGGTACACTAAGTTTAGGCATTTGTAGCTTAAAGGATACAAAAGGAAGGATTTTGGAGTCAAAAGACATCTTTTTATAAACATTAAGCTGGCCCCCAAGAGCCAGAATTTGGTGCCTAAGTGTTAGAGTACAGAGAATGTAGCGCCTAAGCGCCAGAGATTGTTATGTTTTCCAAATGCATTGAATTGGACGAATTTTGAAATGGTGTAAAAGGAGACTCTTGGAAATTCGGCCTACATATTATATAATAGTGATTTTATAATAGAAAAAGTGTGTCACAGTTTTGTAGAAAAGGGAGGAATAATTAGAGATTATTGAAGAGTGGAATAGAAGATATTCTCTAAGTGTTGTAAGAGGAGAAAGCAATTAAGAGATTTCTTCTTCATTACATTTCTGAGAGAGAAGTGAGTGATATTGTAAAAAGAGAAAGTGATTCAAATGAACTTCAAAGGATTTGCTTAGGGACGAGATTGAGTTAAGTAATTTGTGCTTTACTTTTTGTTGTGTAAACTTATTTATATATATAAATACATATTTTGTTGTATCTTCCTTATGAAATCTGAGTAGTTTATTTTTTCCTTCTCCCTACAATGAGATATAATCATGTGAAGAATTGGAATTGTTTAGAAGTACTTTAATTTCTTAATTGTAATGATTCAAACTTTGATCTTCATTTACTTAATCAATCTAGCCAAATGTTAAATTAAAATTTGTTGTGAAACATATGATCCGAGAGGCTATGCTTTCTTCAACTAAGTAAGAATCACATTTGATCTTATGGATGAGAATATAGTTCATGGGCTCAAGTGCAAATAGATAGGGAGATATGTTTTATTGGGCGTAAATTGGTGAATCTAGAGTGACAGGCTAGGTGTCCAATTTGATGCAGTAGTTGACAACCTAAGGCTAGTTGTTAGCCTCCAAGTGGAGGGACGGTGAGAACTCTAGAGTGGGAGCTAGTATCTTCCCAACCTAACTAAAGATTTAAGAACTTGAATCTATGTTAGCCAATATTCTTTATGCACTTGCAAGTGGGTAAAGAATAGGTATGTTCCTATTTGACACAATATAATTTACAACAATTTGGATAATTTATTGATTATAATCTCATTGTAAAGGAAAGGATACTTTCTAAATTTTGAACTCTTCTTCATAAAAATTATTTTAGTGACATTAGATTTTACTTTGAGTTTAGAGATAAGAGTAGTAAATATAATTCTTTTAGTTTCAAACTACAAATTTTGATCTGCTTTTCTACTTAAGTTTTCTGTAGTTTAGATATTGTGTTTTGAGTTATTATTATAAGATATCCAACCTCTCTGTGGGATCGATACTTAGAAATTCATTAGAGTCCTATATTACTTGTGTGATACATTTACTTATGTTAGCATCCTAGTGATTATTTGAAATCTAAAACAAAAGCTTGATTCACTAGGACTGGCAGCTTCAAATATTTAAAAAAAGATTAACTATACTAAAGTAAATTATTGTTGAGATTGCCTTGTACATTCCCTCGTTTAGCTGTCCACATATACCATGCATCAAGTTTTTGGCGTTGTTGTCAGAGAGGCTTCGGTAAAATTCTTATAACTTAAAAGACTTTATTTGAACTAAAAGACTTATTTTAAGGAAAATCGTAGTGTAATTTATAAAAATATATAAGTTCTTTTGTGTGTGTGTGTGTGTGCTCATTTTTTGAATTTTTATTTGTGTTTGTGTATGCGTAGTTTAGGATCTAAAGGATTTGTACCTTAAAATTCTTAATTTGAACGAACTATAAGAACAATTCAAAAAATAAAAAGAACTTAACAAATTGAACGAAATGACAAATAATTTAAATAACCAAGGTATTGAAAATGAACATCAAGTTGTATAGAGATTTTTAAGAGATTATGTTAATCCTACAGCAGATGAAATTCACTTGAGTATACAAACTCCTATTTTGGTTGCTAATTCATTTGAGCTTAAATTTGATACTATCCAAATGATACAAAATAATCAGTTTATGGGAACACTATCTACAGATCTAAACTAACATCTTGCTAGTTTTTTAGAATTGTGTGCTACATTTAAATATGATGGAGTGTTAAATGATGTTGTTAAACTTAGACTTTTTTTCTTTTTCATTAAGGGGCAAAGCTAAGACGTGATTAAATTCGTTAGTACCTGAATCTATAAGAACTTGGGGAGATTTATCTCAGAAATTCCTGGCTAAATATTTTCCACTAGCAAAACTGCTAAGCTTAGAAACAATATTACATCTTTTTATCAGTTTGAAGGGAAATCAATATATGAAACATGAGAACGATTTAAAAATCTCCTTAGTAAGTTTCCACACCATGCTTTACTTGATTAGTTAATAACTCAATAGTAGGATCTCTTAGATCTATCATTGATGCTACTGCTGATGATTCATTAATGTCAAAACCATTTGATGAAGCATATTCTTTAATTGAAGAAATGACTACTAACAATTTTCAATGGCCCTGTGAAAGGTTAAATCCACAGAGAGTAGTCAGTGTTCATGATTCTGATGCAATTTCTATTTTAGCTTCTCAAATTACAGTAATATCTAAGAAGTTATATCATTGGAATAAATTTATCTCTAACACCTCCTGTGATTGAGGAAAATTCATTAGGACAAATGATAAATTCTCAATCATCATATGAAACTTTGAATGCAATAAATAATCGATGTAATAACCCCCGATTGGAAAAATCACCCTAATTTAAGTAGGAATTATAATAACTCTCATGGTGTAACTCCACAATGGAGGAACACTCCAACAAACCATTTGAGAAATTTGAACAATTAGAGAACTATAAACTATAGACCTTATTATCCTTCAGGCTTTAACAATAACCAACAATTTAAGAAGAAGATGTTGTCTATAGAGGAAGTGGTGTTACAAATGGGCAATCAGTTACAAAGTCAAGGATCTACAATTAGAAATATTGAGAATCAATTGGGACAAATTTCTAATGCACTTAACAATAGGAAGAACAAAGAGCAAATTAAGGCTATTCAACTAAGAAGTGGAAGAGAATTGGAGAAAAAAGTTCAAAAGGAGATTAAGTTGAGAAAGAAGGGGACAAAATTGCAAAGCCTGAGGAAAATATTCTTCACAACTTAGAGAACCCTATTTCAATAATGAAGATTAATTTAGGAAAATCATCCCTCCATTTCCTCAGAGATTGAGACAGCAAAAGTTGGATAAACAATTTCAAAGCGCTTAGAAGTATTTAAGAAGCTAACCATTAACATTTCATTTATTGAAGCTCTGGAACAAATGTCAAGCTTTGTAAAGTTTATGAATGATATACTTAATAGGAAAAGGAAGTTTACAGATAATGAGACTGTTGCCCTTAGTGAGAAGTGTAGCGCCATAACTCAGAAAAAGCTTTCTGAAAAACTTAAAGATCCTGATAGCTTTACTATTCCTTGTGCTATAGGCAAGAGATATTTTGGAAGAGCTTTATGTAATTTGGGAGCAATTATTAACCTTATGCCTATATCTATTTTCAGAAGGTTAGGTCTAGGAGAGATTTCTCTCACTACTGTAACCCTACAATTAGCTAATCGTTCGATCACTTATCCGAAATGAGTTGTAGAAGATGTATTGATAAATGCTGATAAATTTATCTTCTTTATAGATTTCATTGTGTTAGATATGTTAGAGGATAAAGAAATTCTAATCATTTTAGGAAGACCTTTTCTTGCCACCGGAAGAGCTATGATAGATGTACAAAAAGGTGAGTTAACCATGAGAGTCAATGATCAAGAATTTACATTTAATATATCAAAATCAATGAAATATCCAACAAAAGGAAAAGATGATGAGTGCTTCAGAATGGAGATTAGTGATTATTTAAGTAACAATTATTTCACAGAAAATTTTGAAGAGAAAATTATACAAGAAGATTTGGAGCATGAAGATGAGGATAAGATGCAAAATAAATTCGTTGACATAAGTAATGAGGATTCTAATTATGTTCAGGAAAGTTTTGAGCTGTTGGACACTATGAAAAATAGTAAGAATCTTACTCCTTTAATCGAAATATCTCCTGAATTTGAGTCCTTCAATCAAAATTTATCTATATTAATTGTTATTGTATCCTCAGAAATGACTCAATTACAAGAAAAAAAATTAATGAAAACTTTAAGAAAATATAAGAAAGTCTTTAGATGGACACTAGCTGATATCAAAGGAATCAGTCCTTTGATTTGCATGCATAGAATTTTACTGGAAGAGTATCATAAACCTAGAGTTGGCTTACAAAGGAGGTTAAATCACATGATGAAAGAAGTTGTAAAAAAGAAATTTTAAAATGGTTAGATGTTGGAATCATCTATTCTATTTTGGATAGTGCTTGGGTTAGACCAATTCACTGCAATCCTACGTAAGGGGGTGTGACTTTAAATGTAAATGAGAGAGAAGAGTTAATATCAACAAGATAAGTCACTAGTTGGCGAAACTGTATTAACTATAGAAAATTAAATTATGTCACTAGGAAATATCACTTTCCTCTACCTATTCTAGACCAAATGTTGGATTGGCTAGCAGGGCACAAATATTTCTATTTTTGGTTGGATATATTGGTTATCACCATATTTTTATTGCTCCTGAGAATCAAGAAAAGACCACAATTACTAGTCCTTATGGTACCTTTGCTTTTAGAATAATGTTCTTTGGATTATGCAATGCGCCTGCAACTTTTCAAAGGTGTATGATGTCTATTTTTAGCAACTTAAAAGAGAAAGTAATAAAAGTTTTTATGGATAATTTCTCAGTATTTGGAACTTCATTTTATTCATTTCTAGATAATTTAGCAAAAGTCTTAAACTGATGTGAAGAGACAAATTTAGTTCTAAATTTGGAGAAATGTCAATTTATGGTCGTCGAAGGAATTGTACTTGAACATAAAATTTCTGAAAAATGTATGGAAGTGGGTCCAGTAAAAATACAAGTTATTAATAAACTACTACCTCCTACTACAGTGAAAGGGGTTAGAAGATTCTTAGGACATGTTTGTTCCTACATGCGATATATTAAAGATTTTTTTAAAATAATTAAGCTTTTGTGCTGAATTTTAGAAAAAGATGCAAAATTTGATTTTAACTAAGAGTGCATAAACGCCTTCAAATTATTAAAAGAAAAATTAATCACTGCTCTTACTATAGTTTCACATGATTGGGGGAGACAATTTGAGCTAATGTGTGATGTTAGTGATTATGCAATTGAAGTAGCTTTAGGGAGCAGATATGGAAAAAATTTTAAATTTATATATTACGCTAATAAAACTCTTAATAAAGCTCAAATTAATTATACCACTATTGAAAAAGAGTTATTAGCAATTGTGTATACTTTTGATAAGTTTAGGTCATATCTCATTGGAGCTAAATGTATTATGCATACAGATCGCTCAACTATAAGATATTTGATGAAAAAAAAGACGTCAAATCAAGATTAATTAGATGGATCCTTCTAATGTAAAAATTTGATTTTGAAGTAGTAGATAGGAAGGGATCTAATAATCAAATACCTGATCACTTCTTTAGGGTAGAGCAGGAAAAATCATTCAATCTTGAGAGCTAAATTAACGTAAATTTTCTTGATGAAAAACTATACACTATTAATGAATGGCGGGTACCGTGGTATGCTGACATAGTTAATTTCATTGAAAGAGATCTTTTACCAAATGGATTAACATATTAACAACTGAAGAAATTTATACATGATGCAAAGTTTAACTTTTGGGATGACTCGTATTTATATAAGCAATGTAAAGATCAAGCTATTCAGAGATGTGTACTTATAAAGAAACTCCAAAAATGATTCAAAAACGTCATGATTCTGAATTTGGGGGATATTTTAGAATTAATAGACTTGCGCACAAAATCTTACAATCTTGATTTTATTGGTCTACTCTATTTAGGGATGTTAAACTTATGAAAACATGTGATCATTGTCAGCAAGTAGGACATATTTCGAAAAAGAATGAAATACCCCTAAATTTTACATTGGAAGTTGAAATTTTTATGTATGGGGATTGGATATTAGAGGACCATTTGTATCCTCTTTCAAAATTATATTTTAATCACAGTTGACTACATTTCAAAATGGATTGAAGCAGTTGCTTTACCTCGCTGCAATGCCTAGAGTGTTTCAAAATTTTTAATGAAAATATCTTTACTAAATATGGAATGCTAAGAGTGATCATTACGGATGTGGGATCTCATTTCAGGAATAAAAGAATTGAAAAATTAGTTAAAAAGTTTGTTATTAAACATCTGATCTCCACTGCTTATCATCCTTAATCCAGTGGTCTGACAGAATTATCTAATCATGAAATTAAAAGAATCTTCAAAAAGAACATAAATCCTAATAAACTGGATTGGTCTGCTAGATTAGATATTACATTACGGGTCTACAAGACTGTATACAAAACTCTTATAGGAATGTCCCCATATAGACTTATTTTAAAAAAGATTAGTCACTTACCAGTGTAACTAGAGCATAAAGCATATTGATTTATTAAGGATTTTAATTTTAATTTAGAAGATGCTGGTGAAAAATGATTATTGCAATTGAATGAGCTTGATGAGATCAGAAATGAATCTTATGAAAATGCTAAGTTCTATAAAAAAAAATGAAAAACTAGCATGATTGAAAGATAATAAAAAAGGAATTTAAACTTGGACAAGAAGTTTTATTGTATAATACAATATTGAAATTATTTCATAGAAAACTTAAGTCTAGGTGGATGAGGTCATATATTATGATAAAAGTCTACCCATATGGAGTAGTGGATATTAAAGATCGAAAAACTAAAAAAAATATTTAAAGTTAATGGACATGGGTTGAAACCTTACTTTGATCATCATAGACCTATCTTTAATGAGGTTTTAATGTTGGGTTACCCAGAGTAAAGATTGAAAATGTCAAGCTGATGACGTTAAACCAAGCGCTTTGTGGTAGGCAACTCATAGTTATCTTTGTAGATGAACTAAGTTTGTTTAAGATTTGTGTTTTGGATGAATTTTATGTGTTTTGGAGACTTAAATGTTAATAAAATGAATAAAACACTATCATTATCAATTTTAAGGTAAGTATGAGTGTTATTTGGACCTTAGGCGACGCAGTGCAAAATTGTGCACTAGCACCTAAAAGCCTAAAACTGGCGCATAAGCGCCATCTTACAAGAAGCCAAGTGCCTAAGCATCAAGATTAGGGCATCTAGGCGTTGCATTTGAAAACTGCCCTGAAACTTCATTTTGACAATTTTTTCTTAATTTTTTTCAATTTAATTCCTAAAACTTGTCATTCGGGCTTAAATGAGATCAGAGAAATGGAGAGAATCCACTATTTCTTGATCTAATGGCTTCCAATTCCAAGGGAAACAACAAATATGGGATCTTCAACCGAAAGAAATTCATTAGGTTTGATGCATAAAAGTTATACAATAAGTCTCTTGTGAAGATAAATTTGATCAAGGAAGGAGGAATTGTCAATAGAGGTTTCAAAAATTCCGGTAGACTTGTGGAAGAGATAATTGTGCAAAAGTGATGGGAAGTACTTTGTTACATAACTGCTACCATAGTTATTCCTGTCGTGAAGGAATTTTATGCTAATCTTCATGAGATTAACCAGGGAGAAGCCTTTTTTTGAGGTAGGTGGGTACATTTTACTCCTTGGAGAATCAATGAATTATTCTTGATAGAGAATGTTCCAATTTGTCATTATACCAACTTCACTCCTATAAGAGACGATTTAAATGAAGTCTTTAGATTCGTAACGGATGAGAGGGAACTTGGGAAATGAGAGATGATTATAATGTAAATTTTCCTTCTTTATTGTTAAATTCTACCTCGAAACCTTGGCATATCTTCATTTTAGTTTGTCGGCAATATTTTTGGTTAGAGGATTTGCCCGTTGGAATCTGTCGGCCACCGAAATTAAAATCTCATCGCCCGCTTCGAAAAGGCATATATATATATATATATATAGTTTAGAAAAATATGAAATAAAATTGACCCCCTTTTTTTCATAGTTTAAATGAAAGAGCATTGTACCTCAAACCCTGTATCTATCCCAAATGATAAACACAAGACTTAAGAATGAACAAACTAAGAAATATATGACATCTGTTTAGTCTGCAAAACCGTTTTATTTGCCTACAAGTTCCCCTATTTAATACGAAGAATTAAATAAGGTTTATATTAAGCTGGGTTCGGACAAGCTTCTTATAAGTGCAAGCCCCTATAGTTAATTACATCTTAAATAACCGGATTCACTCAAGAAAACTCTTAAATAAAAATCAAAAAATATTTTCTTCAAAGAGGTCAAAAGGATAAGACTTCTCAACGAGATCGGACAAAGAGGTGTGAAAGGGGAATGATTCAAATTTGAAATATTTTGTTGTATAGTCCAAAGGAGGAAGAACTAGGGGATGTCACAGATCCAAGGGAGACATTGGTGACTTTTCAAGATATCCTATGGTTTGGCTTCAATTTTGAGGATAAATTATTTAAGTGTTTCATCCTACCAATTTTTTTAATTTAGGGCTTACATTCGTGTGAAGCACACATAATTTTCACAAAACCCTAAAACACAAAGGAAATTAATTTGGGAAAAACAAACATCTAAATGATTTGATTTTAATTCTCCACTATAATTTAAAGTTCAGATGACACCCCATAAAAAATTCAAAACATTTGGAGTTCATTTGATAACCTAATTCGATTTTCTAAGTTAAAGTCCTCTTAAACACTTAAAATAATCATAATAATTAAAATATAACTCAAAAAATTATAAAACTGGTTTTTGGAAGTTCTATGTGATCAAAGAAATTTTCTAAAAATAAAATTGTAATTAAAGTAAAAATTTTATTTTTAAGCATATTTTAAATATTTAAATAATAAAAAATTAATAAAAACCACAGAATTAATAAAATTCATGGAAATGTTCTAAATTATTTCCTAAGCCCTTGGGAGAAATTGAAATATTTTTCCTAATTTTCGAAGTGACTATATTGAATTTTACAGCTCAAAAAAAGATTTTAAAGGCTAAAAGGGATTTTCCTTAATTTCTCACTAAAATAATTTTAATAATTCCAACAAAAATAAAAAAAAAAATGTAAAATTTGTTTGTCTGGGTTCCTTGACCTTTGAGAGATTTAAGAAAAATATAAAACTTAATTTTTCATATTTAAAATATTTTATAATTAATTAATACTCCAAAACTTAAATTTCGGGACAGCCAATTTAAAGTAAATTTGGGGATTTTTGGACTTTGGTTAAAATTGAGTGAAATTGAGACTTCATAAAAGCCAATTGAAGGTCAAGTTTGATGTGTAGGATTGTTATGAAGAGTTTTCAACATAAATTGTGGTAAATTGAGTAGGCTATGGGGTTCAATTTGGTGGGATTAAGTTATAGGGCCAAAATTGGGGGCTTGACTTAGATCAAAATTTGGCTGAAAGCATGGGCCAATTAAGCTGAGCTTTGGTTTAGGTTGGTCATATGGAAGGTGTATTTGAGTTTAGGATTGAAATTGGGGGAAATTGGGACCAAATTAATGGACATTTGGGGTAAATTTGGGGAAGTTGGGTCTTTAAAGGTAATTTGGGGGTTTGGTCAAAATGGTCAAATTTGGTTCAATTGGAGGATCCAAATTGGTTTTAAAAACATTTGAAGTGATTTTGGAGGTTTTGGGAAAGTTTTGGGTGCTAAGGGTATTTTTGTCATTTTGACAATTTTGGGGGTTATTTTGGTAAATTTGGCATTTTTGGATGATTTTGGGTAATTTGAGTATCTTCAAATGGTTTGAAATGATTTTTGAACAAATTTGGATATTTTGGGTGAATTTGAGGATTTTGACCAAATTTAGGGTTTGAAGGGCATTTAGGTAATTTGGGTGGATTCGGAGGCAAAAGGCCAAGTTGGAAATTTTGGTAGAATTGGGGTGCCAACCACCTATATGATCTATGGACCAATGAGATCTCCATTTGGGTCCTTTATGTACTGGTCTTACCTAAACCCTGGCCTAGGGCCAATAAGTCTAGGGGACCATCTACATGAGTCTCCCAAAAGATCAAAGAATCAAAGTCAACAATTTTAGGTTTAGGGTTGTGAGTGATTATGGGTGAGAGTGAGTGTAAGTGAGTGAACAAGATCCAGATCAACACTCAAAGTCAACCCTAAGGTCAATCAGTCCTATGGGGACTCATCTTGAGCTTCCTCATACTGACCCCACCTACTAAGTGCTAGAGGTTAGGACCAATATTTGAAACTTCAAGTTGAGCAAAGAGGAGTTTAGAATTTCTAATGGTGACGGTTCCCTTTTCTAGTTCTCTAGGAATAGTCAACAAAAAAGTCCTATGGCTAGACCTTAGGCTACTAAAGAGGAAAACTAAACCTCAACCAAAAGTGAGGTCAATACAGTCAAATTACTCCCTGCCACGAAACTCAGTAAAGTGATGAAAGAGAGCATTATTCTCAATTATTGTATTCAAACAAAAAGACAGATTGATGTGGGAGCTTTAATCATTCGATCAACTCTTGGCTTAATACTTAATGGATCTTCTCATGGACTTGGGCATCCATCTACTATATTTGGTTATGTATCCAAGCACAAGTTCCTTGTGAAAATTGGCAAAAGGCGCTTCTTCCTTGGAAGCCCATGGAACACTTTTTAAACTATGACTGCTTGGATAATGAAGAGATGGATGGTAGAAATGTTTTTATCAATCAATCTTCTCAAAATTCAGCACCCTTTTCACAACCCCAATTACTGGATAATTTAGTTATTATTTTAAAGAGGATTAAGAAGTTGGAAAAGGAGATGATTAGTATTATAAATGGGATTAACAACATCGCTGATCAGTTTGACCATCTGGATTGACGAATCAAACAACAATTTGATCATACTTCACTTCTTGAAGAGGCAAAGGTGCGGATGTAAAAGAAAAATAATTGAGTCGATGACAAATCGATAGATGAATTCCTTACCATCCTTTCTATAACTCATATGTGCACCACCAATCTACAGGAGATCTTAGAGAGGAAGAAAGTGTTTAGGATGAAGGTGTGTAGTCACTTTGAAGTACTAAATTCAAATTATAAGGGTTTTTTTTTGTGTTGAGTTGTGTTGAATTTTATTATTAAATGACGTCGAGATTGTATGTGTTTGATGTTAGTATTTGCTTTTTAGTTTACAGCGCCAGGATGTCATTGGTATGATTATGATGTTGAATTATATGTTGAGATTTCAATATGTTCATTTGTAATTGTTTGGATTTATATACAAATGTCAGTTATTTGTTGTTTGTAAAAATTGAAAGTTAGAAGATTACCTAATTATAAAAATCAATTTGAATTTAGGTTAATTACAGCTCAGAGTGCCTTTGTGTTCAGCACTTTTTATCAAAATAAACAAAATTTTAGCGTTGGGGCCTAGGTGCCAAAATTTGGTGCCTAGGCGTCGATTCAGCTAAACTGCAGGACTTTTTAAATCTCAAACATGAACAGTTTTTAACCATTTTTTGCCTGGTTCTTATTCTTCTTCGTGAAAAATGCGAAGTAGCGCCCTAGGGCATCATTACATTTGATTTTTAGGTGATTTCGTGGCTTGAAATCTTGGATTTCTCCTTCTCCCAGTAAAAGCTTCACTTTGACTTAAAAAGTTTTTATTTTCACTATGGATTTCTTCTACATTATAGAAATATCAAAAATTGAAGAGCTTGGAAGAATATAGCGAAGAATACATGGTGTTAAGCTTCTTAACACTAATTTTGATTTTAGGAGTTCATTAAACCTTTATTGCAAATTTATTTGGATTTATTGTGGATTTTTTTAGAAATTTTCATGGCTCCTAAAACTAAGAGGGGGAAAGGAAGGTAAGTCTTTGATTCTAAAAAGTTTGTCAACATCCAAGCACAATATCGTTATAATGATCAACTCACCTCTAAAAAGTTTATTCAAGAACGAGCTTTCTTCAAACCTGGAGGTGCTATTGAAAGTTTGATTATGGACCGGCATTGGGAAAACTTTTGTTATTTCACAGCAGTGGCAGTTATCTCGATTGTACGTGAGTTTTACGCCAACCTCCGAGAAGCTTCTGTTGACCAGGTATTTGTTTGTGAAAAAAATGTAGAATTTACTACTGGACGAATAAATGCTCTTTATCGATTGTAGGATGAAATAGATTGTGAATACTCTTCATTTAAAACTTTTGAATGAAAATTGGATGAGGTTTTTGACTGATGGAAGGAGTTTAGAAAGTAAGAATAACCATAAGGTAAACTTTTGTACCTCAATGTTAAATGCACACTCCAAAGCATGACACTATTTCATTTCTGCACGAATTCTTCCCTCCAATCATCTTAGCAAAGTTACTAAAGAGAGAGTGATCCCGACTCAATGCTTATGCACAATATAACAATAGTTCTGATGGTATTTTTCACTTATATTTCCTTATTTTGCAACAAAACCAAAAGCTTGATCCTGAACAAAAATAAGAATTTAACATTTTAATTTATATATATTTATATTGAGATACTAAGCAAGTATATGTATGGTTATCAAGTAAGATAGGACTTTTTGATTAAGACCTGAATATCGAACCCACATGGAAGATTATGCAATATGCATTTTTTAGAAAGTTTTTCTATTTTTAAAAAGATAATTACTTAAACTAAAAATGATTTTTGTAGGAATTTAAAATTTAAATATTTTTGGTATTTTTGATATTTTAACGAAACATTAAAAAGATAATTAAAGTTTTTGTAGAAGAAAAGTTCTTAATATGAAAATTTATTTCTTCTTATCATGAATCAGTAATAAGTATAGGAATTCTGTTGTGGAAGTATGCAAATTTTACTGTGTCAAATAGGAGCAATAATATTCTTTACCCTTACTAGAGATGTTATAAAGAACATTGGCTAATTTAAAGTTTGAATAGTTCTGAAGGCCGGCTAGGCATGGAAGATACTAGCTCTCACTGTAGAGTTCCCTCGATTCCCTCCACTTGGAGGCTAACATTCTCTTATCATAACCTAAAACAATAAACCAAGTTGGAGGCTTTAACCTTTCACTTTAAAGTCCTCTAACTTTATACCCATCAATGAATATTTCTCTATTTATTTGCACTCAATCATATGAACTACATTCTCATTCAAACAACCTCATGTGATTCTTTCCAATTGTTGACTGAGCAATACCAGCCCGGTTCTTACATGTTCTCACAACAAATTTTAACATCTAGATTAGTCAAATCAAGAAGTAAATGAAGTGCATGGATTTAAATTATCACAACTTCTTCCAACATTAAAGATTAATACTCTACACAACTTCCATTCAAAACTTAATTACTTATCATTTTAAGAAGAAAGATAAAGAACACTACTCAGAATCCATGGAGAAAACAAAACCACACTTTAGTTTAAAAGAAGAAATCATTGTCAAACCAACAACAAGTCTTGATTAAAACCAAAAGTAGCCTAAAACAAAAAGATAAAAACTTATCTCAAGTCCTCCACAAAACTCTTGAAGTTCTTTTGAAGCTCTTCTCTTTTACAGTCTCTCAAAACAAAATAACCAAAAGGATAAAGTAAATAAAAAGTGGTTCCTGAAAATCTCTCCAAACTAACTCCCCAGAGAAAAACTTTCAAAACTTTCCAATATTTTCAGAACTCTTTTCTAAGTCTTCTCTTCTTTCTTCTATAGTTTTCTAAGAGGTGCCTTGGGATCTCTTCAAAATGTGTTTGATTCGATGTATTTGCCCAAGAGACGCATCCTTTCATGATAATTTTCATCCATGGTGGCTACAACCACCTATTAAGCCAATGGGTGCCTCAAAAACCTCTTCGAAATTCGTGAAAATTGATTTTACTCGTCTAGTAACTGTGATTGGCGCTTAAGCGCGGGGTCTCGACGCTTAGACACGGCCTTATCTGTTTAATTGGAGCTTAAGCACCTGATCTGGCACTTAAGTGCTAAAACTCTTTTGCACAATTTTTCACCTTTTTGCTCCAAATTTGATCCTTTTTCACTCCTTTAAGCATTTTTTTCCATTTTTACTTGTATTTGCAAAATAAAAACACAAAAATACCTTCCATTAAAGCACAATATCTCAAAAATAGGTATAAAAATGTGTCTAAAAACATTATATATTTTAGGTGTATCAGAGAGCCACTTTAAATTTTAGCATTAAACAAATGAAAAATATAAATATTGGCTCTCTTATTTATCAGAATACCCTTCTTTCTTCTAAAGGTGGAACTACTGGAGGTTTAGGATAACCTTACTCTAATTTTTTACTTTATGTGAGCAATCAGAAGTAGTATATGAGAAATGGAAAGAATTATTACAACCTCTTAAAACTATTAGCAGACCCAATGTGCTTACATATGAATTACATGTTGAATTGAGAACTAGAGGTGGAAGCACTGACATTCCTTCTACCTCAACTTTCAGACCTTCTACCTCATGTACTGCTTCTTGCTCTTAAGCCACTTTAGATGATCTTCATGATGATTATCAGGGACTAGTGCATTACATTGTATATCTACAAGGAAAAGTGATTGATATTAATGATAAGTTTGATAACATTATGGAATATTTGAAACTCAAACATGACTATGATATGAGTTTCAATACTTCTTTGGTGATGATAAGTTTGATAACTTTTTGGGAAATTTGAAATTTAAACATGACTATGATACGAGTTTTAATACTTCTTTGGTGAGTTCTTCAGGAAAATCAGGATATTCAATTTCCATATAATCCTCCATTTCTGGATTTTGAACCTAAAAAACATATGGATGAGGATGAAGAGGATGAAGAGGATGAAGATGAAGAAGATAATGATGAAGAGGATGAGGAGCAGTTATATCATTATTTTTTATGGATGTAGTTTTCTTATGTGTCTGTGGTAGTTAGTTGTATTTCTTTAAATTTTCTATCAATGTAAACTGCCATACTAAACTTGTTGTCTGTGACGTTGGATTGTTTGTTTTTACTGTATGATTGTCTGTTTTTAAATTGATTGCTTATGTTTAGAACTTTCATTTACTTAGCAAATCTTTTTGAGATATAATTTTTAATGAATGTATTGCTATACAACTGCTTTTTAATTGGTACATGCATAGTTTCATGTTCAAAACCCTATATAGAAGGTTAGTCATAAATTGTATTTATTATTTTCATCCTACCTATATTTATGTACTAAATGTTTCATCATGATAAAATTTGAGTTTGGAGGAAGGAGAAATTTTTCTTAAAAAAGAGACTAAAATTTATTTTTCATTAATAAATTATATTTTTAAAATTATTATAACATGACATGTGACATGTGAGATTAGCTTTAGATAACTATATTTTTTATTTTATAAATATCATAATAGAATCAAGTAAATTGTTTTAAAAATAAAGGTTAAATCTAGAGTTAATATTTTTAGTATAAGAGTATAAAATTATGTGTTTATTATCTAAAGTTAGGGAAATTATATTTTTGAAATATTAAGGGTCTTAGATTTACAAATAAAAAGAAATTTGAAATATTAAGGGTCTTAGATTTACAAATAAAAAGAAAGAATTGAGACTCTATGAAAAATCTTTTTCTAAGCTAATATGCATTTATCAAGTTAGGAAATGTAAAAAGGTGAAGTTAAAAATTGTAAAGTCTATCCAGATATATTAATCCTCACATAAAAAGAAAATAAAGGATTTAAAATTATCCTAAAATAATAAGAAAAGAAAAATCAAAAGAAAAAGAAAAGTAAAAAGAAAAAAATATGTGAGAAGTTTGAGGAGATGCCTAAGCAAAAACTGGTTTCACTTGAATTATCTTAAGGAAAGGGACTTAATTACATTTCTGAACTTATATTTAAAGTATTAGCATCCCTACTAATAGAGTTTTCATAAAATTCTTTTTCTTGTAATTTTTTTAGGCATCCTTAGTATGACAAATTGCAGTTATTCTTGAAACGAATAAAAAATCAGAACGTTTAGACTTTGCTGCTAGATATTCTTACATCTTTAGCCTTAACCTGTTATTGAAAATTTTTCTAAAGTTTCACTATTGCATTTAGAAGACAAAAACTCTAGAAAACTCTAAGTAAAACTCACTACCATAAGTCATAATTTTTACATAGTAAAAGAGTTACGTGAGAGCAAGTATCAGTTAAGTTTAGAGAATTTTGACATGTCAAAAATATTCAACTTTTATATATACATTTAATACTTATTTTTTGTGATATTTCACTTTAAAGGAATGTATTTTTATGTTTTTATTGCAGGTACACTAATTTTAGGCATTTGAAGCTTAAAGGAACCAAAAAAATGGAATTTGGAGTTAAAAGGCAGTTTTTTATAAACATTAAACGGGTGCCCAAGTGCTAAAATCTGGTGCCTAAGTGCCATAGTACATATAAGGTGGCAACTAGGTGCCAGCTTTCAGCGCCTAAGCACCACAGTCTGTTATTTTTTCCAAATGCATTAAATTTAGATGAATTTTGAAGTGCTGCCAAAGGAGACTCTTGGGAATTCGACCCTACACTATAATAGTGATTTTATAACAGAGAAAGTGTGTTAGAGTGTTAAAGAAAAGGGAAGAATAATTAGAGATTATTAAAGAGTGGAATAGAAGTTTTTATCTAAGAGTTGTAAGAGGAGAGAAAAAGTGAGAGATTTCTTCTCCATTACATTTCTGAGAGAGAATTGAGTGATCTTTTAAGGAGAGAAAGTGATTCAAAGAAATTTCAAAGGATTTCCATGGGGAGAAGATTGAGATAACTAATTTGTACTTTAATTTTTCTTGTTGTGTAAACTTGTTTATATATATGAATCTATGTTTTGTTGTATATTCCTCATAAAATATGAGTAGTTTGCTTTCTCATTTTTTCTACAATGAGATATAGCCATGTGAAGAATTGGAATTGTTTAGAAGTGTTTTAAGTTTTTAATTGTGATGATTCAAACTTTGATCTTCATTTACTTAAAAATTATAGTTACTTATTAAGTTAAATTTTATCGTGAAACATATGATCCAAGAGGGCTATGCTTTCTTCGACTAAGTAAGAATCACATTTGATATCATGGATGAGAATATAGTTCATGAGCTTAAGTGCAAATATATAAAGAAATATGTCTTACTGAGCGTAAATTGGTGATTCTAGAGTGACAAGCTAGAACGTCCAATTTGATGTAGTAGTTGAGAACCTAAGGCTAGTTGTTAGCCTCCAAGCGGAGAGATAATGGGAGTTCTAGAGTGAGAGCTAGTATCTTCACAACCTAACCAAGGATTTAGGAACTTGACTCTGTGTTAGTCAATGTTCTTTATGCACTTGTAAGAGGGTAAAGAATATGTATGTTCCTATTTGACACAATATAATTTACAACAATTTGGATAATTCACTGATTATAATCTCATTGTAAAGGGAAAGGATACTTTCTAAAATTTGAACTCTTCTTCATAAAACTTAGTTTAGTGATATTAGATTTTACTTTGAGTTTAGAGATAAGAGTAGTAAATATAATTCAATTAGTTTCAAATTACAAATTTTAACATGCTTTCCTACTTAAGTTTTAGTTAGTTTAGATATTGTGTCTTTGAGTTATTATTATAAGAATTCCAACTTCCCTGTGGAATCGATACATAGGACTCCATTAGAGCTCTATATTACTTGTGTGATACGTATACTTCCATTAGCATCCTCGTGGTTATTTAAAATCTAAAATAAAACCTTAATTCACTAGAAGTGGCAGCTTCAAAGATTTAAAGAAAAACTTACTATACTAAAGTAAATTATTGTTGAGATTGCCTTACACATTCCCTCGTTTAGCTATCCACATATACCATACATCATTTTCTGCTCTTGTGTTCTTAAGGTTCCTTTTAGCCTCCATCAGAAGGTAACCTTCCTTACACATGGAGTTTGTTAATTTCCTTCCTTAATTTATGGTTAATGCTTGGCCTTCAAAAATGGAGATAGCAGTTTTTTTAAAAAAAAATGAGTTGCTAAAGCATGGGCTTACTTCATTTCTTTTGGAATAAGATTTCTTGTATGAACTAGGTCATTATTTTGCATCTATTTCAAACTGTGGAATATGTTGAAATCATTGGAACATGATTCTTTTGAGCTTGAAGAAGTTCTTATCAACATGTTGTTTATTTTCTGATAAAAGTTCCTTGGGATGTTGCTATGCTTTTGAAAAACTTGGGGAAGCTTCGTCACCTACACTACTTGATGCAGATTATTAACTAACAAGAATGTTTGCTTGTATATTTACTTTTTTCTCATGTGTATGCTTGTTTAACACCAAAGCCTCAATCCTTACATACATGTCACCTTACTCGTGAAAAAGTATTTTTCATTTTGTTAAAAGTTAAAAGGGTGGCATCTCGTACTTGGCATGAAATATTTTTGTGGTTCAAATGTGAAAGTAGAGTTTATTTGTTACATGCACAAATGCATAGGGATTTAGAGAGGGTTCAAACAATTTATTCAATTTATACATGAGCTATTTTGAATGTATTTCAACTGAACCTTTTAGACTATGCACTTGTTGTTTTTTTGGCATGTCTTAGGTGCACCCTTTGGGTTATGCACTTGTTATTTTAAAATATTTTAAGTGCACTATTCTGGACTTGAGTGTTTGTTGTTTCAGAGATGTTTAAGTGCTTTCAGAGCTTAATACACTTGCTTTTTGGAATGATTTAAAGGTTGATTTTGGGGCTGATATATCTGCTGGTTTTGATACCTGAAACACTGATTTCTACACTCAATTACATGCTATTTTGAATGTTTCAAAGGCTGATTTCTACACTCAATATACACGTTGTCTTGAATGCTTTAAAGATTGATTTTGGGCCCAATCCATGGGTTGTTTTGAAAAGATTAAAATGTTAATTTTGGGCTAAGTGCATACACTGTTTTGAAGTGTTTAAAATACCTCTTTTGGGGTTTAACAAATATTATTTTGAGCCTTATACACTCACTATTTTGGGGAACATTCCTATAATGTGTAGAGATACTTAAAATGTTGATTTTGGACCCAGCATACATGATGTTTATTGTGGTTTAAATACTGATATTTTGGGTTGAATATATGTTGTTTGAAAATTATTTGAATGCTAATTTCCATAGCTGAGCCCTAGATTTTTTGGAAAGAGTTTAGACATGTGTTTGTGGGTTGCAAGCTTGCTAGTTTAAATGAGATTTAAGAGTTGTTCTAGTCCTTTTATTCCTGTTGTCTTAGAGGAGATTTAAACACTATTTTGGCTCAACAAGTCTAGTTATTGTTGCAAGCTATTTTGCCTTATATTTTCACTTTTGGCTCAGCATATCAGTTTATATTGCATGACATTTGGGAGCTTTATGGTTTGTTAAATTGATCCTTTTTACAAGATACACATGAACAATTTGACATATATGTATAAATTGAGGCTTTAAATGTGAAATATACAAACATATAAGAATTGATTAATATACATGTGAACTTCTTCAACACTTGCATACACTTTCCTTAGCACCAATCGCAGAGATGATCAAGTTAAATGCGGGGAACTCATGACGTGACTTTATATGGAGCATCGTGTGAGGATATAAGATGGAGGTTTAGATAGGTATGAGCGATGATGGAGAACCTCATTAGGCATCTGTGAAGTGGTGCATATCCTGAACTCGATGACTCTAGAGGCCAATGATTTGGCATCACTGCTCTCTATCATTTAGTAAATGGTTACCCTGTTGCCTTCATGGGCTACTGGTAGCTTCAGCTCGACAATGTAATCGATTCACAAATTGTTTATTATGTAAACATATAATATATCATATTTTTTTGACAAAACTTACATTTTGACTATTAAAAAAAAAGAAACATTACTTATACATGTTATGAATCAAAAACTTTTTTTAGTGTTACTTTCTACAAGCTTGTAGGTCAGTCAGGTAGGTCAGGTTGTGAGTTGCCCTCCCTTGGGTACTTAGTGGGTAGCATTTTACCTTATGTTGGATCTCACAGACATGATGGTCACCATGCAAGTTGAAGAGTCATGCTCCCTTATTCTTTCTCCAATCTCTAATCTCCAAGAAAACTCTAAGCTCCTTGAGTCAACCTCCAAGTCTAAAAGATGAGTGGAGATGAAGGGAAATAAGCTTAGCTAAATCATAAGACCAACTTCCCCACAACCTCCCCCCCCCCCCAATTTGCTAAATATGACCTTGCCACCCTTCCTAAAACCCATCCAAAAGAGGCTTAATCACCCCCTCAATCTTCTCCCCAAGCAAATCACCACATAATTCCATGAAATCCTGCAGTTTTAACTGCTTAAGAAGGTTTGACGGGGTCAAAATCGTGAAATTACGGGGGACAATCAGGTCCAGAAATTGGCCTGGCACCTAGGTACATGACCCATGCGCTTAGGCGTTAGGTGTCTGGCACACTGATACACCTAAAATATATAGTATTTTTAGACACATTTTTATACCTATTTTTGAGATGTTGCACTTTAATGGAAGGTATTTTTATGTTTTTTTTTTGCACAAACAAAAAAAAAACGAAAAAAAAATCCTAAAAGAAGGAAAAAAGAACAAAATTTGGAGCAAAAAGGTGAAAAAATGTGCAAAAGAGTTTTGGCGCCTAAGTGTTAGATCCGGCGCTTAAGCGCCGGTTAAACATAGAAGGTTGAGCCTAAGCATCGAGACCTCATGCTTAAGCGCCAATGGCATTTACTAGATGAGTAAAAATAGTTTTCACGAATTTCAAAGAGGTTTTTGAGGCACCCATTAGCTTAATAGGTGGTTGTAATCACCATGGATGAAAATTATCATGAAAGGATGCGTCTCTTGGGCAAATACATCAAACCAAGACACATTTTGAAGAGATCCCAAAGCACCTCTTGGAAAACTATAAAAGAAAGAAGAGAGGACTTAGAAAAGAGTCTTGAAAAGGTCTGAAAAAGTGTGAGTCCTGAAAATATTGGCAAGTTTTGAAATTTCTTCTCTTGGGAGTTAGTTTGGAGAGATTTTCAGGAACCACTTTTTATTTACTTTATCCTTTTTATTATTTTGTTTTGAGTGATTGTAAAAGAGAAGAGATTCAAAGGAACTTCAAGAGTTTGGTGGAGGACTTGAGATAAGTTTTTATCTGTTTGTTTTAGACTACTTTTAGTTTTAATCGAGACTTATTGTTGGTTTGACCATGATTTCGTCTTTTAAACTAAAGTGTGGTTTTGTTTTCTCCATGGATTTTGAGTAGTTTTCTTTATCTTTCTTCTTAAAATGATAAGTAATTAAGTTTTGAATGGAAGTTTTATAGAGTATTGATCTTTAATGTTGGAAGAAGTTGTGATGATTTAAATCCATGCACTTCATTTACTTCTTAATTTGGCCAATCCATATGTTAAAATTTATTGTGAGAACATGTAAGAACCGGGTTGTTATTTTATTAGTTAACAATTGGAAAGAATCAAATGAGGTTGTATAAATGAGAATGTAGTTCATATGATTGAGTGCAAACAAATAGGGAAATATTCATTGATAAGTGTAGAGTTAGAGGACTTTAAAGTGACACGTTAAAGCCCTCAACATGGTTTATTATTTTAGGTTCTGGTATGAGAATGTTAGCCTCCAAGAGGAGAGAATCGAGGGAACTCTAGAGTGAGAGCTAGTATCTTCCCTGCCTAGCCGGACTTCGGAACTATTTAAACTTTAAAATAGCCAATGTTCTTTATAGCATCTCTAATAAGGGTAAAGAATATTATTGCTCCTATTTGGCAGAACATAATTTGCATACTTTCACAACAGAATTCCTTTACTTATTACTGATTCATGATAAGAAGAAATATATTTTTAATATTAAGTACTTTTCTTCTACAAAAATTTTAGTTATCTTTTTATTGTTTCGTTAAAATATCAAAAATACCAAAAATATTTAAATGTTAAATTCTTACAAAAATCATTTTTAGTTTAAGTAATTATCTTTTTAAAAATAGAAAAACTTTCTAAAAAGTGAATATTGCATAAACTTCCTTGTGGGTTCGATATTCAGGTCTTAATCAAAAAGTACTATATTACTTGATAACGATACGTATACTTGTGTAGTTTCCCAATATAAATATATATAAATTAAAAAGTTAAATTTTTATTTTTCTTCAGGATCAAGTGTTTGGTTTTGTTGCAAAATAAGGAAATATAAGTGAAAAATACCATCAGAACTATTGTTATACTGTGCATAAGCATTGAGTCGGGATCAAGTTTTTGGCGTCGTTGTCGGGGAGGAAAACTAAGTAAATTTCTACTTTATAAAGTTTTATTTAAACTTTAAATATTGTATCTTATTTTGTATGTTTTATTTTATTTTATTTTTATTTTATGTTATTATATGCATAGTTCAGGTTCTGAAGGACTAGTGCCCTATGATTCTGAATTAGAAAGAACTATTAAAAAAATCAGAAAAAACCAAAAAAATTAAAAATCTTGAAAAATCCAAAAAAATTACATAGATGGCAAACCAAAAAAATCAAAATGCTCGAATTCATCAAGAGTTTAGACCTTTAAGAGATTATGTCAACCCTACTGTAGATGAACTTCATTGAAGTATTCAAAAACCTACTATAGTGGCTAATTTATTTGAGCTTAAACCTTCTATTATCCAAATGATATAAAATAATCAGTTTGTGGGATCACTAACTGAAGATCCAAATTTACATCTTATCAATTTTCTAGAATTGTGTGCTACATTTAAATACGATGGTGTTTTAGATGATGCCATAAGACTTAGGTTATTTCCTTTCTCACTGAGGGATAAAGCTAAGATGTGGTTGAATTCATTAGCACCTGGATCTATCAGAACTTGGGGTGATTTAGCACAAAAATTCTTTGCTAAAAATTTTTCACCATCAAAAACTCCGAAGCTTAGAAATGATATTACATCTTTTAATCAGTTTAAAG
>NEWO01000171.1:980092-1000464 GCA_003013225.1 Phalaenopsis aphrodite
TAAATTTGAACTCTTCATCATAACAAAAACTTTGTTTAGTTTTTGTAAGTTTACTTTTGAAAGTTTGGCAATTAATTTAATTAGCTTAGTCAAGAGAAATGACATCAACAATACCCTCTAATAATAATCCAGCCAAGCCAACCAATATAGTCCAAAAACCTGACAAAGCAAATAAACCAACAGAAGAGTAAAAACCACAATAAAGGAAATTAACTTTCAACAACAATGAAAAAGAAACAAAAGTAACCCATAAATCAAATACTAAGGAAAAAAATTTAACACAACAGTGACCAGCCCTATACTAGCTTAATGTAAGGAAAATCTAATAAATCACCTCAAATGAACCTTTTTAACTCTAAAGGGGGAGAGATTCCCACCCAGAATGGGAAACACCCCATCAAGCTAACCACTTGGTAGGTCGTTTACCTTTTCTAAATATAAAATTTTAATCCACATGTAATTTCAACCTTGATATTTGTTCTCAAATCCTATTTAAAACATAAAGTATATTCCAAGGGGGTTGAATTATAAGCAAAATTTAATCAAATAAAGAAAGAGAATCAATCTCCACAAGAATATTATTCCATCCTGCACTAGCCACACAGAGTAAAGCCAGTAAAACAACCCAACCTTCAACCTCAAGAGGAGAATCAGTCACAACAAGGGATAAGAAAAACCTATGCAGACCTCATGAATATCCCTAAAAAGCTCTCCAGCACCAGCCCCAGAAAAACTCCAGCTACCATCTATATTGATCTTGATCCATCCAGCATAGAGGGGAGGGGGGCATCTAACCAATTTAAGGGCAGAGACTTCAGCATTAGAAAAGGGAGACCCTTCAAAGAAGGAAATCTTAAATTGTTTAAAGCAAACAGTTTTAGATAGGCAGGCTAGAATATTGGCAATGACTGCCTGGGATTTAAAATGCTCACCCTTATGCTTACAAGCATTTCAAGCCATCCATACAAACCACATAATTATATATGGGAAATATGGCAAAATGTGTTTCATATTGACACCATCAGCCCAGAAAGAAGAGCATTCCACCACATTGCCCCAAGAAGAAGAAATTTTCCTAAGGAAAAAATCCCCAAAAAATCCCCAAACATGCATAGAGACAGAACATTTGAAATATAAGTCATTTAATATTTGTTCCTCCTTCATACATAGACAGCACTATGAAGCACCTCGTGGACCTTTTATTTTCAGAATATCATCATAAGGCAGAAGCTTATGATGTGTCTCCACACAAAAAGCTCATAGAAGTGGATAAGTCTTTGCCCCATAAGTTAAATGGCCAATCCAATTTATCAAAGTGGTATAAATCAACATAAATAGATTTAGAAAGAGATGTGATTTGGAATTTGATTAAGAAAGGGTCATCTTTATCAATATTTACTGGGATCTTGGTTATAACCTCAGCAGTCTAGCCCATGACCTCCCTGAGGAGGTCAAAATCCCATGACACCTCTTTCCAAAAATTAGAAAACAATGCCAACCCATGTGTCTCCCAACCAGCCAAACTACTCAGTACAGAATCAGTTCAATTGTCCTTCTAAAAGGACACTTTTCCTTTTCTCAATATCCCAATAAATATAATTGGCAGAAATGACCAATCAGAGCCTTCCACATTTTAGAATCCCTAGATTTCCAAGATGCATAAGCTGGATGAGAGAAAAAATAGTACTTTTCCATCATGAAATCATACCATAAAGAGCCCCCTCTTCTAAATTGGAACCATGACTTAATGAAGTTGATATTAACAATATTTTAGAGCTCTTTAAGTCCTGAACCACCAACAAACAAAGGCTTGCATACCTTTTTTTAGTTGACCCAAATCCTTCTAGAAGAGTGTCCTACCGAAAGAAATTTGTTAAAGCATTTTCAAGCATAACTTGAGTGCTAGCTTTGAGTTCAAGAACCTGTAAATCATAAAGAGGTAAAGCATTTAACACACTTCTTATCAAAGTAATTCTGCCACCAAATGAAAGAAAGTTGTTCCTCCAATATAGGATTTTATAACCAAACCTTTGATTACTTGATCACTTGAGTAGAATGACTTGGATCATATAACCAAACCTTTGATTACTTGATCACTTGAGTATCGGATCAATGAATGAAGATGTATCACTTGCAACAAAGCATGTATCAAGCAAATTGATGAATTCAATTATTCAAGATCTCTATGCCCCTATCACTTACAAGATAAAAAATGATCTTAATTTTTTAGAATTAAACGAAAAGATGACACTCAATAGGATACAATGAAGAAAAATGATTCATATAGCAGACCCCACTTAGTGGGATAAAGCCTTGTTGTTGTTGTTGTCGCCTATGCCCCTATCACTTAAAAGCACACCACAGATTTCTTACTTGAAGCAATAAACATACCTTTTTCTAGTTGACCCAAATCCTTCTAGAAGAGTGTCCTACCGAAAGAAATTTGTTAAAGCATTTTCAAGCATAACTTGAGTGCTAGCTTTGAGTTCAAGAACCTGTAAATCATAAAGAGGTAAAGCATTTAACACACTTCTCATCAAAGTAATTCTGCCACCAAATGAAAGAAAGTTATTCCTCCAATATAGGAATTTATTTTTCACTTTCTCGACCATAGAATTCATTTGTGATTATTTCATTCCTCCTCTCAGAAGATGAACAACAAGATATTTGATAGAAAGAGAAGAGATTACATAACTAGTCAAATCAGTAATCCACCTAGTCATGTCGTCCTTCACATTCTTCCCTAAGATAATACAACACTTCTTCTTATTAAATCCCAAACCAGTGACCTTTTGGAATTTTCCCAGAGTGTCATAGAATAGAGAAACAACTCACTTGGTAGCATTAGAAAAGAAAATTGCATCATTGGCATAAGCTATATGGCTAATTATCTTTTTAGCTTTGTGAGAATAAGCCATTTTTGGATTAGAAGTTTGTACCTTGTTCAATAACTTGGAAAAGTAGTCAAATTTCAAAATAAATATAGTAGGGGATTAGGGATCAACTTGTTTAATACCCCTCTTAGCAAAAAAGAAACCAAAAGAAGTTTCATTAATCAATATACTGTAATTATTACATTTTGACCATTTAGTTATAAGTAAGCAGAAAGAGTTATTCAAACCTTTAGCTTTTAGAATTTAAATAATGAAATCCCAACTAACAATGTCATATGCCTTTTTAATATCTAATTTCACAATAATATTCCCTCCTCGACATTTTTTATCAAGATCTTCAACTATTTCCTGGGCTAAGAGAATATTGTCAGTGATATCCCTATCTTTAATGAAAACTGATTGATGAGGAGATACAATGTGAGGATGAGGGGGATGTAACCTTTTCACTAAAACTTTGCTGATAATTTTTGAAATAATAGAAGTTAAATAAATAGGTTTAAATTGGTCCCAAGTGATTTTTTCATTGCTTTTAAGAACACACACAATGATAGAAGACATAAAACAGCTTCCAGGATCCTCTACAAGAAAGAAACTTTCAATAGCTTTGATTACCTCCACCTTGATAATATCCCAACTTTTCAAATAAAAGTCAGTTGTGAATCCATTTGGGCCAGCAACCTTATTATAATTGACTTCTTTAAGAGCCCTAAGGATTTCTTCTTCCATAGGGACATAACAAAGATTGAGACCTTCCATATACCCTTTGTCATAATTGAATAAATCATCCTCCATGTTAGATACCTATCAACCAGTAAAGATTTTAGAGAAATAATCCACAATATTATTTCCAATATCATTAATATCAGTAATCCATCCCCCATTATCATCCTTCACTCTTACGATAGTATTTATGTTCCTCCTATACTTGATTGTAGCATGAAAATACCCAGTGTTTCTATCACCCTCAGCAAAGTGAGTAATACTAGCTTTTTGGTGGAGAAAGTTCTCTTCTTGCTTGATAGCAAAAAGAAGTGCTTTATGTGTAATTGTAAGTTCTTCAACAGTGTTATTAGTAGTAAAATCTCTAGCTTCAAGCTCGTTTACTTTCAACTTAGCTTCAAGCACTTTCTTATGAACATCACCGAAAGACTCCCAGTTCCATTTCTTTAAGCAAGAAGCCACACTTTTTTGCAATTTCAAAAGGATGAACCAATGGCTACCTCCAATGGTAGAGGGATTCCAAACATCTTTAATAGTATCAAGAAAAGAAGGATAAGAAAACCAAATGTTAAGATATCTGAAATGATAAACAAATGATTTAGTGAAGAAATCAATAGCTAGCAAAAGAGGTTTATGATCAGAGCCAGATTAATTTAGATGATAAACTTTCAGAACATTATATGTATTCAGACAATCTTGTTTAACAAAGAATCCATCTATTCCAAGTAAATTAAGGCCAATAAAATCTGAATCAAAGAAGTTGGTCTCCAGAGCCATGTCACAAAACTTTGCAATAAGGTAAGGATCAACCACTCTACCTCCACTCTTTCCTGAATTTTTCATAATCATGTTGAAATCTCCCCCAACAAAACAACTTTCCTTAGTAAGACCGCCCAAAGAAATAATTTTTTTCCCATAGGTCCAACCTTGCATGATGTTAAGTACTTGCATACACAAAATCATTGAGGCTCAACCCTTGAAATCCTCTTTTTCAAAATAAGTGGGCAAAAATTGAGGATCGTCAACAATCAATTTTAAAGTAACCTCTTTTCCAAAACAACCAAATTTTATTTGTAGAATTCCTATAAAAGTGAAAATGTTTAAATTTCCAAAGAACCTTTTTAATATTAGCAGTCACTAAAGGTTCCAAAAAATTAAAAAAAAATTATGAGGGAGAGAGGGTCAGCGAATTCCCTAATATTCTAGACAAGAATGTTAAACATGTTGTAGCAAATTCCCTCTCCTAGAACCTCTAGTGATGGTATGTTGTGAAGCTCCATCAGAACAGGAACCATGTTCTGTATTAATTAAGTTTTCCTCACTAAGGTGCAATAGTTCATTAACTCTTTTTTTTTCCTTTTAGATTTTTAAACCATCCATTCATCCTCAAGGTTTGAGAGAGACCCTTAAAGTGCATGAGGTTCATTTTTATTTGTGTTACTCCCTTCACCAATCTGAAACATAGCCACAGGCTTAACTAGGCCATCATCCCTACAGTTTTCCATAGCCTTGTCAAAAGAGGCACCCCTATTATCAGCAACCACACCAATAATATCAACATCCTCAGTGTCCACCACCACATTGGGAGGGGAAGCTTTGGCACCCTTGGAGGCAAAAATATCATCCCTTTTAGTCTCACTTACTTTCAATTCTGGATGTAGGTGATAACATTGGGAATCAGAGTGGCCAAAAATTCTACAATTGGAACAGAATGGAGGATGTTGCTTTAAAATCACTTTATGCCAGTACCTATTATGGGAAGAACCTATCCAAATTTCCTCAGAAAAAGATTGAGTAATATATTATTTTACTAAGACCCTAGCTGTAGCAGGTCTAATGATAGAAATGGTAGGGGAGTCCATCTTAAGGGTTCTCCCAAAGATGGCAGCCAATTAGAAAATGACTTGGTGATTATAGAGGTGTAGATTTAATCCTGAAAATTTAATTCAAATAGAACAATTGGAGGCTCCGTTTGAGATTCAAAATCAACAAACTACTTAAGAATCTTCATCACCCTATTGTCAATTCACATAATTTTCCTAGAGAAAAGCTAAGTATAGTCCTCTTCGTTAGAGAGTTGAATTAAAATATGGTGAGCATCAAGCAATCCAATTTTCCATTCCCCTTTCAGCTTGAAATTCTCAATATCCCGACGAGTTGGCTCAAGTTTAGAATGACCGTACAAGAACTTGCATGCTAAAGCCAATCGACAAGAAGTTGCTAAGGAGGCACATTCCACATAAGAAAGAAATAAAACATGTTTATCATTTTTTTTATCGGACTTTTTAACCAAAGAAGTCTCACCTGAAACTATCAAAACATCATGAAAAGATTGAGGAAAAACTAGAGTACGAGAAGAGGCAACACTCATCAATATCCCCGTGGCCACATCAACGAATGAGCTGAGCAAATTTCCTATAGCGAACCCCAAAGACGCGATCGAGATCAAGGGAGTACGCCAACGGGCAACAAAACCTTAGTAGAGCCACCAGTGACTTATATAAAGCTAGACTTATATATCTATATATTGAACAATACTTTTAAATTTATTTTGGATGATTATTTAAGTACCACTCAATTCTATTTACTTATCTAATACCAAAATTATTTAACATTTATTACATTTTACATATGGATGAAAAAATAAACTTCTGTTTTTTTTTAAGTTAAAATATTGATATTTCTAATATGATAGAAAAGATTTGATCGAGAAAGAGATAAATGTAAAAATTAATGTGGCGAAGTTTCATACGTAAATCCCTAGAATTAGGTGCTATGTGTGAAATTAGTCGAGCTTTTCATCGGATGGAGTAACCCTATAAATTATCGCTTCGCTTTTCGCCCTAGGGCACCTCCGCCTTCGCCGTTGTTCTTCATTTTCTGTATCCCTCTCCGCCCTAGGACAGGAACCTCCGCTTATTCTGCTTCTTCTTCGTACTCTTGTCCGGAATGTCGATCGGAGAGCAAGCTTGCAGCCTCGCTGCTCTGATTCTCTACGATGATGGTATACCCATCACGGTATTCCCCTCTCGTTCGCCTTAGTCAGGGAAAAAAAAATACTTTCTAGTTCTTCCCTTTCTCTGATTCTTTTGTGTTAATCAGGCGGAGAAGATCTCTACGCTATTAAAATCTGCGAATATCTCGGTCGAATCTTTCTGGGCCACTTTGATTGCAAAGCTTCTTGAGAAGAAAAATGTCGATGATCTAATTCTTAACGTTGGATCCGGTTCGATTCACTATCTTGTTATGTTTCTTTTGATTTTCTTTGCAATCTAGCCGATTTTATTTATCATCTTTTCCCTTTGAAAAAGATCACCTATATAGTCGATTTGCTTTTTTATTGATTTTTAGGAGGTGGTGGTGCCCCTGTGGCTGTGGCGGCTCCAGCAGCTGGTGGGGGGGGCGGTGCAGCACAAGATGCTGCCCCTGCGGTAGAGGAGAAGAAGGTGTTTATTGTGTTTTGTTTCCTGATATTTTCTGTAACAGTTTTAATACAAGGCCCTGCAGGATACTTACTATTCTATTGTATTTTTGTTTTAATCTGCAGGAGGAGCCCAAGGAAGAAAGTGATGAAGATATGGGTTTCAGTCTTTTTGATTAGAAATTATCTTTTCTTTCTTTATTTTGATTGACAAACACTTTTAATTATCATGTGTCATTAATGTATGATTTATTTAGGAATCTCAATGTTGTTGTGGTATCCTGTGTTTTGGTTATAGGCTATGGATCTGTCTACAAGAAAAGTCTGTTTTCTTCATTTTTTTTCCTTTTATTGCATCATTTTTGCATCATAAATGAAACTGTTGTTGTTCACTATGAGGTCATGACAGTCATGTTTCTTTCTGCTACACTTCCACTGTGTAATCATTGTTGTAGGACTTATCCCTATTTTTTTGGCTAGATTTATGAATCTTCTATCTGTTTCATTACTGTTGGGTATTGATTCTCTTGTTAAATTTTTTTAATTGTAATCATGTTTATGCAAATTTTATACTTATTCTATTTAAATTATCTTTGTCTTTTTAAGACACTTGTTTTATTGGTTCAAACTTTATATCATTTGCATTGCTCAGGAAAAAACTTGAATTATAGAGTTCTACCTTGGAGTCTAAAGGTTTTCGTTTGAGTAGAACTAAAACTTAATACATGGAATGTAATTTTAGTAGTAGTAGCTCTAATGACATAAATGTAACTGTGGGTGATCAAGTTATTAAAAGGTGTGAACGCTTTATTTTTCTCAGGACTATTGTTAAAAGTGATGGTGATATTGATGGGGATGTTATTAGTAGAATTCAAGTTGGTTGGTTGAAGTGGAGGAATGCTTCTGGTCTATGGTGTGATAGAAAGGTACCGCATAGACTGAAAGGAAAATTTTATAAGATGGTGGTGAGACCTGCAATGCTCTATGACATTGAATGTCGGCCTTTAAAAGAGAAGCATAAAAATAAGTTAAGTGTTGTCGAGATGAGAATGATTAGTTGGATAGGTGGCTTTACACTTAGAGACAAAATGCGAAATGAATATATCCGTGATAGGGTTGGTGTAGGGACAAAATTAGTGAGAGTCATCTTAGATGGTTTGGTCACATTAAAGTCAATCATCTGATGATGTGATTAGAAGAGTAAATGTTTTAGATTTGACTTATGTTAAGAAACGCAGAGGTAGACCTAGGAAGACTTGGGCATATTGTATAAAAAATGATCTTAATTTATAGAATTAATTGAAAATATAACACTAAATAGGACACAATGGAGAAAAGGAATTCATGTAGCCGACCTCACTTAGTGTGATAAAGTTTTTGTTGTTGTTGTTGGTGCACGTTACCGTTCTTTTTGCTTCTTTTGCTTATTTTTTACTTTATCTTAAATACTTGATGATTTTACAATTCGTCTTATACTGTTATTTCTTCCACTTTTCTCTTTATCTGGGCAAGCTACTTGCTTTAAATTGCTAATATTGGATACGCTCAATTTGCTAGTATTTTTTTTATAGCCTATACTTGGATCTTCACAACATATTTGGTATTATTATAGCTTGAAAAATGATTTTTTTTGTCTCCTTGATATTACTTTGTTGTAGATGAATCCTATGGCTCTTCTCCATTTGACCATATTTGCTACTGTAAAAGTTATATCCTTATACCCCTATTGTATTAAATAGTTGATCCATGATACTTGAGAAAATACCCTTCCAATAGTAATTTTTTTTCTTAATAAATTTTAAAACTAATCATCTATTTTAATTCACCAAATTTATATATCATAAGCTTGTTGTTTGGTAGTTACTTTTTTGGTTCGTTTATTCTAAATATTTCATCCATCATCGAACTTCTCATTTACTAGAAAACAAACATGTTTGCTCATGATAAAATTTAATTTATAAGAATTTAAAAATCATTTGGATGAAAGATGATAATTCTGTTGTGTATTCAAGAATTGAGTGTTATTTTTATTTAAAAAATAATTGTGTTTTATTTCTGTAAATAAAAGTTTTTTAAGTGATGTGAAAGTGATTTAAATATCATGATTTATTGACTCAAATGTGACAAAAGCCAAATATGCTCTCTTCTTATGTCATAAAGAGAGTAAAATTTAGCTTTCTAAATGAAGAAAGCTATTTTTCCCCACACATCTTTGATCTCCCATTGCAAATTTTGTTGATAATCCTCAAAAGTAGTTAAGAGATAAAAAGTTGCTTAAATTTATCATTTAGCCTTTTCAAATCTTACCTATTCCAAATTTATAATGGATTATGAAAGGTGCATGATGATAATTGATTACATTTTTGTAATGGCATTTTATATTATGGATTTCAAAGTGTGATTGTTGTTTTAAAGTGTGTTTGCTGGAATAGTGGAATTTTGGGTAGAATTTTTTGGAGCGATGGCAAGCAAGAATTGGATTAGCAGCATACAAGTTTTGTAAAGATGGTATTCTTTGGAATTCTCCCTCCAAATATAACCGTTGGTCTAGGAATTTTTATTTACTATGGTGACATGTTATTTTAGTGTAGAATTTTATATGTAGTTGTTGAATAGCTCATATTTTTTTGTCAGACAAGTATCCAATGAAAATACATTTGAGCACTCGAGTTTGCTTCGTGGTATACATGGAAAAAGGTGTGCATGAAGATTTAAATTAGAATGGATGTGTTGATTTGGGAATGACGATGTGTTTAGGAAAATTTGACTAAAAATTTCGAAATTTTTGTTTGAGTGACCATTATATTAAGGAGAAATATAGCATTTACCAGAGCTCACCTTGGAATTATTTTGGAACATTTAATTTAAGTTACGATTGGTTCATTCAATTTTATCAAATGTTTGTTTTTTCTTTCTGTTTGATCTGAAAGTATTTACACATGATATAATGAGCAATCTCTTGTTTCAATAGCTTTGACTTTACACTATGTTATTAAACCTTTTAAATATAGTGCTGGCTTCAGATTTATATTTCATATGGAACAATCACGTGACTCTATGGTTAGCATTAATGAATATAATTAATCAGCTATTTTTTGTGATATTGCTGAGTCTAGATTACCCTCATTCATCATTGTGGATCGGCAATAAGGATGCAGATTTTTATGGCTGACCATGAAAAGGGTTGTTTGGATGATCTAAATTTTACATTGATAAGTTGTAGGTTTTTTTTTCCTCTTAAAGCAAGGCAAGATATAATCTTTTTTTTACAAGAAATTTGGTGACAATATTTTTTTAATTTTTGCTATGAGATGGTACTATACAACTTTTATTTCTTTATTGCCACTTAGGCCTCGATTTGAGAGGACTTCTCCGCTCCGTTGCAGTGTAGTAGAAGTGGAAACAACGGTTTGCGAGCGTTTGGATGAGCACCTTCTCCCAACTTTTCATCCCCCTTAATGCCTATTCTGGGCAAATTCTCAACTCGAAGATCCCCTTTCTACCATACTTTCAGCATTCGTTGTGGAAATATCGAAATTATCTTTCCATATGGGGCGCTCCTCATCTATTGCTTTGTCTCGATTTCCTTTTTGGCTTCAGCTATTTACGCTTTTCTCCTGGCCATCCTACTAGTTTCCTTGGGCTTGATCCCTGTTGATCACACGCTTTGATGGATCGCCTCTCTGTATTATGTAGATCTTGTCTTATCCTGGAGTGCTATTTTTCTGAAGTATGTCTTCCTTTACCTGCGTCTTTATTTTTTTTCTCAGCTGTTCAAGCATTTTTTTTCAGTTAAATTATGGATTTGTAGTCCAGTTTGCAATATCTGTTTTGTTCTTTTGCCTCATTGTTTTATGAATATTTCAAAAATATGATGTTTTATTTATTAATTAACTTTTGTTAGCTTTTTAGTGGTGCCCAGCATTGTGTACAATGTATAGTATTTGTTTCCTGTATATTGATTCCACCGAATATTGTTTTCTTGTTCGACTTATCTGAATTCTTTTTTCTTGTTAATGAGCCAAGCGCCAGGTACATAAATATCTTTGTAGCATTTATTGTTGTAAGGCTAGTTAAATTCTCTTGAAGTTACTTGAATTGCTGGAATTATAAGTGCTGCCTTCCTTTCATTATTATTGTTATTTTTCTTCAGATAAATGTCTCTAATTAAGTTTTAGACCAATTAGTTTTGTTTGTAGGCTTTGGTTGGATTGAGGAAAAATGGAGGAAAAATAACATAAAATGCCAACAATTTTAGTGCATTTACATATTTCACACCTAAACTTTCATATTTACATACATAGTACATTGTTGCTTTAAACCTATGCATCAGAAGGTCTTTTTCACTGCTAAAATGTGGTAATAATGATATTTTGTTTGTCAATTACTTGTTTTGTGTATGTACGTATGAATGTTAAGTGTGAGAAAATGCAAATACATACAAATTGTGTGCTATGTATATAGCTCCAGTATGCTCTACTGCATTTCGCTAAGTACGATAGCATCTAGTTGAGTTTCTCTTGTTTTAAAGTAGTTTTGTGTTTGGGATTTGGTGTTTAGTAGGTTGATATTTTTTTGGATTTAGGATCTCTTTTGTACTTTAGATATTGGTTAGATTATTTGCTTGATTATTTTTTTTGGGATTTGGGCTCTTGGAATGGTTAGATACGACACTGAGATCTGAAGAAAATTTTTTGTCTATGCATGGGTAAAAAATTTAGGTTGTGCTATCTATGTAGCTCCTGTGTGCTCTACTGCATTTCACTAAGTAGGATAGCATCTAGTTGAGTTTCTTTTGTTTTAGGGTAGTTTCGTGTTTGGGATTTGGTGTTTAATAGGTTGATATTTTTTGGATTTAGGATCTTTTTTGTACTTTAGATATTGGTTAGATTATTTGCTTGATTATTTTTTTTTTGGATTTGGGCTCTTGGAATGGTTACATACGACACTGAGATCTGAAGATATTTTTTTGTCTATGCATGGACAAAAAATTTAGGTTTTGTTAATGAAGTATGGATTTATATTTGGAAATTTATACTTTATGATGAGATCTAACCTTTGACAGATCTGCTACCTATTCATACACTTCTCTGTTTTCTTTTTAATTGGCTAGTTAGTTGAAAAAGATTCTTTTATCCTTGATTTGGTTTCCATTCAGCTAGCGAGCATTATGTAACAACATCAGTTTACAATTACTACCCATTTTACTCATTCGTTCTGCCAAAAAAACCTAAACAATTTGTTGTGGTTGAGTTTGATTTTATTATACTGTTAGATTTCTTACATCTGATGTAAGTCGAAAGTTGATGGTTCCTTATATAAAATTGAGGAAAACTTACGTATATACCACTCAATTCATGTGTCTACCTATGTAATTCATAAACTTCAATTTTTACATACATGATAACTTTACATCATGAAAACATGTATTTCACTTTTTAAAAGCCAAAATATTTTAGTTGTATAAATATAAAAGGTAAAGTATAAGTGTTAGATATATAAATACATAGGAATTGGGTGGTATTTATCTCAAAGGACACTAAATTTTATTGCTATGGTTGATAATATTTCTCCACTTATGCATAGTTTACTTAGTCTTGCTGTCTTTCAATTATTTTTTTACTAGCATTTTTTTATTGAGGTTACTGGCCTCATCCTAAGTCGAAAAATTTGGGTTTGTTTTTGATGGCGAATATTTAGGTGGTATGTGTTTATGTGATGCTTCTAATTCCTATGCATTTTAAAAAGCTAAAATGGTTTTATTTTTTTGTGGTACAAAATATTTCGGTGTTACAAATATATAAGGTAAAGTATAGGTGTTAGATTTATAAATACATAGTGTATCTCAAAAACCACTAACTTTTATTGCTATAGTTGATAATTTTTCTCCACTTTAGCATAGTTTATTTGTCTTGCTGTCTTCCTATGATTTTATTGCCAGCATTTTTTATTGAGGTTGTTGACCTGATCATTATGTCAAAAAATTTGGGTTGTTTTTGATAGGGAATATTTGGGTGGTCTGTGATTTGTGATACTTCTAATTTCTCTGCATTTACATACCACTCAACTTTTACAACTCTACATATCTTCCGCCTAAACTTTTAGAATGGAAGAATTACACCACCAAAATATATGTGATGAAAGACTTGGGCGGTATGTGATACGTGATGCTATTAACTCTTATTTATTTACATACCATTCAATTTCTATGTATTTACATATGAAACACCATTTTTAAAATGTGAACTAAATCTTTTCATGCATTGGTAAGATGGCCTGCTTGTTTAAATTAAAGTTTAGGTGTTATATTTGTAATGCATAGAAATTGAGTGCTATGTATGCAGTTCTTTGCGTAACTGCCACCCAACTCCTATGCATTTACATATTTAACACCTAAAACATTGCTTTCTATACTTAAACTGTTACGTGCCTGAGTTTGCGACCTTGTGGCGGTTTTGTGAATGGGTAGAGAACAAGGATCGTCCTTGCGTGCTCTACCTATGTTGGTAATATTATCGGATACTTCGAGGGATCCTCGGCCTCCTTAGTTGGTTTAATTCGAGAAAAACCAAAACTCCAAATCAACACAAGGTTGAAATTATACTCATCAGATGATCTTCATTATTGGCCTCAAGCTAATAAATAGCCGAACACTCTTTGGATGGAATAGGCAATAACCCATTCTTATGGAAAGGAAAATTAAAATAGCATAATTTTAGCACTAATTTATTGAAAGGAAATAACATTGATTAAAATAACATTAATGTAATTATTGATGGTAAGCATCAATTACTCCCATCTCATTTGATGTAATTATTGATGGTAAGCATTAATCACTCCCATCCCCTAATTTTTGGTCCGTGACAACTCTTGTCTCCTTAAAAATTTTCTTGTCCTCAAGGAAAAAATGTTTCTTCAAATCTGCCAGATTCTCCCATGTGGTCTCAGCAGGAAAAAGATTTTGCCAATGAACAAGAACTTCAATTTCTCCAACTTTTGTGTGAGTTTCCAGAATGGCTCGAGGAATTAGGTGGAATGCTGCTTCTACTGGTAATTCCGATAGAGTGGGAGAGATTTTTTCTTGATCTCCAATCCTCTTTTTAAGGGGAGAAACATGGAAAACTGGATGTAATTTAGATTCAGGTGGTAACTCCAATTTATATGCAACTGTGCCAATTCTGGATAAGATTTTAAATGGACCACAAAATTTGGGACTGAGCTTGAGATTTTTCCTTTGAGCTAATGAAAGCTGACGATATGGGCGCAATTTTACGTAGACAAATTCGCCCACTTGAAAACTCCTATATGTGCGCTTCTCACCATAATATTTCTTCATTCGCTCCTGTGCAATTCTCAAATTGGCTTGGACATCCTTAATCACCACGTTCCATTCAAATAGAAATTTGCTAACGGACTCCACACGTGAAGTGTCATGAACATTGGCAAGTAAAGTGGGAGGTTCGCGCCCATAGACAATTTCGAATGGTGTCTTTTTGGTGGAAGAATGGATGCTTGTATTGTAACAATATTCCACCCATGGAAGCCAAATCACCCACTCTTTGGGCTTAGAACTCAGTGAAACACCTTAAGTACATCTCCAATGTCTTGTTGACCACTTTGGTTTGACCGTTGGTTTGGGGGTGATAAGACGAACTAAATTGAATTTAATTCTATTTAATAAGAATATTTTTTTCCAAAAAGAACTTGTGAATGCTGGGTCACGATCACACACAATAGACTCTGGCATGCCATGAAGCTTGAATATTTGGTCAAAAAATATTTGGGCAATTGTGGTGTCCGTATAAGGGAGTTTAATGGGAGTAAAATGTCTATATTTGGATAATCGGTCAACAACCACAAAAATGGTAGAGTTACCTCTAGATGTTAGCAAGCCATCCACAAAATCCATGGAAATATCTGTCCATACATGGCGCGGAATTGGAAGAGGGCTGAGTAAACCTGCTGGCTTGACTTGGTCCACCTTATTTTTTTGAACATCACACTCTTTAATAAATTTTCGTACATGCCCTTCATGCCTTTCCAATAAAAAACTGACTTGATTCTATGGAGAGATTTGTGGAGCCCTTCATGTGTGTTGGAATGGAATTCTTTAATTATAGGAAGAATCAATTCAGATGTGGCCAAGACATAAATCCGATCCTTAAAGAAAATCAATCCTTCCTTGAATAGCCATGGTCCCAATGCTTCTCCTTCCTTGATTTTCTCCACCAAATCCTGCAATTGGGGATTAGCTGAAATTTCTGATTTAAAGGGATCCACCCAATTAGGAATAGGAGAAGATATTGCATGAATTTCAAATTTTCGGGAAAGGGCATCTGCAGCTGAATTGTCCTTGCCTTTTTTGTAGTTTTGTAAATCAAATCCCAAGAGCTTCACCAACCATCTTTGTTGAGCAGCTGTAGTAATGGTTTGATCCAACAGAAATTGCAAGTTTTTTTGGTCTATCCAGACAATAAATTTGGCTCCTAAAAGATATGGACGCCATTTTTGGACAGCCTTAACCAAGGCTAACATTTCCTTCTCATACGTGGATAATGCTAGATTTTTGCCCTGTAGAGCTTGGCTAAAAAAGGCGATTGGTCGGTCTCCTTGCATGAGCACTGCACCCAAACCCACGCCGGAAGCATCACACTCCACAATAAATGGTTGAGAAAAATTCGGTAGAGCTAGTACAGGTCCGGATGTCATTGCCAATTTTAAATCTTCGAATACTTGCTCGGCGGCGGAACTCCATTTAAAAGAATCTTTTTTTAGCATATTTTTCAAGGGTTGAACGATCATCCCGTAGTGGTGAATGAATTTCCGGTAGTAACCGGTGAGGCCCAAAAAACCTCGCAACCCCTTCAAGCTAGTTGGTTTGGGCCATGACATCATGGAGGAAATTTTCTCGGGGTCCATGGCTACTCCACCATGAGAAATCACATGACCCAAGTAGCGTACTTCATGTCCAAATTGACATTTTTCACCTTTGACAAAAAACTTGTTAGTTTGCAAAACATGTGGCACGCGCCCAACATGTAGTAAATGATCCTCCCAAGATTTGCTAAAAATAAGAATATCCTCAAAAAATACCAAAATGAATCAACGAAAAAAGTCCTTGAATACCTCATTCATAACGCTTTGGAAGGTTGCTAGTGCATTAGTGAGGCCAAAGGGCATCACTAAAAATTCATAGTGGCCTTGGTGCGTACGAAAAGCTGTTTTCTAAACATCTCCCGGGTACATACGGATTTGATGATACCCCGACCTCAAATCAAGTTTTGTAAAAAATCGTGCACCATGCAATTCATCCAATAATTCATCGATAACGGGTATTGGATATTTATCCTTGATGGTAATGATGTTGAGTGCCCGGTAATCCACACAAAGCCTCCAAGAGCCATCTTGTTTTTTAAACCAATAGCACGGGAGAGGAGTATGGACTCGTGCTAGGCCTTACCACACCGAATGACAATAGCCCCTTGATCATTTTTTCAATCTCATTTTTTTGGTAATGGGGATACTGATAAGGCTTGACTGAGATTGGATTAGCTCCATTTTCCAACGGAATTTTGTGGTCTTGAGATCGTTGAGGTGGCAAGCCTTGAATCTCTTGAAATACAGTCGAATGTTGATTCAAAATAGCCATTAAATCTGGATTTAAATTGGTTGTTGCAACTCCTTGCTTTTCTCCCAAATTCAAGGAATTGAATTGTAATAAAAAAGCTATTTTTCCTTTCCGCAACTGCTCCTCTAGATCACGAGCAACCATGATTTTATTGCTTGGCCCTCTGGTCCCACGTAACTCTATTGTTTTCCCCTCCAACCAAAATCACATCCATAAATCATTGAATTCCCAAATAATTGAACCCAGTTTTTGAAGCCATTGAGTTCCGAAAACAGCATCACATCCTTCCATTGGTAAAAGGTAAAAATCTACGTAAAATTTAACCTTTTGCACTAAAATAGGGAGCCTTTCACACAATCCTTCACTTTTCATCTTTTTTTCCATCTACCATTTGAACCGAGAATTCTCTTTTCTTTGTAGGATAAATTCCCATTTTGGTAGCTAACTTTGAATTCAAAAAGTTATGAGTGCTATCGGAATCCACCGATATGGTAACCCCAAAATCTCCAATTTTTCCAAAACAAACGCATGGTTTGAGGTGTTGTATTTCCTGAAATAGCATGAAAACTAATTTCGGGAATCTCTTCTTCCGCTTCCTCCTCTTCAGTAGTCTCCTTCAACTCATTAATAGAAGGAAAAATTCGTTCTATTAAAAATAACTTCTTGCAACGATGGCCCGGGGAAAATTTTTCGTCACAATTGAAGCATAATACACGCATCCTCCTTTCTTGCAACTCGGTCGGACTCAAGCTCTTGATGGTGTGGTTACGAGCTCGAGTAAGAGATATTGAGGGTAACGGTGGATGTCCCATGGTGGATGGAGCCCTCGGAGGTTCCACGTACCCTCCCTTCCATTGGTCAGACATACGAGACTCATAAAGTCGTGCCAGACCGATAGCGGCGGACAATGAAATTGGATTAAATGCTTGCACATTAACTGGTATTGCATCCTTTAACCCGCTCACAAAGCAACCGAATTGTTGTTCTTCAGACAAATGACCAGTTCGATGTAACAAACGATCAAAGTTCATTTGGTAATTGCGGATGCTTCCTGTTTCTTTAAGCTTTGTGAGATCGCCAAAGAAATTTTGGTATCTTGAAGGCCCATATCATAAATGCAACTCGTACTTGAAAACTTCCCAATTAACACCTTCTCGCCGATTTTTGAAACATTGATACCACAATTGGACGTTGTCATCCAAGTGATAACCGGCCGTGGGGAGTTTTTCCGCCTCTTCTGTGCCTTGGAACTCGAAAAATTGCTCCACTCGACAAATCCACCCAGTTGGATCATCCATGCCATTATAGCGTGGAAAGTCCAACTTAGTGATTTTAGGTGCGAGAGAGCCTCCTCCCGAAAGGCTACGACGAGGCCCGCGTGAAGGCTTGCCATCATCCTCATGTGCTCCACCACACGTAGAAAAACGAGCAAACATGGTCTCCGTATGTTTCAAGAGACGTTCTTCACTAGCTTTCATAGCTTGTTGTAGTTCCTTTTGGCCCGCAACCAATGAGCCAAGCTCATTCTTCACATGCTCAAGACGGTGGTCGGACATGTCTGGCTCTGATACCAAGTTGTTACGTGCCCAAGTTTGCGACCATGTGGCGGTTTTGTGAATGGGTAGAGAACAAGGATCGTCCTTGCGTGCTCTACCTATGTTGGTAATGTTGTAGGATACTTCGAGGGATCTTTGGCCTCCTTGGTTTAATTCGAGAAAAACCATAACTCCCAATCAACACAAGGTTGAAAATAATACTTATCAGATGATCTTCATTATTGGCCTCAAGCTAATAAATTGCCGAACATCCTTTGGATGGAATAGGCAATAACCCATTCTTATGGAAAGGAAAATTACAATAACGTAATTCTAGCACTAATTTATTGAAAGGAAATAACATTGATTAAAATAACATTTAATGTAATTATTGATGGTAAGCATCAATCACTCCCATCTCATTTAATGTAATTATTGATGATAAGCATTAATCACTGCCATCCCTTGATTTTTGGTCCCTGACATAAACCACCCAAAGCTTGCATATCACATAAAAATATTACCATTTGTACTTTTAAAAAGTGATTCACTCCGGCATAGAATAATTAGGAGACTTGTTATGTTACCTTTAAATTAAAATTTGTTTGGTTGTCATCTTTTTGTTGACTCAATTAAGCTTTTGTCGTTGTTGATTTGCATAGATAAATGTGCATTTATAGAGATTAAAGTTACAACATACATTACTTGAAAGAATCAAATAAAGATATTCTATTAAACTTTTGGGGCATTTACATACATACCACTCAAATCCTATGTATTTACGTATCCACAACCTTAACTTCTATCATTTATCCCACCCAAATCTTTCGTTTCCCATCAAACATTCCACCATTTTATTTTTTATAAACTGAGATGCACATTTTCATGCATTTGCTTAGGTGGCATGTATGTACAGATTCACGTTTATGTGCTAGAGTGTGGTATGTCTTGCTATTTTATTTGTAGACATTTTTTATTTAAAGTTCAGAACTCTCAGAACAATCAAATACACCTTTGTATTCATTACTTATGATTCATAAATAAATCCAATATTGTGAAGTACTTAAAATTTTATAGCAGCAGAGAAGATGGTAAATACAGTTTTATAAAGGTTCCAGTGATCCTGCTCCTGCTCCTTTTCTCATCAAGACTACTGATTCGACTATTTATTTGGTTTGATAATTTACGAAATTTTAGCTCAGGAAGAACTCTTGTTTCAGATGATTAGCAATTAACAATGGCAACTTGGTCTTATAACTCATTCGAGAAGTAAATAATGGGCTGCTTGCCTTTTTTAACTCAGTCATTTTGTAAAGTTACTTTTAAAAGAACTTTGAAAGCAGAAACTCATCAAAACAAAGCCCAGCTGATTTGAAGAAGCTCATTAGATAGAAGTCTTGCAGCAAGATAGAAGTTACTTTAGAGAGATTGTTAAAGCTGCAAATTGATCCTAACTATTTTCTTAATCTACTTAATTTATGCCTATTATGTTTGATTTTGAACTGCCATTAATAATTTGCCACAACTGATATTATATATATATATATATATATATATTTAATTATTTATTTATATTTATATTGATTCTTAAGAGTAATTCTTCATTATAATGTTCTTCATTATAATTTAGCCATCATGATATATATTGTTCTCATCGCCATGAGGGATTAAATGGGAATGGATTGGAAAAGGAGTAGGATGAAAGACCGAGGAAAGGCTAAGAAATTTCTCTACACTATGTTGAAATTTATGGAAGAATTTTTTTTTTTTTAATTCAATTCTATAAGAATTTTAGGGTAAATTTATGAATAAATACTGAGAAATTTCCACAATTTGTAGTTACACAAAGAATGCATCATGCCATGTATTGGTTAAGTTAAATGGTGCGATATTGGAAATTCCTTCCAAATATGCAGGCATAAGTATGACACTAACTAAAAAAAACTGAAAGTTCGTTTGATTATCCATGATCAAGTCCATCAACAACATCCAATATTAAGGTAGCAGTCCTGTTTCTTCTAATCCAGTTCTTTGATCAGATTTTTAGGAAGTGGTTTTTTTAGTTTTCCTTCTGTAATTTACAACCATTTGATTAAGTTATAAAAAATATGGATTTTTTTTTACTTATCACATCCTTGTAAAAATCCATTATTCTGTAATAATTTTTTTTTTTT
>NEWO01000171.1:1000759-1019875 GCA_003013225.1 Phalaenopsis aphrodite
TACAACCATTTGATTAAGTTATAAAAAATATGGATTTTTTTTTACTTATCACATCCTTGTAAAAATCCATTATTCTGTAATAATTTTTTTTTTTTGCTAATGCTCATTTACTCAATTTAAAATAAATATTGTTCATTGAGTCCTTACTGTTTAAGCTAAATTCAGTCGGGCTTCAAATTCAGTGCTTGGCATTTTATGTTATTCCATTGTTCATTTAGAGGCTCTTTTATTTGATGGATTAGTGGTGTCTTTTAATTAAATTACAGGAATTTTAAAAACTTTAAAGTTTGGTATGATGTAAAAGGAATGCACTGTGAAATTAGAACTATTATAAACTCAAACAACTCATTTCTCATGCATGCAACATCGACCCCAACAACGACAGCCTCTGTGTACTGCGACAATAATATTAATAGATAGGAAGCAGTATCTATAAAAGAAGAAAGGATTGCAATAGTGGAGATGTATAAAAATCTATATTATGGATTTCTTGATGTGCGAACTGTCTTTACAATTATTGGCTGTTTCGTATGGATTGTTGGAAATTTCTTACAATTCATGCAAGTATTTTAGTACACTTCTTTAACCCATTCATACTCCTATTTAAATTTCTAAACGTCTTAAAAAATAATCAACATTACCTATATTACGCAGACAAAAAAATTAAAACTTTTTGGTAATTTGAGACCACTTACTAAAACTTTGGCATATTTATACAAAATTAGCTCAAGTGTATGACATAGAAATTGTAATACATTTAGTTAGCTTTCTCTTGAATTAAAATGTTAAGCGTTGCACAGCATTCATGAAGTTATGCATGCTTCCTTATCTCCAAATTGTTCAAGTCAATGAATTTTTTATTTAGGCATATGTTCATATGTAATTTTTTCGTCAAAGCAAAATGTTGAAACTTACAGAACCATTTATATGGTCATGCATGATAAGATGATGTTATCATCAAATACTGATCTAATTTTGAATTTATTTAAGATGAATGGAATATATGAATAATTAATTCACTTTTATTTTAACTCAATCTTTTATATTTGTGTGTAACTCTAATTTTAAAATTACATAAAAATAATAACTAATATTTATTAATTTGATGTGGAAAAAATTGTATCATATATGTATATATATATATATATCCTCCCCATCTAAATCTTAATAAATATCTTTATGGAGATTCAATCACTCCTTCCCAACCTTCTTCCTCCACTGAACATATATCACCTATTAAGGGTCTGTTTGGGGATGCTGAAGTTTATCAAGCTTCTACTGATAAGTAGCTGGTCCGGATAAGCTGACTGACTGTTTGGTTTGTGTGTTTGGAAAACAGTTAATTTGCAGTTATTTGTGGATAAATGACTATTCTGCCCCTGAATTGAATAAGTTGTTTGGTTTTTGCGGCTTGGAAACAATTGATCTGCAACTGTTGGTGGAAAAATTATCATTTTAGCCACGCACAGTGAAGCTGTTCGCATACATTCAATATACTAAAATGGGTAATGTTGAGTAATATAACTATAAAACGCAGTTTTGATATAATCTATAAATCCATTTTAATGGTAACGTTTTGAAAAAAATCCATTTTAATGTTGACGTAAGAGGGTAACGTATTTGAGAACACATTCAATATACTAAAATCGAAAAAAACACTACATAACAATTCAAAGGACAAAAAAAAGATACACTCCTGGCTAAAGAGAAACTATCTACATACCTCAAATCTAAGCTTGCATATATAGGTTTCGTGAGCAAGAGGGGTAGAGGATTGGATGCATGGAATTGTGTAGCACACAATTATCTAGCATTTAAAAGCTTGCATATGTAAGCATATGTATGAAAATGTGCATAAGAATTGGATGTATGGAATTGTGTGGTAAGTGCGTAAAAAACTGAAATTTAAGTGACCTATATGTAAAAAAAAAAATATGTTTCCCGAGAAGAGCTAAAGACTGATCCATCATCAAAGCAGAGGACGAAGCGTCTGGATTTGGTGGAGGAGAGCGACTGAGGATGTGTAGGAGGGGGTCGCGGGCTTCGACTGGATTTCAGCGACAGAGAACGACGAAGGGCCGGAGATTCAGCGACGGAGAGCGACGAAGGGTCACGGGCTTCAACTGGCTTTCGGCGGAGAAGAGCGACGAAGGGCCACGGGCTTCGAAAAGAGGGCGAGGTAGGTTTTGTGAGCAAGAGGGGTAGAGGCGTAAAAGAAGTTAAATAAGCTCCAGGCAAACGTGAATCACGGGTATAACCTTGCGATTCGCATGTTAAGAGAAAATATAAAACACAGTTTTGATATATTTATAATACGTGCGAAACAAACGGGTATGCAGCGTTTTTGAAAACGCCGCCACACTTATAAGCTGCCCCAAATAGGCCCTAAATCTTATTATGAAATTTTAGAATCTGAATCTGCAGCTTTGATTTATAGTAAAGTTATTGTTTTTCATATTCTAGACATCGACGATGATGATTATCCTCTTACGTCACCATGAGCAATCCTTGAACGCTATCTTGGTACTGATCATTTTTTGCAAGAATATTTTTATGATCGAAATATGTACGAAGCTATCTTAATCTCCCTCAAATGTGTCGAAATCTAACACACTTAAGAAGAAGACAAATCGATTGCTTATAGTAAAACCACAATTCGTAGAATAAATAATCAAAAAGAAAGAGGACTCACTCCACATCAGATTAAAACTATTAAATAAAAACATCCCGAATTCTAATTTAGAAAAACCAATTCTTTTAATTATTAGACTTATATTCAAACCATGCACAAGGTATTTCTTGTTATTATTCCTAGACAAAAACACTTCTTATTGTTTGTAATGATGCTTAAAATCCTATCAAACGATATTCATTATTGGTTTATGAATGGAGGGACAATTGTGGCGCAATAACTCAATTTCTACCACCTCAAATCAAAGCAGTCTATTCTCATTGGGACGAATCTTCTCTAAATTTTTATAAGATCCCAGTCGATATTTTAGTAAACAATCAGTAAGATTATGTTTTTCACTCATTGTCAAATACCGTGAATTTGGTCATGGAACCTTGAAATCCAAAACAACGGTTTAAATCGTAAAGGTTTATACATAAATTAATTAGAAAAATGATGGACAACCATTTGCATCGAAATAAAATTTATATCCATTAGTAAAGCAATTTTAATAATACAACAAGTTTAACTAAAAATCAAGCTAACGAAGATATCTCGGTTAAAAAACTACATTAGCAATTAAAGAAAAATTTTCTAAAAGTGACCAAGTACCTGATAATTGTGAAAGTTTATAGATGGCAATCATCCAGAAAAAGAATCTCAATTAGACAGATAAAATTTAGTGGTGGACAATACCATGATCCAAAAACTATCAAAAGAAAATACATGTAAATCCAATGCAAATATAAAATAAAGGTCTAGTTGAAAAGCACTCTGCACTATATCTTCTATCCAACATCCATGACTATGCTTTTATAACTTTTTCTGATATTGCATTATGCTTAAGAACTTTGGCGTCTGTTGGTTTGATTAACTCTATATATAGTAGTATTATTATGTATTGCGGGTGTGATTTTTTGGAAATCTAATTTTCTATTATAATAAATATTAAGTGTGCGAGTGGAAATTTTCTCTCTTACAGTTTGTAAGTTATTTTGGTATTTATAAAGTTCAATTTTAATTATTGCATCGCTATTTTATTTTAATTAATACAAGTTTATTCTGGAGCAAATTGGTACCAGAGTCATGAATGACTACATATTGATAAGGAACTTTTATAGGTAGAAATAAAATAAAATAAAATAAATATGATTACTTAATTTTACCTCATACTTGAAGTTGGGTTGAGTTATTTTGAGCTCTATAAAACTTTGATTGTGTATATTGATAAACTGATTAACCCTTTCATCAGTTTAGTAGAAAATATGATATAACTTATAATTTTATTTATATTTTGGAATAATTAAGATGGCTTGAATGTTTTCTTTTTTAAAAGTATTTTATCGACATTGTTGCCTAGATGTTATCTTTAATTATTTAAAAATTTTGATATAAACTTATAATTTATGTAAGACTTAATTTTCTATCATGTTAATGTCTCTATTGCTTTAAATTTACTTTACATTTATACACTTATGTTTTCTTATGGCATCTAGTTCTCATTTTAATTCTAGTTTATCAACTTCATATTCTACAAAAAATTAAAAAATAAAAAATGCCAAAGTTATTGCATATCCTTTAAATGAAGAAGAACTTAATAAATGGACAATTCCTAAAATAGAAAAATCTACATTATAGAAAATCAGAACATTTGACTTTAAAGGAAAATCAACTATTAAAACTGTAGAACAATTAATAACTATAAATAGAACTGAAAACGTTATACATTATTATCTAGAGAAGATCCAAATACTTATTTTCTAGATTATAAATATATCCATATAAGACTGATTCAAATAGCATTCAAACCGTTAACCTTAAGAGGACTAAATACTTCTATCATTGCATACTTAAAAGATGTCAGATGTCTAATTTGGGCTTAATCTTTAATAGGAATTTTAGAAACAAGTTTATATCATGGTCCAATTTATTTTAATACATTTCCAAATTTAGGCTTATATTCATCAGATATAACTTGTTTGAAGTAGCAAAATTACAAATGCAAATGCATGGTTATGATTTTTTGCAAGGATCTGAAACAATCACCCTAATATATAGAATTCAATTTAAAAGTAATGAATACGTTATGTCCTAACATAAAGAAAATAGCTCAACCTACAGATAAAACCACTTTATTTGAAACTAATTTACTTGCTTCTAATTTAACAGCAAATAAAGTTATTAAATGGAATGAAGTAGCTTTTCCAGATTCTTGGGTGATACCTTTGGGATTTAATCCTAAACCAATTATCAACTAAGAAATAAAACAAGTCATTCAAAATACAAATGGAGAAGTTAAAGTAAGATATAACCCTAGAAGATCGATATCGCTAGCTAGAAGGTCTATACCATCGACTCAAAGTCGTTCATCTTCTGTATCAATTTTTGAAAGAATAAAAATGAAGATATAATTAATGAACCCATAAATAATGTCCAATTAAATTCGCATCAAATTTTACATTCAATTAGAGATCATTCTTCTGCCACTCCTTCATAAATGAACTTTAGTTTTAAATGAATTACGAAACAGGAAGGATAGCTCGTGCCATTGTGATCCATAATTATTTATCTCATAAATCCATAATTATTTATCTACTAAGTATTCTAATTTCTAAAAATGGTTTTGAAAAAAATCTAAAAGAAAAAGAAAGAGAAGAATTTTCTAATACTTAATTTATATCAATGACTAAAACAAATCCAAATAGAAAAGCTATCATTCCTTTTGCTAATTGATTTACGAAGTATAAAACTTAATATGATAAATATAACATAAAAATTAATTAAGATGAATCAGTTAGTTCTATTTATCCTCCTGCAAAATATAGTATTATAATAAATAATGAAAATTTAGAACTAACTGCCTTTGAAAAATTAAATTCTGAAGCCCAAGCATTAACAAAATTTATTATAATTATTAAACAAATAAAATTTTCTAATAGCATACTCCAAATTATCTCAGACCATCTTAGTCAACTAGAAAATAAAATTGACCAAATAAAACAATTGATTAAAAAATTAACAAAATATGAAATTCCTAATTTAAAAGATTTTATAAAAGAAACTAATGTCATTGTTAAAATTATAATAATAAAAAATCTAGTAATTCAACCAAACCATTAATTTAATTATAATTTTTTGTCATAATTAACAAAATTTTGCAGAATTAGTACAAAATTTTAAATATGCACATATTATATCCTTCAATGAAATATCTTTCTCTGAATTTTATGAAAAATCAATCTCATAAGACGAAATAGAAAAAAACCTTAAAATTCTAAAATACCCTCCAAAGTCAACCAACTTTAGAATTTAATAACTAAAATACCATAGAAAACCATTAAATCATTATAATTATAATAGACCTACCCTATGATGCTTCCTAAGTATATGAATAGAATATTGATGGATTTTCTGATCAACAAGTTAGAGAAACTATCCATAAAATGTAAATATATTCTACAATAACATAATTTTGACAAAATATGAAGGCTGGCGGGTCAATTTTATGATAGAAGAACAAAAAATTTTTTTTAAAAGTGAAACAAAATTAGAAGATGTCACTATTCCAAACACTAAAACTGTTTATCTTTTAATTATTAATACCTTAGAACATTTTACTAGAACATATAGAGATAGAAGAGAACATATTAGATCATTATTACAAAAATTAAAATATTCTACTTTTAGACATTTTTAGATGATATAAAGATATTTTTCTTTGAAGAGCAATGATTTACATAAAGCAAATCATATTTATGGGAAACAAAACATTTATCGAAGGACTTCCTAATTTATTTGCAGAAAGAGTCAAGAGAACTCTTAGAAATTAGCAAACAAATATGATTATTTATGAACATATCACTTATGGCAAAATGATTAATGTGTGCATTCAGACCGACCTTACTTAAACTATACTCTGATATTAAACTTAATAAACCACCTAAAAGAGAAAGAATTTTTGAAAATTAATAATTCGGAGAATTCTATAAACAATATGCCTGTGAAGCATCCCCTTTTAAAGAGAATAAAAAAAGAAAGCATTAGTTAATGAAAAGAAATTTGATAAAAATCGATATTATAGAAAATAATCTAAATGACATAAAAAAAATTTGAAAGATCGTACCAACGAGATATTCCTTTTGGTTTAAAAAAATATTGAAAAGAAAAAGAAACGTAAAGACAAAGACATCAAGTGTTATCGATGCGAAAAATTTGGGCATTATTCCAATAAATGTCTTTTAGGAAAAAAGCTAAATGAATTAAAAATTCATGAAGGATTAAAACAAATCTTAATAAAGGTACTGTTAGATTCTTCTGAATCTGAGAGTTCTTATAGTGAAAATGATTCTATCTCTAATCCTATTTTGAGTTTTGATAATGAAGAACAATTTTGTTGTGGAAAATGTAGTAATAATAATTATTATAAAACAATTATCAAAATGATTGGTTTATTCACTTTATCAGATGAAAAAAAAATCAATTAACTAATGTTTCTAATTCTAAATCTAGAGAAAAAATATTAGGCATTTTAAACGAGAAGAAGGAAAAATGTTATTTGTAGAACTCCTATAAAAGTGAAAATATTTAAATTTCCAAAGAACCTTTTCAATATTAGCAGTTACTAAAAAATCCAAAAAAACAAAAATTTGAAGATTATGAACCCTGTACAAAAATTTTAATTTGTACAGGGTTTGTTGTGTTTTGTTTCCTGATATTTTCTGTAACAGTTTTAATACTAGGCCCTGCAGGATACTTACTATTCTATTGTATTTTTGTTTTAATCTGCAGGAGGAGCCCAAGGAAGAAAGTGATGAAGATATGGGTTTCAGTCTTTTTGATTAGAAATTATCTTTTCTTTCTTTATTTTGATTGACAAACACTTTTAATTATCATGTGTCATTAATGTATGATTTATTTAGGAATCTCAATGTTGTTGTGGTATCTTGTGTTTTGGTTATAGAGTATGGATCTGTCTACAAGAAAAATTTGTTTTCTTCGTTATTTTTTCCTTTTATTGAATCATTTTTGCATCATCAATGAAACTGTTGTTGTTCACTATGAGGTCATGACAATCATGTTTCTTTCTGCTACACTTCCACTGTGTAATCATTGTTGTAGGACTTATCCCTATTTTTTGGCTTGATTTATGAATCCTCTTATCTGTTTCATTACTGTTGGGTATTGATTCTTTTGTTAAATCTTTTTAATTGTAATCATGTTTATGTAAATTTTATTCTTATTCTATTTAAATTATCTGTCTTTTTAAGACACTTGTTTTATTGGTTCAAACTTCATATTATTTGCATTGCTCAGGAAAAAAACTTGAATTATAGAGCTGTACCTTGGAGTCTAAAGGCCTTCGTTTGAGTAGAACTAAAACTGAATACATGGAATGTAATTTTAGTAGTAGTAGCTTTAGTGACAAAAATGTAACTATGGGTGATCAAATTATTAAAAGGTGTGAACGCTTTAGTTATCTCGGGATTATTGTTAAAAGTGATGGTGATATTGATGGGAATGTTATTAGTAGATTTCAAGTTGGTTGGTTGAAGTGGATGAATGCTTCGGGCCAATGGTGTGATAGAAAGGTACCGCGTTGACTGAAAGGAAAATTTTATAAGATGGTGGTGACCTCTGCAATGCTCTATGACGCTTAATGTTGGCCTTTAAAAGAGAAGCATAAAACTAAGTGTTGTCGAGATGAGAGTGATTGGTTGGATGGGTGGCTTTACACTTAGAGACAAAATGCGAAATGAATATATCCATGATAGAGTTGGTGTAGCTCCGGAGACGGACAAAATTAGGGAGAGTCGTCTTAAATGGTTTGGTCACATTAAACTTCGATCACTTGATGATTTGATTAGAAGAGTAAATGTTTTAGATTTTACTTATGTTAAGAAAACCAGAGGTAGACCCAGGAAGACTTGGGCATTGTATAAAAAATGATCTTAATTTGTTAGAAATAATTGAAAATATGACACTAAATAGGACGCAATGGAGAAAGAATTCATGCAGATAAAGGTTCTGTTGTTGTTGTTGTTGCACATTGCCGTTCCTTATGCTTATTTTTTACTTTATCTTAAATACTTGCTGATTTTGCAATGCGTCTTATACTGTTATTTCTTCCACTTTTCTCTTTATCTGGGCAAGCTACTTGCTTTAAATTGCTAATTTTGGAAACGCTCAATTTGCTAGTATTTTTTTTATAGCCTATACTTGGATCTTCACAACATATTTGGTCTTATTATAGCTTAAAAAATGATTTTTTTGTCTCCTTGATAATACTTTGTTGTAAATGAATCCTAAGGCCCTTCTCAATTTGACCATATTTGCAATTGTAAAAGTTATATTCTTATACCCCTATTGTTTTAAATAGTTGATCCATGATACTTGAGAAAATACCCTTCCGATAGTATTTTTTTCTTAATAATTTTTAAAACTAATCATCTATTTTAATTCACCAAATTTATATATCATAAGCTTGTTTGGTAGTTAATTTTTTGGTTCGTTTATTCTAAATATTTCATCCACCATCGAACTACTAGAAAACAAATATGTTTGCTCACGATAAAATTTAATTTATGAGAATTTAAAAAACATTTGGATGAAAGATGATAATTCTGTTGTGTATTAAAAAATTGTGTGCTATGTTTATTTAAAAAATAATTGTGTTTTATTTATGTAAATATAATTTTTTTAAGTGATGTGAAATTTATTTAAATATCATGATTTATTGACTCAAATTTGACAAAAGCCAAATATGCTCTCTTCTTATGTCCTCAAGAGAGTAAAATTTACCTTTCTAAATGAACAAAGCTATTTGTCCCCACACATCTTTGATCACCCATTGCAAATTTTGTTGATAATCTTCAAAAGTAGTTAAGAGATAAAAAGTTGCTTAAATTTATCATTTAGCCTTTTCAAATCTTACCCATTCCAAATTTATAATGGATTATGAAAGATGCATGATGATAGTTGATTATATTTTTGTAATGGCATTTTATATTATGGATTTCAAAGTGTGATTGTTGTTTTAAAGTGTGTTCGCTGGATAGTGGAATTTTGGGTAGAATTTTTTGTAGCGATGGCAAGCAAGAATCGGATTAGCAACATACAAGTTTTGTAAAGATGGTATTCTTTGGAATTCTCCCTCCAAATATAACCGTTGGTCTAGGAATTTTTATTTACTATGGTGACATGTTATTGTAGTGTAGAATTTTATATGTAGTTGTTGAATAGCTCATATTTTTTTGTCAGACAAGTATCCAGTGAAAATACATTTGAGCTCTTGAGTTTGCTTCGTGGTGTACATGGAAAAAGGTGTGCATGAAGATTTTAATTAGAATGGATGTGTTGATTTGGGAATGGCAATGTGTTTAGAGGAGAATTCGACTAAAAATTTGGAAATTTATGTTTGAGTGACCATTATATTAATGAGAAATATAGCATTTACAAGAGCTCACCTTGGAATTATTTTGGAACATTTAATTTAAGTATGATTGGTTCATTCACTTTTATCATATGTTTGCTTTTTCTTTCAGTTTGATGTGAATGTATTTACACATGATATAATGAGCAATCTCTTGTTTCAATAGCTTTGACTTTACTCTATATTATTAAACCTTTGAAATATAGTGCTGGCTTCAGATTTATATTTCATATGGAACAATCACGTGACTCTATGGTTAGCATTAATGAATATAATTAATCAGCTATTGTTTGTGATATTGCTGAGTCTAGATTACCCTCATTCATCATTGTGGATCGGGAATAAGGATGCAGATTTTTATGGCTGACCATGAGAAGAGTTGTTTGGATGATCTATATTTTACATTGATAAGTTGTCGGTATTTTTTTTTCCTTTTAAAGCAAGGCAAGATATAATATTTTTTTTACAAGAAATTTGGATGCTCTAGGCATAATGCCATAGCGTGACAATATTCTTTTTATCCTTGCTATGAGATGGTACTATACACCTTTTATTTCTTTATTGCCAATTAGGCCTTGATTTGAGAAGACTTCTCCGCTCCGTTGCAGTGTAGTAGAAGTGGAGACAACGGTCTGCGAGCGTTTGCATGAGACCTTCTCCCAACTTTTCGTCCCCTTAATGCCTATTCTGGGCAAATTCTGAACGCGAAGATGCCCTGACTTTCTACTATACGTTCGGCATTCGTCAAGTGGAAATATCAAAATTTTCTTTCCATATGGGGCACTCCTCATCTATTGCTTTGCCACGATTTCCCTGCTTTGCCTTGATTTCCTTTTTGGCTTCAGCTATTTACACTTTTCTCCTGGCCATCCTACCAGTTTCCTTAGGCTTGATCCCTGTTGATCGCACGCTTTGATGGATCGACTCTCTGCATTCTGTAGATCTTGACTTATCCTGGAGTGTTATTTTTCTGAAGTCTGTCTTCCTTTACCTGCATCTTTATTTTTTTCTCAGCTGTTCAAGCATTTTTTCCAGTTAAATTATGGATTTTTAGTCCAGTTTGCAGTATCGGTTTTGTTCTTTTACTTTATTGTTGTATGAATATTTCAAAAATATGATGTTTTATTTATTAGTTAACTCTTGTTAGCTTTTTAGTGGTGCTCATCATTGTGTGCAATGTATAGTATTTGTTTTCTGGATATTGATTCCACCAAATATTGTTTTCTTCTTCGACTTCTCTGAATTCTTTTTTCTTGTTAATGAGCCAAGCGCCAGGTACATAGATATCATTGTAGTATTTATTTTTGTAAGGCTAGTTAAATTCTCTTGAAGTTACTTGAATTGCTGGAATTATAAGTGCTGCCTTCCTTTCATTATTATTGTTATTTTTCTTCAGATAAATGTCTCTAATTAAGTTTTAGACCAATTTGTTTTGATTGTAGGCTTTGGTTGGATTGAGGAAAAATGGAGGAAAAATAACATAAAATGCCAACAATTCTCGTGCATTTACATATTTCATACCTAAACTTTCATATTTACATACATAGTACATTGTTGCTTTAAACCTATGCATGAGAAGGTGTTTTTCACTGCTAAAATGTGGTAATAATGATATTTTTTATGTCAATTACAAACTTGAGTTTTGTGTATGTACGTATGAATGTTTAAGTGTGAGAAATGCAAATACATACAAATTGTGTGCTATGTATGTAGCTCCAGTATGCTCTACTGCATTTTGCTAAATACGATAGCATCTAGTTGAGTTTCTCTTGTTTTAGAGTAGTTTCGTGTTTGGGATTTGGTGTTTAGTAGGCTGATATATATTGAATTTAGGATCTCTTTTGTACTTTAGATGTTGGTCAGATTATTTGCTTGATTATTTTTTTTGGGAATTGGGCTCTTGGAATGGTTAGATACGACACTGAGATCTGAGGAAATTTTTTTGTCTATGCATGGGCAAAAAATTTAGGTTTTGTTAATGAAGTATGAATTTATATTTGGAAATTTATACTCTACGATGAGATCTAACCTTGACAGAGCTTCTGTCTATTCATAAGTTCTCTGGTTTCTTTTTAATTGGCTAGTTAGTTGAAAAAGATTCTTTTATCCATGATTTGGTTTCAATTCAGCTAGTGAGCATTATGTAACAACATCAGTTTACAATTACTGCTCTTTTCCTCATTCGCTCTGCCAAAAAAAAACTGAACAATTTGTTGTGGTTGAGTTTGATTTTATGATACTGTTAGATTTCTTACATCTGATGTAAGTTGAAAGTTGATGGTTCCTTATATTAAATTGAGGATATACCACTCAATTCCTATGTGTCTACCCATGTAATTCATAAACTTTAATTTTTACATACATGATTAGTTTACATCATGAAAACATGTATTTTACTTTTTAAAAGCCAAAATATTTTAGTGGTATAAATATAAAAGGTAAAGTATAGGTGTTAGATATATAAATACATAGGAATTGGGTGGTATTTATCTCAAAGGAGACTAAATTTTATTGCTATGGTTGATAATATTTCTCCACTTATGCATAGTTTACTTGTCTTGCTGTCTTTCATACATGATAAGTTTACATCATGAAAACATGTATTTTACTAAAATATATTAGTGTCTACCCATGTCATAAACTTTAATTTTTACATACATGATAAGTTTACATCATGAAAACATGTATTTTACTTTTTAAAAGCCAAAATATTTTAGTGGTATAAATATAAAAGGTAAAGTATAGGTGTTAGATATATAAATACATAGGAATTGGGTGGTATTTATCTCAAAGGAGACTAAATTTTATTGCTATGGTTGATAATATTTCTCCACATATGCATAGTTTACTTGTCTTGCTGTCTTTCAATTATCTTATTACAAGCATTTTTTTATTGAGGTTACTGACCTCATCTTAAGTCGAAAAATTTGGGTTGTTTTTGATGGCGAATATTTAGGTGGTATGTGATATGTGATACTTCTAATTCCTATGCATTTTAAAAAGCTAAAATGGTGTTATTTTTGTTGTGGTACAAAATATTTCGGTGGTACAAATATACAAGGTAAAGTGTAGGTATTAGATTTATAAATACATATTGTATCTCAATTTCTATGTATTTACATATCAAACACCATTTTTAAAATGTGAAAAAAATCTTTTCATGCATTGGTAAGATGGCCTGCCTGCTTGTTTAAATTAATGTTTTGGTGTTACATTTGTAATGCATAGAAATTGAGTGCTATGTCTGCAGTTCTTTGCGTAACTGCCACCCAACTCCTATGCATTTACATATTTAACACCTAAAACCTTGCTTTTTATACTTAAACCACCCAAATCATGCATATCACATAAAAATATTACCATTTGTACTGTTGAAATTTATGGAAGATTTTTTTTAATTCAATTCTATAAGAATTCTAGGGTAAATTTAGGAATAAATACTGGGAAATTTCCACAATTTGTAGTTACACAAAGAATTCATCATGCCATGTATTGGTTAGGTTAAATGATGCGATATTGGAAAATCCTTCTAAATTTGCAGGCATAAGGATGACACTAACGAAAAAAAGCTAAAAGTTCGTTTGATCATCCATGATCATGTCCATCAACAACAACCAATATTAAGGTAGCAGTCCTGTTTCTTCTAATCCAGTTCTTTGATCAGATTTTTAAGATTTTCTTAACCCTTTCCTACTTGTGTTTTTTTTTTTCAAGTTTTCCTTCTGTAATATACAACCATTTGATTAAGTTATAAAAAATATGAATTTTTTTTAATTATCACTTCCTTGTAAAAATTCATTATTCTGCAATAATTTTTTTTGCTAATGCTCATTTACTCAATTTAAAATAAAATTTGTTCATTGAGTCCTTACTGTTTAAGCTAAATTTAGTCGGGCTTTAAATTCAGTGCATGGCATTTTATGTTATTCCATTGTTCATTTAGAGGCTGTTTTATTTGATGTATTAGTGCTGTATTTTAATTAAATTACAGGAATCTTAAAAACTTTGATGTTTGGTATGATGTAAAAGGAATGCACTGTGAAATTGGAATTATTATAAACTCAAAACAACACATTTCTCATGCATACCACATCCTCCAAATTTGGGCGAAAACAAAATTGATCGCTGCTCGCTCACCTGGAAGTGGTTTTTGTGGTCATGTCAATTCAATCGTGACACTGGCCTCGATTGTTTCTTGACGTCTCACGATCATGCCACTATAGCTTCGACCCCACCGACGACAGCCTCCCTGTGTATTGCGACGCTAATTTTAATAGATAGTCAGAAGAAATCTTTGGAATAATGGAGATCTATAAAAATGTCAAGAACCTCTCAACAGAAATTTCTCCAGCATTGGCTATCATATCAGGATTGTGCACGGGTGTATATGCTCTTGCTTCAGCATTGGCTTTTGTGTGCGACATTGGTGATTTATTCGTGCTTCCCAGGCTCTCAAGGAAGCACTTGAAGGCTTCTGGGATGAAGAATAATATGCCCTATAAAGCCAGAACTAGTGAACAATTAATCTTCGCTAGGGAAAACAAGTTCTCTAGATCTTACTGTTTGGTATGATTGGTATTTATGGAAACTTGGACAATGGAGTTGACATGAAATCAAAACATTTAATATGATATCAAGTTTTTTTTTGAGAAAAATATGATATTAAGTTATTAACGAATTCTACCTGTGCTTGCCTCTTAAAATGGCCGAGTGCTTGTAGATTTGTTGTATTGAATCTTATAATGTTTTCTTGAAATTTATTTGTATAGATATTCAATAGATGTTTTTTCGAATCAAAGGTGAACACTTGTTACTAGTATAGCTATTTTTTTTAACTCGATGCAATCCTAATTTCTCCAGCACATTACATGCTACTTTAGCAGCATTTAACTCTTAAGTTTGTATTTTGAAGGTGACGCTTATGTTTGATGAAAATAATAAAATAGGTGAAGAAGATTAAGGTGCCATGGATGTTATATTTTGGATTGCTTGATGTTGGAACTATCTCTACAATTATTGGTTGTTTCATATGGATTGTTGAAAATTTCTTTCAATTCATGTAAATATTTTAGTACACTTATTTAACCCTTTCATACTCCTATTTAAATTCTTAAACGTCTTCAAAAAGTAATCTACATTACCCATTAAAGCTATATTACATTGACACAAAGAAAAAAAAAAAAAAACTTTGGGTAATTTGAGAACACTTACTAAAACTTTGGCATGTCTTTGCAAAATTAGCCCAAGTGAATGACATAAATTGCAATACATTTAGTTAGCTTTCTCTTGAATTAAAAATGTTAAGCGTGGCACTGCATTCAATAAGTTATGCATGCTACCATATCTTGAAATTGTTTTTTTATTTAGACTGATGTTCATATGTAATTTTTTCGTCGAAGAAAAATGTTAGAAAATTACGTAGCCTTTTATACGGTCATGCATAACAACCACATGTTATCATCAAATCAAGATTTAATTTTGAATTTATTATAAGATGAATGGAGTATATGAATAACTAATTCACTTTTATTTTAACTCAAATTTTTATATTTGTGGGTAACTCTAACTAAATATCTTTATGGAGATCTAAACACTCCTTCCCAAACTTCTTCCTCAACTGATCCCAAATAACCTATTAAATCTTATTCTGAAATTTTAGAGTCCGAATCTGAATCTTCAATTTACAAAGTTATTGTTTCTCATATATTGGACATCAACGGTGATGATTATCCTCTTACGTCGCCATGAGCAATCCTTGAACGCTATCTTTGTACTAATACTTTTCTGCAAGAATATTTTTATGATCAAAATATGTACGAAGCTATCTTAATTTCTCTCAAATTTGTTGAAATTCAACACAGTTATAAAGAAGAAAACAAATTGATTCTTTATAGTACACCACAATTCATAGAATAATTAATCATAAAGAAAGAGGACTCACTCCACATCAGATTAAAACTCTAGAATATAAACATACCAAATCCCAATTTAGAATTAACTATTTCTTTTAATTATTGAACTTATATTCAAGCCATGCACACATTATTTCTTGTTATTAATCCTAGACAAAAACACTTTTGGATGTATGTAATGATGCTTGAAATCCTATCCAACGAAATTCGTCATTGGTGGGACAATTGTGGTGGAATAACTAAATTTCTACCACCTTAAATCAAAGCTGCCTATTCTCATTAGGTCGAATCTTCTCCATATATTTCTAAGATCCCAGTTAATATTTTAATAGACGGTCAATAAGATTTATATTTTTTCACTCAATGTCAAATTTCGTGAATTTGGTCATGGAATCTTGAAATCCAAAATAATGGTTTAAATCATAAATGTTTATACAAAAATTATTTAGTAAAATGATGGACAACCATTCACATTGAAGAAAATTTATTTCCATTAATAAAATAATTTTAATAATATAAGTTTAACTAAAAATCAAGCTAATGAAGATCTCTCGATTAGAAAACTATTAGCAATTAAGGAAAAAATTTCCAAATGAATCCATAAAGAAAATCAAAGAAAAACTATAACATCAACTTGCCAAATTATTTGAAGAAGAAGAAGATAATATGCAGGAAGATGATAAGACATTTATGACTAGTGACAAGGTACCTGATAATTGGAAAAGTTTATAGATGTCAATCATCCAAAAAATGAATCTCAATCAGACAGAAAAAATTTAGTGATGGACCCTACCATGATCCAAAAGCTATCAAAAGAAAATACATACAAATCCAATGCAAATATAGAGTAAAGGGCCGGCTCAAAAGCACTCTGTACTATATCCTCTATCCAACATCTATGCCTATGCTTTTGTAACTTTTTCTGATATTGCATTGTGCTTAAGATGGCATCCGTTGGTTCAAAAGCACTCTGCACGCCGCCACAACGTTTGTTTTGGCGTTATATGTTGCATTTTTATATCGGTGTTAATCGCGTATTCGATATTACTTCTATCCATAGAACGCGGGGGAGGGGTTCTGTTTGGCGTTGGCTAGGGCTTATTTTCCTCCTGTGCCCCTGTGGATTCTCTCTCGCGCTCTTCCCCGCGATCACATTATTGATCTTCTCATGCGTAAAATTCTGGTGAGATCTTGCGTAAACTATATAAATGACACTACTTTGATCTTCTCTGGTTCGTTTATGCGGCTCGAATGTTTTTTTTTGTGTTCATTTGGTTTCTTTTAGGCCTAGAAGGCAACAATGAAGCTTTTTAGGTTCTTTTATATGCTCTAGAAATGTTCTCCATAGATCTTCTTTGGTTTTTATGCCCATACATTTTGCTTTTTTGGGATTTTTAGCTCTTACATTTAGGTATTTTTAGATTTTGCTCTGAAAATGGATCACATATTTAAAGTGCCTTTAGATGACGCACTGCTCTGGAAATAGATCTTCTATATGCCACACTCCTTTTTTGGGATTTATATGATGCATCTCTGGTTCTATATTTATAGTGCATTTACATGTTTTGGTTCTATATCCCGCACTTCGTTTGGTTCTATATTTACAGTTTCTGTGCTTTGCAATACATTTCGGTTTGAGTTGTTCTGAAAATTGGAAATAGGTAATTGGGCTAATTTACAGATCATGAACTATTTTACAGAATCATGAGCTAATTTACAGATCTGAAAATTGGAAATAGGAAATTATTCTTTACAGTTGGGGGAAATTAGTAAGTTTGGTTAGCTTGAGTTGATATGTTCACTAAAAATTGGAAGTTCACATTTATTGCTAATTTACATTTATGAGCTAATTTATAGAGCTAATTTACAGATCATGAGTTACAAGGCGTTTCGGCTAATTTACAATATTTTAGGCAGAAGCTCACATTTATGAGCTAATTTACAGAGGCTTATAAGTTCACTGAAAATTGGAAGTTGGGGGAAATTATTCTTTACAGATCATGAGTTAGAAAATTATTTACAGATCTGCCATGGTTTGAGTCGATATGAAAAATGGTAATCTTGGTTCTCCCTGTTTCATTGCAATTAGCTATTTTGATGTGGCTAATTTTTTGGAATTCTTGGTTGCTAGTTCCATCAAATCATGGCTTCAAGCTTTATAGTTGGGGAAATGGGTTTATTCTTTACAGTTGGGGGAATGGGTTCATTGCATTACATTTCAATACATGTCATTGCAATACATTTTGGTTCATTGCATTTCGGCTGATGCGTGTAGGATTATTGATGTTGCACTCCGGGTCATTGCAATACATTTCGGTTTGAGCTGTTCTGAAATTTAGAATTAGGAAATTGGGCTTTGATATTTTATGGAATTCTTGGTTGAACTGATAAGGGATAGTGGTGGTTGCATCACTTCTGCCTTTTGGAGTTTCTTCATAATTTCTGCGCGCCTTATGGCTTGGTTGAACTTATAAGCTTGGTTGATTTCTTGGTTCATTTGGAGTTTCTTCATAAATTCTTGGTTGAACTTATAAGCCTCTTTCATTTAACATATACTACATGCAATCCATATGGCTTGGTTCATTCATATCAAGCAAGAATCTTCATTCCTGTATACAGTTCCAGCTACTTGTATTACTAATGATATTTATGTAATTTGAGAATTGTGTGGAGTTTTGTAGAAATTACTGCTAGTATCAGTAGCTTTAAGTAACTATTTCCAATGTAAGAAGGCCACAAGTAAGATTCCTCTTGGAGTTTATTCATTAAATTGTTAGAATTAGTACATTTCTGCTGCTAGTTCCATTAATGCAATACATTCAGAATGCCAGCATTTATGCTTTCGGTTATGGTGTATTTAGAGTTGGCTTTTCGGCTGCAACACTTCTGCTTTCGGTTATGGTGTATTTAGAGTTGGCTTTAGTATTTCTTTGGTAATCTCGGTTCAAGGGGCAAGGAAATGACATCAATGTATTTAGAGTTGGCCTTGTAACCTTTTGGAATTGCATAATAAAATATTTTCGAAGCCTTACTGTGGATGTAGGTCAATGACCGAACCACATAAATCATTTGTTTCTTCATATATTTCTTTTTTTGTTATTGAT
>NEWO01000171.1:1020130-1031595 GCA_003013225.1 Phalaenopsis aphrodite
CATATATTTCTTTTTTTTGTTATTGATCAAGTTGTTATGCTCTTGTTTGTGTTGGTGGCAAATGTTTATGTTTGGAGAGTGGTGTTCTTGTTGGGTTGATGTTGTTGTGGACTTGAGATGTTTATGTGTTGGACGTAGTAATTCTCATTTGTTCTCTATAGCTTCATCATGTTTAAATCAGTTGAAGGGGGGACGTCCACAATGTGGGATAAGGAAGTAACAAATATTTTCTGCGATCTTTATATAAAAGAAATAGAACTTGGGAACAGACCAACAATATTCTTTAATAAGGAAGGGTGGCGAAACATTGAAAAGAGATTCAAAGAATTGACTAGCAGGGATTATGATAAGCTGGAATTTAAAAACAAATGGGATCAATTAAAGAAGGAATGAAAAAAATGGAAGGAGTTGAAACGTGGATCTACAGGTTTGGGTTGGGATCCAATTAAAAGGACAATTGATGCTCCTGCTGAATGGTGGGCTGAAAAATTAGAGGTATTTTATATATACTCCGTGATTTGTTCGATTTTAATTCCAAATTACTTCTCTAATTATAATTGCCTAACTATTTGCTCTAAAATATTCTGTCACGGGCGGTACCGGCAGCGAAAAAGTATAAGCAGTGCGGGATTGAGCTGGAATTTGAAGAAAAACTGGACATAATGTTTAAATGGGTTGTCGCAACAGGAAAATTTACTTTCAACCCATGTCAAAGTACTTCTGAAGGGATACCAGATGAGTTCACTACTGAGCCATTAACACCTGATGAAGAAGTGCATAGCATCAACAAGAGTGATACAGGTGACTCTAGCAGAACAGAGAGGGCCAGGGTTGCTAAGAAAAATAAAGAGAAAGAACGTTTGTTAAACACCTCCTTTGATCGTTTGATTGAAGCTTTTGAAGCTCCACCTATCTCTCATGCGAGCATATTAGACTGTCTGAGACTCTTGCGTACTATTCCTGAAGTTGTGGCAGATAAGCGATTTCACGCACATTGTGTGAAAAAACTTGAAGATTCAACTAGAATGAAAATATTCATGGCACTAGAGCCAGAAATGCGTCTTGAATATTTGCGGGTTTTGGTCGATGAATGATATTTCTTTATGAATTGTGTATGTATTTGCACTATTTGAACTTTGACTAATGTCATTTATTTTTATTATGTTTGAGACTTTTAAGCATGCTACATTCTTGTGTTTGGGATTTTTTTAACTAATTATGTTAACATTTTTAATTTTTGGATAGTGGACTATTAATGTTTATATTTTAAATCATTTAGGATGGACCCGCAACGTGAACGTCGTAGGAGAATGGCATTTGCTACAGCCGTTGTGATATTGTTATTGGATTATTACCGGGCTACTCGCATTCCCTGGATGACATCCACCTTTGTTGGAGATAGATGGGTTGGTGAAATGCTTTCTGGCCATCCAATAAGATTCAAAAATATTTTCAGAATGACGGCACCTATTTATATGGATCTTCTGCACGAGTTATGTGTAAATCACGGCCTCCAGGGTTCTTCTAGAACTACGTGTAGGGAGGTGTTGGCTATAACACTGTACATTCTGTCACAGAATGAGTCAATTCGAGGAGCTATGGAAAGATTTCAACATTCATCCAAAATAATTAGTTGTTACTTTTTAAAAGGGATACAGACACTTGTTAGCTTAGCAGCTCAAATAATTAAACTGGAGGATCCATCATTTGCAACCACTCCAGAATAAATTGCCAACGATCCACGATACATGCCATATTTCAAGGTAACTATCAGTGTTTTTAATTTATTACATTCTATATTTTAACAATATTATTACTCTTTAACAACCAATTAAACAGAACTGCATTGGTGCAATTGACGGTAACCACGTTGATGCTCGAATACCAAACCACGAGAATGTAGCATACATCGGTCGCAGTGGTTTAACAACGCAAAATATCATGACTGTATGCGACTTCAACATGTGTTTTACTTTTGTGATGGCGGGCTGGGAAGGGAGTGCACAGATAGTCGAATTTTCTCCTTTGCTACTAGGAATAGATCGCAGTGTTTCCCTCACCCCCCCATTAAGTTAGTTTTATTTTCCAATTTGTATATGTTAATATGTAATGTTTTTTAATAACATTGTTTTTCGTACCAGGAAAATATTATCTAGTCGATGCAGGATATCCCATGCAAAGGGGATACCTGAAGCCCAACCTTAACACATGATATTATATTCCTGATTTCGAGCGAGGTAGTGGCACAGTACGTGGCAGAAAGGAAATGTTTAATAAACGCCACTCATCTTTACGCGGGGTAATTAAAAGAAGATTTGGAGTTTGGAAGAAGAAGTGGGTCATCTTACGTGATATGCTATCATATCCTTTCCAAAAGCAGTGATTGTGGTTGCAACAATGGCACTACATAACTTCATCCGAAGATATTCGTCACGATCAGATACAAACTTCATTATGACTGAAAATGATGAACTGAAGGTCTTCGAGCAACCTACAAGACTTGTGGGGGGGCATTCATTACCTGAGGAAGATATATAATCTAATGAATTTGGAGATCATGAAGGTGAATGTTTGATTGATATGATTGCTTTAAGAGAGTCTTTCACATATGCTATTTGTGGCTGTTGATCTACCAAGTTTTTCTTTAATAAGGTTGTAGGTTTATATTCATATGTATTTAATTTTGGTTACATTTAAAATACCTTAAACCGACATTGATTCTTTTGTTATTTTCGCAGTTATACAAACATGACTTCCAGGATATCAGGTACAAACAGAGGGATTTTGTGTTATTGTGGACTACCGTCTCCGTTGCTAACGTCACGTAAGGAGCATAACTTTGGGAGGCAGTTATATGTTTGTGTCAGAGGTGTTTTTGCTCATTGCAGTTTCTTTCGGTGGGCTGATAGTCCCTCATATTACACTGACAGTAGTCATGCCAGCAGTCATGTGAATCCGATGTTCCCTCCGTCTGATAGTGCAGATGAGGACTGACGTAGCCAGAGTCTGAAGTTAAATATTTTAATATTTCTCCTTGTTGTCGTACTTGTATTTGTACTTTTTTTAGTTCTCTTGGTACTCATTAGGGTGTGAGAACTGTATGATATCTTTTAGAACTGATCTGTGGTTACTGTATGTTTCTGCACTATATGTTTCTTTCCTATCAATAAGCTATTCTGAATAAGCTGCCCCAAACAGTTTTATCAGACAGGGGCAGAAATGTCATTTAACCACCAATAAACTAGTCTGAATAAGCTGCTCCAAACAGCAAACCAGATTATTCTGATAATCTGTAGATTATCAGATTATCAGAATAACTGCTTATCAGCGGATTATAAATAATCTACAGCTGCGCCAAACAGATCCTAAGAGAGTTTTAAGATTCTTGATACAACAGAAAATAGTAAACCTCTTATTATTTGTCATTAAAAAGGAAATTTTAACATGACTAGATGCAGGTATCATCTATCATATATCAGATAGTGCATAGTTTAGTCATATTTATTGTGTTCCTAAGAAATGAGGAATGATAGTGTATGTTAATGAATAAAATGAATTAATTCCAACAAGACGTGTCACTAAGCAGCACATATATATTAATTATCAAAAATTAAATTCTGCCACTAGAAAAGATCACTTTTCTTTGCATTTTATGGACCAGATGTTAGATAAGCTAGCTGACCAACCATACTTTTGCTTTATAAATAGATATTCTGGGTATCATCAAATACTTATAGCTTTAGAGGATCAAGAAAAAATAATGCTCACAAGTTCTTATGTGACTTTTAATTTTCATAGAATTCCTTTTGGATTATGTAACACACCGACAACATTTCAACTATATGATGTTAATTTTCTATGATCTAATAGATAAAGTGAAAGAAGTTTCATGGATGATTTCTCTCTGTTTAGCCTTACATTCGACTCTTGTCTGAATCATCTTGCGCATGTGCTAAAATGTTGTGAAGAGACTAACCTTGTTCTTAATCGAGAGAAATACCAATTTATGTTCTCAGGAGGAATTGTTTTAGGGCATAAAATATCTATAAAAGGCATGCAAGTAGGCCTAAAAATAATTCAAGTTATTGAAAAACTGCCACCACCCACTAATGTGAGGGGAGTTAAAATTTTTCTTGGACATGTTGGATTTTATAGACGATATATAAAAGATTTTTCTCAAATCACCAAACCTCTCTATTATCTCTTAGAAAAGGATGGCCTATTCAAATTTCATAATGAACACTTAAAAGCCTTTAATCTATGAAAGAGAAGTTAGTCATTGCTCATATTATTGTCTCACCCAATCGGGGGAGACCATTTGAATTAATGTGTGACGCAAGTGACTATGTTATAGGTGCAGTTTTAGGATAATGACATGATAAAATAATTAAGGCTATATACTATGTCAACAAGTCTCTTAATGAAACTCAAATTAATTACACTATTATGGAAAAAGAGCTTTTAACAATAGTCTACGCTTTTGATAAAATTAGATATTATCTGATTGGAACTAAATACACTGTTTACACTGACCATTCTGCTATTTGATATCTAATGTCAAAAAGGGACGCCAAGCCCAAATTAATCAGATGGTTCTTTTAATGCAAGAATTTGATATTGAAGGAGTAGATCATAAAATTCTAAAAATCAAATAACGGATCATTTATCAGGATTTAATCATGGAAATTCTTGTGCTTATGAAGAAGAGATTAATGAGAATTTTCCTGATGTTGAACTATTATCTAATACAAAATGGCATATTCAATAAAAAATTAAATTCTAGTTTTAAATCTTCTTATTTTTTATCCCTAAAAGCCTCATCAAAACACTTTCATCATGCTTAATGAGCTGGACATAGTTTTTCATTATAATATATAAGATTGGAGATGAAAGAAACAATTTGATGCAACATTGGTCATTGGAAACTAATGTTTGTTTAGCCATTGTGCAGATGTTATGGAGAAGACTTGGTGCAACTTTAAGCCAGAAAATTCTTTTTGGATACATACAAACAATTAGCAATTATAAATCTGATCAATACAAAATTCATTTGAATTTGAACTGACCATACATAAGATTAGAAATCATACATATAACATTCAATTGACATATCAAACACCTAGGGCATACCAATACAACTGAAAAATGAAGAAAAAGTAGGTCACAAATCCATGATGAAAGAAGGATACATCGCAATTTCAGCATGAACAAAGAGGAAGTAGGGCACGAACATGCTTTCCTTGGTCGGAGCGGTGCGAAAAGCATGAGAAGATGGGAGTTTCGATGGTCTCTGTAAAAGTCACGAATGAGGAAGCTGTGATCCCTTCGTTTCCATCCTAGTGAATCACGAGTCAATGATTTTGGTTGAGTGAGAGAAGGGTCTCCGGAGAGACGAGGGCAGCCAGGTAAAAGTAGACGAACGAAACGCGGGCCGTGGGTCGATCTGCAACTGCGATTATTAAAGAATAAAAAATGACATTTTTAAAAATAAATTTTAAACACACTTACCAAACGGGAAGGCAGCATTTTGAAAGCGCCTCCCACACTTATAAGCTACCCTAAACGGGGCCTAAATCTAAGTGGTCAGAACCATTGACTATAATAAAAGTTTACCCTTTTTGTGTTATTGATATTAAAGATCCTAAAAGGGATAGAGAATTTAAAGTTAATGGCCAAAGACTTAAACTCTATTTAGGATGAGAAAGACCGCTGGTAAGTGAGATTTTAATGTTGGGTCATCTCATGTAATATCTGGAATTGTCAAGCTCATGACGTTAAATTAAGTGCTTCTTGGGAGGCAACCCATGCCGTGTGGTTTGATTGTGATTTTTTTTTTGTTGTGATGTGGTTTGCCTATATATTTAAATGTTAATTTTTGTGTTTGTGTGTTTTGATTGTGATTGTGTGACATGAGATAGCTAATCCTTGGTCTTCTCGTTGTGACTAGACTTTAGTATGACTGTTGGAGGTAGCAGGATCATTGTTATCCTATATTTCTAGTTCTCAATCAAGCATGAGATTTTCTAGAGTCATGCTAAGTATAGGCATAGAACTGTTCCATATCACTTCTTTACGTCCTATTTATGACATGGTTTTTTTTAATGTTTCAACCAACCAACTATGAAAGGGGGCTAGAAAATATTTCTTTTTGTTGAACTGACAAATATTCATATTTTATTGGGCAAGGTGACACTTAAGATTGAAAACACATAAGACGATATTAATATTATAGGTGTTACCTAGTCCAAAAGGTTTTCCTTGCAAATTATATGTAAAGCAACCGTCAGTCAATGGAAGGAGATTCCGATGGAGATTAGACTTTATAGAATGGTGATGTGATGAGAAGGGGGATGGGTAACTCTCATTTATCACCAAACTAGGATTTTGTGTTTGAACTTATTTTGTGTGATTTAAGACCCGAGGAGGAGCAAATATTGCATTTTATATGACTGGAACAAAATCCTGGCCTTGCGCATTTGAGCTAGTAGCCCTGGCATTTAAAATGCTACAAATCATATTGGCGCCTAGGCGCCATTACATTTGGGCACCAAGACCTCCGACAAAAAGATCAAGGACTTGGCAACACTATTGCAACACCTAAGTGCCACTTTCTTCTTGGTGATAAATTGCCTAAACCAGCCATGTTTAGGTCATTTTTGCGACCCCTCCTCCCCGACTCTCCTTCAGTGATGGAGAAGCGATACCTAGGGCTTCACCATATCTTCAATTTTTGCTTCATTTGTGTAGCTTTGGAGAGTGGAAATCATTTTTATGAGGTAAATTCTACTTTCTAAGCTTGGTTTTTCTTTTTCTTATAGGAATTTTTTGAATTTTTTGTGATTTGGAGATTTCTAAGGGGGAGCTTGATTAAGCCAATAAATTTCATATTGTGTGCATCCACCATCACATTTTACCTCATTCCTGTGTCTTTCCTTCATCTTTACTCTTCCATGGCTCCAAAAATCAAAGGCAGTTCTTCGTTTAACTGAAAGAAATTTTGGGCTCCAAAGCTCAGGAGCATTCCAATGATCATTTGATAGCGAAGAAACATATCCTTGCGAGGGGTTTTATTAGCTCTGGAGGAGCACTAGAGAGTATGATTGTGAGACGTAAGTAGGAGGCATTTTGCTACACCACTTGTGTAGTTGTGGTTCCCTTAGTTTGGGAGTTTTATGCCAACCTACCTGATGCCTCTGCAGATTCAACATATGTGAGTGACTATCTCACCTTCATGCATCAATGCAATATATTCTTTGGAAGATGTCCATGATTTTTGCTATTCAAGTTGTACCCCCACTGATGCATTCTTGGAAAAGGTTATTTATGAATTAGCCAGTCGTAGAGGAGTATGGAATGTTAAAAATGGAATTAAAATTAACTTTCCTGCTAAAAAAATGAATGAAATAGCTCCTTCTTGGTATTATTTTATTTCTTCCAAAGTACTTCTTTTGATGAATCTGAGTAGAGTAATTGGAGATCTTGCTTTACTGAATTTCTATGTAAAAAAGTTGAAGCCAATCGATGTTGGTTCCATAATTCACTATTTTATCATAAATACCTTTCATGAGGGAACTACAAATGGTTTGGGACATCCCTCTACTATATTTGCTTAGTACTAAAGTGTTGGAGTACATGTTAGTAGTAGAGAGGAGATACTTCATTCCTTAAAGCTAATCTTTAGTAAGAATATAGGTTTATATAGGAGAAATACATTTTTAGAGGAGGTAAACAGTGAGGTTTTCACCAACCTCATGCTTCTATTCCCTACTACTTTGAGAGGAACATTTGAACAATAGTTACAAAGAGTAGAGGATAACACTTATATTTTGCATGGTGCGGTGTATATATTGTCTGAACATTGCTCTCATTTAGATTGGCAAAATAAATGACAATATGATTATCATGCCAATCTCTATGCTGTTGACTTAGAGATATATTGGAGGAACCAATGGATTGGTGGGGACAACTCAATGGAGTTCCCAATTTGTCCTCCCTAGAAATTATATGAGTAGAGCCAACCAAAGGACGAAGAATCCGAGGATGAGGAAGATTCAAATCGTGATGATTAAGATATCGATAATGATAATGAGGAGGATGATGATTGATTTTATATAGGTTTGTTGGTGTTATGTTTGTGGATTTATTGGACAATGTTTCTTGTTATTTGGTGCTACAGCTGTTGTACTCTCGTATTCAATTTTTATTTTGTTATTGTGAGCTCATTCCTGTTTAATTAGACTTTCATTGATGTAGTTTTATTTCACCCATGTTAGCTTTGATATACTTGTTACTTCATATATGTGTATTGTGCTTAAAACTGCTGATTTTGTGATAGAAACATATGGTAGGAAATGTGTCTGTGCTTTTTCGCTGCTTATATTCTTATTTTAACATATGTTATATGCTAAAAATTATGTTTCTAGGGAGAAAAATCATTGTAACAACTTAAAATTATTGGTCCTCAATAACATATATTTGAACTGTTATATTTTTAAATTTGAGGAATGTGGAGTTAATTTGTGATTACAACAATTTTTGAGAAAGGAAAAACTTAGTTTTCTTATTTAAAATTCTATGTAAATGAAATTAGGCTAGAGTTAACATAACTTGTAATTCAATTAGTAGAGAAAAATGAATTGCTTATTTATTTTTGCAAAGAATTATATTTGTGAAATTAGGTATTCTTAGATATATATTTATTAAGAATTGAGTCTTTATAAAATCTTTATTTTTAACTAGTACTTATTAATTTTTTGCAAGCCTAAAAAGTGAATGAGTGTGGTAGGTTTCATTTTAAGGAGGTGATAGTGGAATTCATAATTATTAAAAGATCATCTAGATATAGTAATCCTCCTAAAGTTGTGCTAAGGATTAAAATATACATCCTAAAGCAAGAAAAATGAAAAAAAAAAGGAAATGAACAAATATTGAAAGAGGAAAAGTTTGAGGAGAAGCCTTTTCAAAAATTGGTTTCATTAGACCCTTTTTAGAGCTTAAGCTTTATTACATTATTAAGCTTGCTTGTATTTATGGTGTACTAGTAAATCTTTTTAAGTAGAGAGCTTAAATTCTACTTTTCTATCATCTACGTTACCATAAATAACAAGTATTAATTGTTTTTTAAAATAAATAATAAGTCATGTTTTCTTGGTTGAATTATTGGTTTCTTAAACACTAGGACTATGCTTATTTCTCAGAGTTAACCTAAATATACACTATGAATTTCTTGAGGCAAATTTGTTGATATTTTTAATGAAACTCACTTTTTCAAATTAAATTAGTTTGATATTAATATTCTAGCATTACTTGAAGACAAGTAACCTTTAAGTTTGGGAGATTTTGATGTGTGAAAATATTGCGTAATTCCATTATATTTTGCACATTATTTTGGATAAAATTGCACTTTAAAGAAAGATATTTTTATATTTTTCTTACAGGAATAACAAGTATTAGGGGTGGAGCGAATAGGAAGAAACATGAAGCGAAAAGGAGGTGAGATGGAACAAAAAGGAAATAAAATGGGTTGGGGCCTTGGCGCCAAGGTGCCAGCCCCAAATCTATGCAAAATAAGAGGCTGGTGCCTAAGCATCAGCCATTGGGCGCCAAGGCCCCAGATCTGAAGGCCAGGGCCTTGGCAGACTAGTTGGGTGCCCATGCGCCATAACTGATCTGGGCACAATTATAGCAGTTTGATCCACTGTTCGTAGAATCATTTGGGGGCGGACCAGAGGAAAATTGAACAAAGTGTGTTTGAGGCTATTTAAAGAAGACTTGAAGCGTTCTTAAGGGGGCTTTTGAAGAGGAAGGAATTGAAAGTTCTACTGATCTTAAAATAGTTATCTTTTGAGTAGAGGGCTTGCTCTAGGGTAGAGAGTGCAAGTTTAGTGTAGGGAATTGGTGAGGATCTGAGTGTTACAGGCTTTTATGGACCATTCTCAATGTTTTATTGAGGAATGGAGATAAGTATTTTTGTGTTTAAAGTACTGTATTTTCTGTAAACATTTTGTTATGTAGATTCTCTTGATTTTAATGAAGTTTTGTGGTGTTTTCTATTTGTTTTATGAGTAATCTTCTCTACCTTTTCCTTGTGGTGATGCAATAAGATGTGTAGGAATGTGGAAATGGTTTTATATTGCCTTTAATCTTTCAATGTAATGATTTTCCTTCTACATTTCATTTACTTATCATTTCGGCCAAATGATTTGTTAAACTATGTTGTGAACCTATAATGACTCATGAGAACTATGGCATGAACAACTAGGAAAATCATGTTGAACTATAGGGTAAGAAGTAAATGTACACTGTAAAAAAGATGCAAATGTTAGAGAAATAATCATTTTTGGGTTCAAACTGGGGCTTAAGGAAATAAGGCCATTTTAACCAAACTTTTTCATGCACTCAAAAGAGGCTATATCAGAGAATTGTTCCTATTTGTCACTAGCCACATTTCAATTTGCATTTTGTTATTTATAAACTCCACAACTATCACTGCAAGGGTAGGTAGCTTTATCACCTAATTATCACCAATTCATAATTAGAATTTCAGTATAAGTAAACTTTAAACTTAATTTCATTGTAGTAGGAACTGTTAACACAACTTAAATCTTTTTAAATTCCAAAATGAGAACGAGTTAAGTAGGCTAGAATGTTTTCCTAAATTTGCTCACCCCATTCTCTGTGGGATTGACATTCTGGACTAAAAAAAAAATCTAATACTACCTTGATTGTGGACTTCCATAATGCACTTGAGCATTGAAGCATTTGACAGGAGTTAGATAGTCTGCTCGGGGTTCCATGGACCTATCCTCTCAAACATTAAAACACAAAATCTACTAAGCTTTGAAGGTAATTGACCTAACAAAATTAGAAATCACTTAGTCATCAACCCATGTGTTGCATCTTCCAAAGCGATCTAGCAAATTCAAAGATAAAGTAAAGAAAAGTCTAAACTCCTATGAATGTAACCAAATAATAAAAGTGATTAGAGATTATACTTGTCAAGAGTATGGATAGGAAGCCTACAAGAAAGAAGAGGAAGCAAATGACATAGTTAGAAATCTAGATCACCCTATAAATGACTTAAGATTTCATATGGATTGGAAAAGTCTCTAGAATCCTGTACCGTCCTAGGCAACCACATAATCACATAAAATAAATGCAAGGCCAGACATACTACAAAGCAAGAGTACTTTTCTCGAGAAATGTAGAATGTATGCAGTGAGCTAAGACATTCTAAGTGTGGAAGCCCTATTATCATGCTTAGGGGTAATATCCATGCAGTTATGATTGTTTTAAAACTAATTTGATGGTCATACATAAAAACTAGTACAAAAAATAAATTAAAAGATATTAAAAACTTAAATATTTTAGTACTAATATACATCAAAAATAAATATTTTAAAATTAAATTTTATAACAGAGATTTTATTCTAATGAGCCTAGCCATGACGTGACAATATAATCTA
>NEWO01000171.1:1045985-1070758 GCA_003013225.1 Phalaenopsis aphrodite
TCTAGTGGATTTGCTTTGGTTAAATGAAGTTTCCGTTGTGTTTTCTTCGTGCTTTGTGATGGGTTTCTCTTACTCTCTCTTCTTGTTTAAAAATAATGGTATGAGAAGATTATGCCGTTATTTTCATTTTACTTTTTTTTGTAATGAGTAAAATTCATGTTTAGGATTTTGTGATGCATGTTAGAAACAGATTTAATTATCAATGTGATGGTTTTTACTTGCACTTTATTTACATTACAATAAAGGTCTGTTGCAGTGTTAAAGTTCATTGTAATTGCATTAAGACCCGAGAGGGCTGTATAATTCTCAATAAAGTAGAGCCACATTTAGATTCCATGGATGGTTAAGTTTATGGGAGTTGAATGCAAATAAATAGGGAAATATACTTTGATGGGCATAGAATTGGAGATTTTAGGGTGACAGACTAAAATCCTTAATTTGGTCCTATTGTTTGAGTACTGAAGCGGAGATGTTAGCCCTCAGGTGAGGGGAACGTGGGAGCTTCGAAGTGAAAGCTGGAATCCTCCCAGCCTAGCCATGGATTCAGTAAACAAGCATAGGATTAGTCAATGTTCTTTATGCCTATACCAAATGGTAAAAAATAGGATTGCTCATATTTGGCACATACAATATTTAATGCATCTCATTCCCTTACATTATCCAATTCATTACATAAGAATAGTAGTTTGTAATATCTCAAAATTCTTTAAACCAATTCATCCAAGAAGTTTTATCTTTAGAATTAATATTTGCAGTTAGTTATAGTTACTATCTTTACCTTTAACACTTGCATTTAAGAGTAGTTGCTAGATAAAACATCATTTTAATCGACATTAATTGACATTCCAAACTAAGGACTAATAGTAGTAGATTAGAATTTGACTAAAAAACCTCTTATCTCGCTTCCCTGCGGGATCGATAAACGGGACTCCATTAGAGCCCTGTATTTCTTGAGCGAAACGTATACTTGCGTTTGAAATTGTGACTTTACAAAATCATTATAAATATATAAATCTGGGTTCATAAATTCTTACATATAAAAAGTCGATGTCATGTATGTGACATTTGATCATGTATGTTTTGTTTAAAATAAAGATAGTGAAATGAATTATATTCTAGAATGCATAAAATAGCTAGATGGACCCATCAAATGAAGAGAAAATTATAGAGATAAAGCAACAAACAACAATTATGAAAAGTAATATGTCTTATCAATGAGTATTATCAAACAAATTTATATATGATATCATGTGTATATCTTCATATGTGAATTACAAATGGATTGGTTAGCTACTCCAAGGTCATCCAGATAGAATTCATAAAATGTTTTAGATGCAGAGAAATATTTATTATAATTTACTTGATGAGTTACAAAATAATTATGGATTGCATTGATCATCCTAATTTAAACCTAGGGAAGTATTAGTCATCACTTTAGAGATTATGTCACATAATGAGTCAATTCGTACTGCTTCCTAGTGATTTCAACACTCATCCTAGATGATCGACAAATAACTTGATAAGGGGGTTAACTTATTGGTAAGAATATCAAACAACATTTTTGAGACCATAACCATACTTTTAGGCTTAAATTAAGATAAATCCACAATGATATGAGATACATATCATTTTTTAACTATTGACTATATTATTTATTTAATTTTCATGCATGTTTTATTTAAAAAAATTATCATAAAAATTATTTTAAATATGATTATATAGGAACAATTGATGACACACATATTTATGCACATGTTGGAAATAATGAAAAGATGATATATATTAGACATTGTGGATTTGCAACACAGAATATTTTAGCATTGTGAATTCAACATATGATTTACCTTCTTAATGATTAGATGGGAAAAGAGTACTCATGATAGTCGCTTATTCAAATTTTATAATTGATGATGTAGTTTAAATTTCAACTGCCTCCAAACTGGTTAGTACATTAATGACCTTATATGATGAGTTAAGTTTCGAAAGATTTATTATAAATGTTATTTTATAAGGAAATTTTACCTTATCGATTTTGGATATTCCATGAAACGAGATTTCTTAAAACCCTTCCTTGATATAAGGTACCACTTCTAAATTTTAAGCACAATAACCAAGTGATCTGAGGAGGAAAGAATTGTTCAACAAAATACACTCATCATTACAAAGTGTTATCAATAGAGTATTTGAAATATTCAAGAAGTAGGTCATACTCTGTGATATGCTCACGTATTCATTAGAAAAGCAGATAAAGATAATTGTAGTAATGATAGCTCTACATAATTGTATACGAAGGCAGCTAGTTTGGGATGTGAATTTTAGGGTCTTAGGTAAAGATCCATGCATACCTATAAAAACATTCTAGCATCAAGCACAACAACCATTACTTTAGAAATACTTAAGTTTGAATGAATTCAACACACCTAATGGGGAGAATGTTCAAGAGATGATCCAGTTGATATTTGAGATTACATTTGATCTAGTGAATTTATCGAGTATATAACTAATATTTTGTAGTGTCTAATCTTTAGTATTTGAGATATACAAAGGATTGGTTGATGTCTATTTCATATTCCATGATTTATATCTTTAATTTTAAATTTTATAACCTTAGAGTTGCATTTTTTTATATGTTTTTTTCTTATTGATTATGAATGCTAATATTTTTTGTCATTCTATTGCATATGTAGTATAATTTATAGATTAAGTATAACATATTAAAATCTTAGAAAAAATGAATTCAAGGCCATCAAGTGCTTCAAGTGTTTTGTACTGACATTATGGTATGGTGTGTTTTGAATACACAACAAAAAAATAAGGTAGTTATAGGAAAAGATTTTATTGTTGTCTCAGAAATAAGACATGTAAAGATTAGATTACTTTCTTATGCTAATATTATGAAGAAGTTTATTCCTGATAGAGATCAAGTCAAGAGAGATACTATGGACATAAAATTATCTCAAAGACTTCATCATCAGGATATGAAGGTGAACATAATAATAGCACCACTTGATATTATAGTTTTTATTATTGTGATATTATCTTTAAAGTGATGTTTTAAAAATGAAGTGTTAAGAAAGTTAGACTCATGATATATTTTCTATACTGTTGAAGATATTTTTGTTATTTTGCAGTAAGTATTTTGAAAACTTCAACAATTCAACTAATTTACATCTATAAGAGCATAACTATATTTTTTGTTAGAAATAGCTACAACATAACATAATATCTAAATAGAATGGCTACTACACCAACAATAGCTTTTTGATAGTAGTTGTGAAGTGAATTCACTAAGAAGCATTTTTACAACTGCTTTTTCAAAAGGTAGCAGCCGCCCCAAATACACTCAAAGTAAAACACCTAAATAAATTTATTTCTAAAATTAGTGATCATTATTTTTTTTCCATCACTAGTTTTAAACATTTAAAAAATATTATATTTGGTGCTTTAATTTTAATAATTCTATAAAAATAATTCTAATTATCAAAATTTATTGTATATTTTGGCATTAAAAATATCTCTAGAACCTACAATGATGTTTAAAGTCATGCATCTTAAGTTTAAACCTCAATTTGCACCCTCATATCCTTGTGAGACCCCACATGTTTGTTTTATGGTGTTACATGACTGGGGTGGTCCCCACACCTCAAATTTTTATTTTTTTTATTTGTTCGATTACTTGTAGTCATTTCCTCTAATAAGTTAGCTTTTGTATGAAAGAGATTAGTATCAAACCTTCCTTGGAATCTTTATGTAATGACTGTAATTAATTCTATCATGAATAATTCTCTAATATTTCTTTTATAATAGAGCAACAACACATCAATTAACTTTAGAAATGTTAATGTGGCTTTCATTCTTGATGATGTGGCATTTATTCTTTAACGAAGAAAAAAGTCAGATCTGCCGTACTCTTCGTGCAGGTAAGTCTCAAACTCTTTTCTTCGCAGCACAATTCTATGCCTCCTTGAAGCACACTACTTCTAATAACTGCACATAATCAAACTCTTCAGATCTATATAGTAACATTCATCCTCACCCGATGAAGCTCAACAAGTAGCTTGGCAAGCATGGATTTGCCTACTCTCTATACAGGTCATAACAATGGAATAAGGTATTTCCATCATATGAAAAACCAACAACCCCTAAATGAGAGTCAGTTAGCATTTGCTCATAATTCCTTGCAACTACTCCCTACAACGGTAACCAAAGTGCACCCAAAAAAAAGGAAGGTCCAAACTTTGCAGCAAGCTCTTACAACTAATCTCTAAAGATGTAGCTAACAAAGCTTTTTGGAGACGAGAAACATTATTTCAGTTGAATACATTTCGATCTCTTGTCAAACTCTGGTCAGGCGAAGCAGCTACTATGATTTTACCCTTCTTCTGCCTCATTTCGATGACTAATTTGTTATCTCGCTCTTTTCACAGTACTATGCTGATAAGCTAAAAAAATAGTGAACTAAATGAACATCAAAAAGTAAATTTTCTAAGCTATTGAGTAAAATCATATGTAAAGTGAGGATCCCAAACCTATTAGATTGAGCCATCTTATCATACACTTGAAGTTCATGCTTCTTTATATAATTGTACTTATCGACCACATTCATCAAAGTTATAATCACAATAATTGTGTCTTAAGTAATGATCATAAAAAATATCTCTCCAAAAGGCTAGGTGAACTGGCGAGCTCCTTCGACAAGCTCACATAAACTCATCAAACTTCTTTGTCGAGCGTGTATGAAACTAGCCAAGCCAGTTTGTTGAGCTCGCTTGCATTTCTCAAGCTTCGCCATCGAGGTCATTTTCAAATCTTTTGGGGCCGTCAATATGGTGGAAGATAGGAGACTCTCGCACATCACTATCTATGTCTTCTTATGAGCCGTTAACATCTATGCATGATAGATTTTCAACAAAAAATGTCATTAGACTGCGTGCAATATGATCAACAATGTAACATTTTTTTATTCTTTTATATTTTGTGGTCGTGTGGGGGATATGATATCTTACAAGAGAAAATAGTAAGACAGAGAGAAAAGTAAGGGGGATAATGAACTCCGTCCCTCTTCACCATCTCTATTCATCTACTCACAAGAACCCTCTCGAACTGCATGAATTCATGAACAATATGCAACCCAACTATATGGGACCTGATGTCCTAAAAAGATTCAACATCTAGCCTTAAATATTAAAAAAAAGAGCATTTACATACATAGTACACAATTTTTATGTAGTTACATATTTAACTCTTAAAGTTTCATATCTACCCACAGAATATTTTGATGCTTTAAATTTAGACATGGAAATATGTATTATATTTTTGGAAAGTGACAGCAACTTTATTTTATATAATATTAAAAATTTGAGTGTCATGCATATAAATATAAATATGAAAGTTTAGTTGTGAGGAGCGTAAATGCATCAAAATCGCGTGTTGCGCCTGAAAATTTTCTAAAAAAAATCTGTTTTGATAATCCTGAACCAAATAAATAAATTTGTCAAAATTTATTGTGATGAAGCCACGAAAGATTTAAAGATTTTAAAGATATTTAAGATAAGTTTAAACCTCGACGATATAACATTAAAAAAAAAACCATTAAAAAAAAAACCCACATATTTCTTGCGAAGTAGATTTAATTTTAGTAATTCTGGACAAAATAACATAATATGTCAATACTGACTGTAATTAAAAAGAATCTATATTGGCATTTGGAATAGCTCTAGAAGCTGAAGCCACGCTGCTGGATTTTCAACCTCATATCTTTTCCGGGCCCCACAGGTTAGTTTTTGTGGTGTTGCGAGAGTTTTGTGGGCCCCACGCTTTGATTTTTATTTTGAGTATACACTTCGAAAATCAGATTCCATCAAGTGGTCTGGGCGGCCAACTTACTGAACCTTGGCGAGTCTAATCAATAAAAACTCTAATATTAAATTTAATTAAAAAGTTAATATATTTTTATTATGTTATTTTTGGCCTTTGATTTGAGGGAAAGTCAATAAATTTATCATAAATTAATAAATTTAAAAATAATTAATTAAAATTTTTAAGTATCCTCAATATTCTATAAAATTTTTATTTTATTAAATTTCATAAATATATATTAATAAAATTGGCATTTACATGCATATCACAAAATTCTTATGCATTTATATATATAACAACTTAGTGACACTTAAAACTTTAATTTCTTATAAAAAAAAATACATGCCACACCATTATTATATAATTATATATTTGTGCATTTACTTATGACATAGTAGTTGAAGATGTAATCTATCACAGTGAGGTCACGGGTTCGAATCGCACATATTTGACGCACCTATCTAAGAAAATATAAACCAATGCTTAAACTTTACATTTACAATTTACATATAAAACACTCAAAATTATAATATCACATAAAACTTTGGTACTTTTCTCAACACATCCATCTATAAAATTTTTTTTCTCATATACTTCCATAAAGTATTTCAGTTTTATGACACAAAGTGCATTAAGTGTAAATATCAAATTTTACGTGCTAGATGTTTAAATCAGTAACAATTGCACTGTAATGTATGCATGTAGTATTCTTTGTCATCCTTGTTTGTTTTAGCAAATCTAAGATCCCAACTTCTTGTATGAGAACTTTTCATCTAAGATTATGACTGCATCATGAAGTTGACTGAGAGTTTGGTTTGTTAATTTGATTATGAAAGATTGAATGTGCTAGTGAGATTTGCTTAATTATTTAGGAGGATAGTTGCAAAGCCAAAATAACAAAATTTTTCATTTTGTAGATATATGGATCAACTGATGAAAATGTTAGACATTGTAATTAAGATGAAAATGAATTTCCGACTATAGTAAATTTATGCGAATAATAATTAAACATTGTTCCTTTCTAGGCTTTTTTACAACTCCCGACTAGCTGATAAATCAAATAAACAAGTTTATTTAACTTTAGATAATGGTAGTTTCAATCAAATTTATGTTTTTTTCTTATTTTTAGATCATGATTTTTAGATATTTTTTGTAATGCTTCAATCTTTCGAATCTTTTTTCGATTACTGAGGTGGTCAATGACAACTAAATTATCTTTTTTGCAGCCTTCATAAGAGATTGTCATTCACACTTTCATTGTTGAGTTTTAGCTTTGTTTGGCTTTTTACGGTTTTACTTGAAGGACTTATTCATTAAATCAAAAAGCATTTGCAGCATGTGAAAATCATTTTATTGCCACCACAACTTAGCCTCGTTGTTATATACACACTACAAAAAATTATATTTTTAGCGGCAGTTTTAGAAGCCTACCACTGAGGCCATAAAAAGCTTTGCGGCGGTTCAAAACCACCGCCTACAAAAAGTATCGTTCCTTCTTGCCTCCTAGACTTGACTTTTGTACTTTCCAAGAAATGAGCACAATAAATGCGGAATTATGCTGAAACTCATTTATCAAAGATCAAACAAGCTCTACAATGAAAGAACCAAAAATATTCAATCAAGAGCATGTTCGCTGGACTACTTCTAGTTTTAGTTGATCATTGATGGGCATGACATGGCATGTAGAATTCAATCCCCTTCTTAAAGTCAAATTGTTGTACCCTTTCTTCAGATAAAATGTCACTTGTCACTAGGACGTANTATGTTTTGTTTAAAATAAAGATAGTGAAATGAATTATATTCTAGAATGCATAAAATAGCTAGATGGACCCATCAAATGAAGAGAAAATTATAGAGACAAAGCAACAAACAACAATTATGAAAAGTAATATGTCTTATCAATGAGTATTATCAAACAAATTTATATATGATATCATGTGTATATCTTCATATGTGAATTACAAATGGATTGGTTAGCTACTCCAAGGTCATCCAGATAGAATTCATAAAATGTTTTAGATGCAGAGAAATATTTATTATAATTTACTTGATGAGTTACAAAATAATTATGGATTGCATTGATCATCCTAATTTAAACCTAGGGAAGTATTAGTCATCACTTTAGAGATTATGTCACATAATGAGTCAATTCGTACTGCTTCCTAGTGATTTCAACACTCATCCTAGATGATCGACAAATAATTTGATAAGGGGGTTAACTTATTGGTAAGAATATCAAACAACATTTTTGAGACCATAACCATACTTTTAGGCTTAAATTAAGATAAATCCACAATGATATGAGATACATATCATTTTTTAACTATTGACTATATTATTTATTTAATTTTCATGCATGTTTTATTTAAAAAAATTATCATAAAAATTATTTTAAATATGATTATATAGGAACAATTGATGACACACATATTTATGCACATGTTGGAAATAATGAAAAGATGATATATATTAGACATTGTGGATTTGCAACACAGAATATTTTAGCATTGTGAATTCAACATATGATTTACCTTCTTAATGATTAGATGGGAAAAGAGTACTCATGATAGTCGCTTATTCAAATTTTATAATTGATGATGTAGTTTAAATTTCAACTGCCTCCAAACTGGTTAGTACATTAATGACCTTATATGATGAGTTAAGTTTCGAAAGATTTATTATAAATGTTATTTTATAAGGAAATTTTACCTTATCGATTTTGGATATTCCATGAAACGAGATTTCTTAAAACCCTTCCTTGATATAAGGTACCACTTCTAAATTTTAAGCACAATAACCAAGTGATCTGAGGAGGAAAGAATTGTTCAACAAAATACACTCATCATTACAAAGTGTTATCAATAGAGTATTTGAAATATTCAAGAAGTAGGTCATACTCTGTGATATGCTCACGTATTCATTAGAAAAGCAGATAAAGATAATTGTAGTAATGATAGCTCTACATAATTGTATACGAAGGCAGCTAGTTTGGGATGTGAATTTTAGGGTCTTAGGTAAAGATCCATGCATACCTATAAAAACATTCTAGCATCAAGCACAACAACCATTACTTTAGAAATACTTAAGTTTGAATGAATTCAACACACCTAATGGGGAGAATGTTCAAGAGATGATCCAGTTGATATTTGAGATTACATTTGATCTAGTGAATTTATCGAGTATATAACTAATATTTTGTAGTGTCTAATCTTTAGTATTTGAGATATACAAAGGATTGGTTGATGTCTATTTCATATTCCATGATTTATATCTTTAATTTTAAATTTTATAACCTTAGAGTTGCATTTTTTTATATGTTTTTTTCTTATTGATTATGAATGCTAATATTTTTTGTCATTCTATTGCATATGTAGTATAATTTATAGATTAAGTATAACATATTAAAATCTTAGAAAAAATGAATTCAAGGCCATCAAGTGCTTCAAGTGTTTTGTACTGACATTATGGTATGGTGTGTTTTGAATACACAACAAAAAAATAAGGTAGTTATAGGAAAAGATTTTATTGTTGTCTCAGAAATAAGACATGTAAAGATTAGATTACTTTCTTATGCTAATATTATGAAGAAGTTTATTCCTGATAGAGATCAAGTCAAGAGAGATACTATGGACATAAAATTATCTCAAAGACTTCATCATCAGGATATGAAGGTGAACATAATAATAGCACCACTTGATATTATAGTTTTTATTATTGTGATATTATCTTTAAAGTGATGTTTTAAAAATGAAGTGTTAAGAAAGTTAGACTCATGATATATTTTCTATACTGTTGAAGATATTTTTGTTATTTTGCAGTAAGTATTTTGAAAACTTCAACAATTCAACTAATTTACATCTATAAGAGCATAACTATATTTTTTGTTAGAAATAGCTACAACATAACATAATATCTAAATAGAATGGCTACTACACCAACAATAGCTTTTTGATAGTAGTTGTGAAGTGAATTCACTAAGAAGCATTTTTACAACTGCTTTTTCAAAAGGTAGCAGCCGCCCCAAATACACTCAAAGTAAAACACCTAAATAAATTTATTTCTAAAATTAGTGATCATTATTTTTTTTCCATCACTAGTTTTAAACATTTAAAAAATATTATATTTGGTGCTTTAATTTTAATAATTCTATAAAAATAATTCTAATTATCAAAATTTATTGTATATTTTGGCATTAAAAATATCTCTAGAACCTACAATGATGTTTAAAGTCATGCATCTTAAGTTTAAACCTCAATTTGCACCCTCATATCCTTGTGAGACCCCACATGTTCGTTGTATGGTGTTACATGATTGAGGTGGTCCCCACACTTCAATTTTTTTTTTATTTGTTTGATTACTTGTAGTCATTTCTTCTAATAAGTTAGCTTTTGTATGAAAGAGATTAGTATCAAACCTTCCTTGGAATCTTTATGTAATGACTGTAATTAATTCTATCATGAATAATTCTCTAATATTTCTTTTATAATAGAGCAACAACACATCAATTAACTTTAGAAATGTTAATGTGGCTTTCATTCTTGATGATGTGGCATTTATTCTTTAACGAAGAAAAAAGTCAGATCTGCCGTACTCTTCGTGCAGGTAAGTCTCAAACTCTTTTCTTCGCATCACAATTCTTTGCCTCCTCGATGCACACTACTTCTAATAACTGCACATAATCAAACTCTTCAGATCTATATAGTAACATTCATCCTCACCCGATGAAGCTCAACAAGTAGCTTGGCAAGCATGGATTTGCCTACTCTCTATACAGGTCATAACAATGGAATAAGGTATTTCCATCATATGAAAAACCAACAACCCCTAAATGAGAGTCAGTTAGCATTTGCTCATAATTCCTTGCAACTACTCCCTACAACGGTAACCAAAGTGCACCCAAAAAAAAGGAAGGTCCAAACTTTGCAGCAAGCTCTTACAACTAATCTCTAAAGATGTAGCTAACAAAGCTTTTTGGAGACGAGAAACATTATTTCAGTTGAATACATTTCGATCTCTTGTCAAACTCTGGTCAGGCGAAGCAGCTACTATGATTTTACCCTTCTTCTGCCTCATTTCGATGACTAATTTGTTATCTCGCTCTTTTCACAGTACTATGCTGATAAGCTAAAAAAATAGTGAACTAAATGAACATCAAAAAGTAAATTTTCTAAGCTATTGAGTAAAATCATATGTAAAGTGAGGATCCCAAACCTATTAGATTGAGCCATCTTATCATACACTTGAAGTTCATGCTTCTTTATATAATTGTACTTATCGACCACATTCATCAAAGTTATAATCACAATAATTGTGTCTTAAGTAATGATCATAAAAAATATCTCTCCAAAAGGCTAGGTGAACTGGCGAGCTCCTTCGACAAGCTCACATAAACTCATCAAACTTCTTTGTCGAGCGTGTATGAAACTAGCCAAGCCAGTTTGTTGAGCTCGCTTGCATTTCTCAAGCTTCGCCATCGAGGTCATTTTCAAATCTTTTGGGGCCGTCAATATGGTGGAAGATAGGAGACTCTCGCACATCACTATCTATGTCTTCTTATGAGCCGTTAACATCTATGCATGATAGATTTTCAACAAAAAATGTCATTAGACTGCGTGCAATATGATCAACAATGTAACATTTTTTTATTCTTTTATATTTTGTGGTCGTGTGGGGGATATGATATCTTACAAGAGAAAATAGTAAGACAGAGAGAAAAGTAAGGGGGATAATGAACTCCGTCCCTCTTCACCATCTCTATTCATCTACTCACAAGAACCCTCTCGAACTGCATGAATTCATGAACAATATGCAACCCAACTATATGGGACCTGATGTCCTAAAAAGATTCAACATCTAGCCTTAAATATTAAAAAAAAGAGCATTTACATACATAGTACACAATTTTTATGTAGTTACATATTTAACTCTTAAAGTTTCATATCTACCCACAGAATATTTTGATGCTTTAAATTTAGACATGGAAATATGTATTATATTTTTGGAAAGTGACAGCAACTTTATTTTATATAATATTAAAAATTTGAGTGTCATGCATATAAATATAAATATGAAAGTTTAGTTGTGAGGAGCGTAAATGCATCAAAATCGCGTGTTGCGCCTGAAAATTTTCTAAAAAAAATCTGTTTTGATAATCCTGAACCAAATAAATAAATTTGTCAAAATTTATTCTGATGAAGCCACGAAAGATTTAAAGATTTTAAAGATATTTAAGATAAGTTTAAACCTCGACGATATAACATTAAAAAAAAAACCATTAAAAAAAAAACCCACATATTTCTTGCGAAGTAGATTTAATTTTAGTAATTCTGGACAAAATAACATAATATGTCAATACTGACTGTAATTAAAAAGAATCTATATTGGCATTTGGAATAGCTCTAGAAGCTGAAGCCACGCTGCTGGATTTTCAACCTCATATCTTTTCCGGGCCCCACAGGTTAGTTTTTGTGGTGTTGCGAGAGTTTTGTGGGCCCCACGCTTTGATTTTTATTTTGAGGATACACTTCGAAAATCAGATTCCATCAAGTGGTCTGGGCGGCCAACTTACTGAACCTGGGCGAGTCTAATCAATAAAAACTCTAATATTAAATTTAATTAAAAAGTTAATATATTTTTATTATGTTATTTTTGGCCTTTGATTTGAGGGAAAGTCAATAAATTTATCATAAATTAATAAATTTAAAAATAATTAATTAAAATTTTTAAGTATCCTCAATATTCTATAAAATTTTTATTTTATTAAATTTCATAAATATATATTAATAAAATTGGCATTTACATGCATATCACAAAATTCTTATGCATTTATATATATAACAACTTAGTGACACTTAAAACTTTAATTTCTTATAAAAAAAAATACATGCCACACCATTATTATATAATTATATATTTGTGCATTTACTTATGACATAGTAGTTGAAGATGTAATCTATCACAGTGAGGTCACGGGTTCGAATCGCACATATTTGACGCACCTATCTAAGAAAATATAAACCAATGCTTAAACTTTACATTTACAATTTACATATAAAACACTCAAAATTATAATATCACATAAAACTTTGGTACTTTTCTCAACACATCCATCTATAAAATTTTTTTTCTCATATACTTCCATAAAGTATTTCAGTTTTATGACACAAAGTGCATTAAGTGTAAATATCAAATTTTACGTGCTAGATGTTTAAATCAGTAACAATTGCACTGTAATGTATGCATGTAGTATTCTTTGTCATCCTTGTTTGTTTTAGCAAATCTAAGATCCCAACTTCTTGTATGAGAACTTTTCATCTAAGATTATGACTGCATCATGAAGTTGACTGAGAGTTTGGTTTGTTAATTTGATTATGAAAGATTGAATGTGCTAGTGAGATTTGCTTAATTATTTAGGAGGATAGTTGCAAAGCCAAAATAACAAAATTTTTCATTTTGTAGATATATGGATCAACTGATGAAAATGTTAGACATTGTAATTAAGATGAAAATGAATTTCCGACTATAGTAAATTTATGCGAATAATAATTAAACATTGTTCCTTTCTAGGCTTTTTTACAACTCCCGACTAGCTGATAAATCAAATAAACAAGTTTATTTAACTTTAGATAATGGTAGTTTCAATCAAATTTATGTTTTTTTCTTATTTTTAGATCATGATTTTTAGATATTTTTTGTAATGCTTCAATCTTTCGAATCTTTTTTCGATTACTGAGGTGGTCAATGACAACTAAATTATCTTTTTTGCAGCCTTCATAAGAGATTGTCATTCACACTTTCATTGTTGAGTTTTAGCTTTGTTTGGCTTTTTACGGTTTTACTTGAAGGACTTATTCATTAAATCAAAAAGCATTTGCAGCATGTGAAAATCATTTTATTGCCACCACAACTTAGCCTCGTTGTTATATACACACTACAAAAAATTATATTTTTAGCGGCAGTTTTAGAAGCCTACCACTGAGGCCATAAAAAGCTTTGCGGCGGTTCAAAACCACCGCCTACAAGAAGTATCGTTCCTTCTTGCCTCCTAGACTTGACTTTTGTACTTTCCAAGAAATGAGCACAATAAATGCGGAATTATGCTGAAACTCATTTATCAAAGATCAAACAAGCTCTACAATGAAAGAACCAAAAATATTCAATCAAGAGCATGTTCGCTGGACTACTTCTAGTTTTAGTTGATCATTGATGGGCATGACATGGCATGTAGAATTCAATCCCCTTCTTAAAGTCAAATTGTTGTACCCTTTCTTCAGATAAAATGTCACTTGTCACTAGGACGTACTTAGCCAGGAGATGAGCGAAACACAAGCTAAACAATTTTGTTTGTTTTAGAAGATTTACATACATACCACTCCAGGCATTTACATATCTAACAACTGCATTTAAATTTTTACATGCATCTTCCTTAAACTATGAATTAAAAAGGTATAATTTCACTTTTTAAAACCTCATATGGTACTGTTTTCGATGTGATATCAATAATTTTGATGATATAAATATAAAAAATAAAATTTAGGTGTTAGATATGTAAATAAATAGGAGTTGAGTGACATGTATGAAAATGCACACTTTTTTCTTTTCAGACAACTCGATTATCTTACCAACTTAAATATAATAATTCTTTTTAACTTGCAATTATTAATAAATCGTTAATATTCTTACTATTAAGAAAGAAAAGTCAGGCCATATATTACAAATTTTCACATAGCTTGAAAGCTATCACCGCAAATAGCCAGGAATAGTGAGAAAATACTAATTTCAACCGTCTGAAAATAATGTTTTTTGAATAAACTGTCAAAATACAATTTACCTAAACGGTAATGAGTGTATTTTCAAAATATAGAGTACCAAACAAACTGCCCTAACCGGGCCTTAATCATTTTTTTTAATGTTAAGCGAACTTGAATCAAGACAGCCTATAATTACTCTCAAAGTTTAGCCACCGGTTTGTCCTTAGAATTCCACGAAATCATTTGAGATGAATTTGTAATAACCATATTTGTAGCCTGCTTTCTCTCTCATTTCTATACTAATTTAAGGTATGTCGTCTCCTATTTCCATATTAACTAAGGTCTGTTTAGGTCGATCAACACTAAATACTCAAATTAGATCCTCCTCCCATCAAAATATCAGAAGAGTACATCTAAATTATTGTCAGTTTAATTAATTGTAATATTATAGTCCAAAATTAATCATTGAAAAGATTTGGAAATCATAAAAATTAAGCTTTTTATAAATTGGCAAATCACAAATGATACGAATAATACGATCCACATATTTTCGTTTGGAAGCTGGCCGAATAAAATGATTAATTTTGGCTCACAAAAATTTGAGAGATATTTGGTAAAGATAATAATTATTTGGGGCTTTTATACATCACATATCTAAATTTTCATAACTATAGATATAAAAATAATATTAATTATCTCTTTTTAACAGTTGAATTCATTTTTTCATCCTTTCTTAACACAGGTCTATTAATTATAAATTGCTGTGTTTAATAATGAAAGTTTAAGTGTGAGATAAGTAAATCCATAAGAATTAAGGAAAAAAATATTACATTAGTATTTTAGATGTATTCATTCGGAGTTTAATGGTGAGGCGCCACATGTAAATGACTTCAATGCCTACTTATATCTAAGTCTCTTCTCTAATTTGGTAATTTTGTTTTGATTTATTTTTGCTGTTTCTTTTTATTCTCTTGTATTGTTTATTTATTTTACTAGTGAAAGTTCCTTTGGCCTTCAGAGATTTTATTCATACTGTGGCTGGAGGATGAATTATTGCGTGCGGACACTGTATACAGCTCTGCACCCATTGAAATACATCAGCACCGTACGGATCGGGCACCGCAAGCCGATCCGTATGGAATAATTTTTCTCGCTGGAGTGGCTGCTGCTACACTTGTGGTCCTCTTCAGCACTTCTTAGTATGTTGCTTTACAATTTATTTCATAGAATTGTTTGTTGTTGTTTTGTTTACTTTGTTTCCTATTTTGGTGGTACTGGTCAAGTGTTATGTATTCTATTTTTGAACATGGCTCTCATATTTTCAAAAAAGAAGGCAATATGTAAATAAATATAATCAAACATGGTTAATTATTTTCTAAATATTATGCATTTAAGATTATAAAATAAAAAAAAAATTAATTTATTCAAAAGATATAATATCATATAAAATCCAGATGTGCATTTCCTTTTTTTACAAATCAAGATCAGCAATTCAAAAAAAGTGGGATAAATTTTCCTCATCAAACCGTTGTTCTTCGAATCGACTTCAAAGTTATAAAAAAAATCGAAATAAAACGAGAAGTAGATTCAGCAACTGCAATTCTAATCAATATCAGAACATTCCCTTTTAGAACCTAACAAAACTTGTAGTTCGCTAACGCAAACCACGAAACAGCAATCGTCAAACTATCAATCAGAAGCTGGAAACAGAAGAAAGAAAGAAGAAAAAAGCAAAACCAATCAAACTCTCAGAGCATATCATCTCGAAAATCACCGCCAGATCGGTCATCACCTGTGCGCCGTAACCAGAGTTTCGATGAATTTCAACCCATCAAATCTGGGAGCAAACTTTTTACTCTCTTCGCCTCTCGCCGGTCCAGATACTGTCGCCTTCGCATTCTCAGATGAAACCTGGAACCAAACGATCGAAACTTAGCAATCAATGAAAAGAAAACGCATCATAAGAAGTTATGCTGTTAGGGTACGATCAGAAACCCTACCTCGTTATCAAAGGGAGATCCGGCCAAGCAGTCATGACTTAAGGAGGAGGAAATGAACGAGGACGCGGCGGCGATGGAGGTCACCAAGAAGACGCCGGCCTTCTTCATGTTGGAACAGAACCGCCTGATCGAGGAAGGAAGCCGGGGCCTTGCTGGCTAACACCGGAGCCACAAAACGCTAAGATTGCTGAATATCTCTGCTTTCAACAAGATACTCGTACTTATAGCCCTGGTCCCCAATAGTGTGCAATTAATAGGGATTTGGGTTCCGTTGTGTGAACGCGCATGGCAGAGTGCTGAGCGTCCAGCCGTAAATTCGTCGGTTTTAAATGCTCTGCTTGGTCTTGACGCCGTTCATTAAATTAAACTTTTCTTTATGCAGGAATTTTTCAGGCAAGAATTGATTACTATTTAGTGGTGTGGAGTTTTCTTTGCTTTTTTATACTGTGATTTATAATTAGAAAAATTAGTTCTCAATATTTAATTAAAATTTAATTAAAATTTAATTATAATAGTAGGTCAACAGAATATACGAGTAATTAGTGTCCATATATAGACATATTTAAAATTAAATTTAAGGTTTTAAAATTTACCTTTAATTAAATTTATTTAGAATTTTATAACTTTATTTATCTCCATTTATAGTTTGGTGTATATCAATTTTTTTAAAGTAAGAGAAAATTATTTTTTTGTATAATTTATATATTTAAATATTTATTAAGTTTATTTCTCGTTTATCTAATCATTTTTATATTTATAGATTTATTTGGATGATTTACATACTTACCACATGATTCATCTCTATTTACATATCTACCATGTAAATTTAAATTTTAAGTACATACCTCTTTACATGTGCATAAAAAGTGTATTTCACTTTCTAAAATTTAAAATGATGGTAAAATTGATGTCATATGAAAGATTTGGATGGTATAAATATAAAAAAGAAAATGCTGGTATTAGATATTGATGCATGCTAGAAAATTTGTAGCAGTAGAGTAATATATTATCATCTTAGTTTGGTATGAAGATTTAACACACACTCAGAAGAGAAAAATCAACAAGTAATGACACTATAAGTTTTTATTTGGAAACTCATAAAGGAAAAGCCACAGGGTCTGACCCAACTGAAGAGTTCCACTATAAAATATTGATTGCAGTTGCAACCATTTCTCGTGCGTATAAATTCATTACATGGAATGGTTGATGATTGATAAATATTGACGGCGGCCAATATGTGGTGGTCTAGAGCGGCCAACAGTAGTCGACAGTGGCGAGAGTGAGGCTGGACTTTAGCTCATTCTCAGTGCTTCAAGTTTTTTCTCAAAACTCAATCTCTCCTCCCCCTCATGAGAGATGTGAGACTCTATTTATAGAATTATATGCACAATTAATGCAGAAATATAACCACTTTAATCGGATGTCTCAGAGAACTTCCTTAGATCAGACGACATTTGATGGACATCTATGTGCCTTAAAGATGTTAGAATGGTGTGATATTATGCTTGTTGGATTTATCTCACCGAAACTCTTGATTAAACTATGATCTCACTGAATTTAGCATTCGCTTGACCTTCAAAATGTGTCTAGAAAACTTCCAAACATGTTTTAATGGTTTGATTGTGACTCAATTTGGTTCAAATTGAATCAATGTTGGTATCATTGGGTTCGTCTCCCCTAGCCAATTAGTTTGACTATAAGTTTGCTAAAATCGGAGCACTTGATGACTTTTAATCAAATTTTGGATATTTATTGCTCAAATGTTTTTCTAGAGATTCATGTTATGTCTCGAGATTCATGCAAGATGTAAATTTGTTAATGACATATCAGTGGCCCTCCTATATATTATAATACTATGTAATTCAAATAAAAAAATATAAAACTTTATATATTAAGCAACTAAAAGCAGCTCAGTTGGTGGCTCCTTTTTGTTCTCTGCGCAAGTTTGGGGTTTGAATCTCATCATTTCATATAATTTCTTTTTTTGTTGTCGAGCCAAAATTCAGGGCCACTGCCCGTGTCGTCCCACTACGAGCCGGGAACTGACCCTCGCGGGCACAGGTTGGATATAAATAGACAGGATTTGCACCGGTATGGACTATGGGATAGAAACAGGATCGACAGAAGCTCGGACCCCAATTGTTAGATTTGGATTGGTGAGAGAACGCTTGACAACCCGAGAGATAGAGTTAGAATAGATTTTTCCTCCTTTTTTTTTCTTTTTTTTTGAACAACTGACATTTTCTCACCCTTTTTTTTTTTGTAATGAGTGAATTTGTAAGGTTAAAATGTGAGAATATGAAAAGGATTTCAGTTTTTTCTTCCTCATTTTTTTAAACCATTTGCTCTTAAGGCTAGGCTTCTTCTTAAGCCTATAAATAGGATTCATGGAAGAGAGAGAATCAAAAGTAAGAGAAAAAGGAGGAGAAAAAGAGGGAGAAAGAGAGAAGCAGAGGGAGAGCAATTCCATTCTAAGAGAGGGAGAAAGAGGTAGAAGAAGGAGAATAGAAAAAAAGACTGCCCCCGTCCCTGTTTAATAGGTGGCCTTGGATTTTCTCTTTTTTATTTATCTTCTTCATGAAGAAGCAGGAGAAAATCATTTTGAAAGTTATCCCCAACTCTGCCTCGCAAGATTTTCGAGATTTTCCTTTGCGGTCTTCTCTTGTGCAAAAGCAGGAGAAAGCCATCCTGAAAGTTATGCCCAACTCTGCTTAGCAGCACCTCTAGAATTTTCATTTGCTGTCCTCTATTGAGGATAAATAGAAGAAAATTGCCTAAAAGTTATCCCAAACCTGCCTCACAGGACCTGCGGGACTTTTTTTCATGGTTTTCTCAAGTGGAGAAGCAGGAGAAAACTACCACAAAAGTTATCCTCGACTCTGCTTTGCAGGACTTCCAGGATTTTCGTTCGTGGTCTTCTCTTATGGAGAATCAGGAGAGAGTTGTCCCAAAAGTTATCCTCAACTTTGCCTAGAAGAAACTATGGGATTTTCTTTCGTGGTATTCTCATGAAGAAGCAGGAGAGAGCCGTCCTGAAAGTTATCCCTGACCGTACCTTGGAGGCCTCTCAATTTTTTTGACGGTCTTCTCTTGTGGTGAAGCAGGAGAAAACTGCCCCAAATGTTATCCCCAACCCTACCTTGCAAGAACTCCAAGATTTTCTTTCGCAATCTTCTCTCATGGAGAAGCATGACAAAGTCGTCACAAAAGTTATCCCCGAATGCTTTGCAAGACCTCTAGGATTTTCTTTTGCGGACTTCTATCATAGAAAAGTAGGAGAGAGAAAATATGAAAGTTATCCTCAATTTTGCCTCATAGGACCTGTTAAAATTTCTTTCATGGTCTTCACTTGTGGAGAAGGAGGAGATAGTTGTCCCAAAAGTTGTCCCTAAACTTGTCTCACAGGACCCCTGAGATTTTTTTTTTGTGGTCTTCTCTTGAACTGCTAGGATGGTGATATCTGGTGAACCTCGCCCTACCGAGAACTAAAGGAACAGATAGAACTCAGAGGATGCGACGTCAAACTTGAAGTAGAGAGACCTGATTTTATTTTGAAAGAAATATTATTTCCCGAGCAATATTGTGGTCAACTTATATACTCCTTTCGGTCGAGCATATTCCACTCCTTCTAAGTATAAGTAATTTTAACCAATGCCCGGAGCTAATAGAAGTTATGAAGGTGACCAATGTGTGCATTGCACATTTCTCTTTTCGAGCAATGACAACCCTTATTGGATTGATTGTCTTCTTTAGGAAGTGTGGGTCAAAGCTGGCTCCAAAAATCTTGGTCCGACTAGGCGTGTTTATTAGTGATGCACATGGTCGTGTATTGTTTAGGAACAAAGCATTAAAATTTCAATTGAAAGATTTAGTGAGGCAATGGTCTGTGAGATTTTCCTTTGCAAAGAATGAAAGAATTTTCAATAGCTGTCGATCTCCCTTCAAACCACTGAGGATGAAATTTTGCGAATGTTGAGATTTAAGGAACTTAAGGAGATGCATTTTGAAGTGCAACAAAATTATGAATTTGTAAAAGTGAAGTCATTGTTCAAGGCCTAACTTTCATTCCACTCTAAGCAATCTATGATCATGATGTTAAAGAAATTAATGAAAATAAATTTTGAGTCAGCCTTTGCAGGACCCGTAAAGCGACTCCCAACAAGTAGCGATTGTGAAATACTCCTTTAGAAATTTTCATGAAGAGAAATAAGCCAAAAAAACATCTACCTAGCCCTTAAACAATTCATATTTCTGAAAGAGTGTTGTCTTAGACATGTATCAGAATCCTAGAGGCCGAGGGTTTTACAAGTTCCATTTTTTTCTTTATCTCTTACTATTGTGTAATCATTTCATCTGTCTGACTCTGATTCCCCCTCTTTTTTTTAAGATGAATAAAATGATGAAGCTCCACACAGGGCTTGGACTAGCCTTGAAGGATCAGAATTATGAGTATGTTAAAATCAATTATCTCTAAGGCCATTATAAATTTTGACATGATTCTAGAATTGAAGGAGTTACAACCTTGGAGTCTGAGTTAATAGAGTGCACAATAGAGTTATCTAAAATGACAACTTCCTTCTTACTGCAACTTCAGGAACTGGAGAAAACTCGAGAAGCATTGATGGAGGCACGAGTCATTCTCAGTGAAGAAAATAGGAGCGTGAAGGCTCAATGGATGACAATATCAGCCTAGAATTAAGTGATCTGAACCTTGAGATCTGCTATGGAAGTCAACGTGCTGGGGTCGAGCAATGAGCAGTTGAGAGTTTTAAGAACTCTTTTGACTTAGAATCATTATTCGAGATCACGTCGAAAAGGCCCGCAATTACGTACTTGATGTTGAGGAAAAAGAGCAGAAAAAGTTGATCATCGATGAAGGATTCATCCGATGCTTCCTAAAGGGGAGTTGATGCGGCGGTTTTGTGGTTCGTTATAAATATCTTTCAATATTATAATACACACACGACAACACGAGTAATAAATATGCAGTTAAATCCCAATAAAAATTAATTCAATATAAATAGTTTTATCTTGTAAAATCCTTAAGGTGTCAAACTGTAATAATAAAGCAAGTATATGAATCACTTAAGTGATAAAGAGCTCTAATGAATTCCTAATTATCAATCCCACAGTGAGTTGGAAATTCTTATGGTTATAACGTCAAACACAATATTCAAGCTATAATACTTAAGTAAGCAAAACAAATCTAAAGTAAATTTAATGTGCGCTAAATGAAAAGCCGTTAAAAGAACTAAGTTAACTGGACTAATTGCTAAACTTCAAAAGTAAAATTATAAGGATTAAACAAAGTTTTGTAGTTAAGAGATCAAATTTAAGAAAACATCTATCCCATTCACAATAAGTTTATGGATTGTAAAGTAATTAAAATCATTTAAAATACATGTAAAATTGTATTATGACAAATAAGAGCAATCCTGTTTTTTACCCTCTGAGAGTGCATAAAGAACATTGACTAATCCAGAGTTTGGTCCCTAAATCTATGATTAGGTTGAGAGGATATTGGCTGCCACTCCAGAGCTCTCACTTCTCCTTCGTCTGAGGGATAACAATCTCGCTTTAGTTTCCAATCAGCTGGACCAAATTGGAAATTTTAATCTCTCATCTTAAAATCTTCAATTTTGTGCTAATCAAAGTATATTTCCCTATTTATTTGCACTCAACCCCATGAATTACATTCACTCATGAAATTAAATGTGACTCTTACATTGTTGTAGAAAGCATAGTTCATTCGGATCATATGATTCTCAATAAATTTTAACCTTTCAATTGGCTAGAATAAAAAGTAAATGAAGATTAGAGTTTGAATCATCAAAATTTATTGACATTTAAAACCTTGCAAAACAAAACTAATTCTTCAAAAAATCATATCCATTGTAGGGAGAAGAATAGAGAAGACTACTCAGAATTTATGAGAAGGATATGAAAAAACACAGATTTCAAATAAAAGAACAAGTTTACAAAACAAAGAAACAAAAGAACATAACTTATATCACACCCCCTCCCTAGCAAATCCCTAGAAGTTCACTTTTAAGCGCTTTCTTTTTTTACAATCACACTCAATTCTTTGTCAGAAGTGTAATGTAGAATAAATCTCTCGCCTTTCCTCTCCTCTCACAACCCTAGAAGAAAATCATCTCTTCTCCAAGACATCTCTCTCACGGCAAAACCTTTCTCTCAATTTCACGCCTCCTCTCCTTTTTAATTAGGGTCAGCCTTCTTTAAAAAAGAATTCAAAATTTCCTCCAATTTTTTCCTCAAAAGACACATCTCTTAACATCAAGAGACAAGTCCCTTCATCCAAGAGACATATCTCTTCATTAAAGAGTTATTCCAAAATGCCTAGATGCATTGAACCACTCCATAAGATGTTTGAATTGTTTGAAGCCTTCAAAAACCGCACAAAAATAGTCACAAACTGCCTTACTCCATCTTAATTTGTTGCTGGCTTATCTGGTGCTAGTTTTGGCTTCTCTGGTGCCAGCCTAATGAAGTCCGCGTTGTTCTTTAGATTTTGGCACTTCTGACACCGCTTCTTTGTAAAATGGTTCCTCTTGTGCTAGTTTATGATGCCTATTGTGCTAGCTCTTTGGAAAATGACGTCTATAGCTCCAGTTCTAGCGCCTTTGGTGCTTGGGTCATGAAAATATTAATTTTTGCTCCAAATTTCCTCCTTTTTGCTACTTTTTGCTCTAAATGCCTAAAATTGATGTACCTGTAGCAAAAACATGAAATTGTCATTCTTGAAAGTGCAATATCAACAAAATAAGCATAAAATGAAAACATAAAATAATACATTATTTTGGTGTATTAAGAGTCAAGTGGCGTAATTCTTAATTGGGATTGTTATGGAGGGGCTCACTCCCAGCCAATTTGGTTCAGATTGTATCAATGTTAGTGCCATTGGAGCTGGTCAGTTTGACAATGTTAGTAAAAGTATCCATCGTATCGAGCTGGTCCATTTGATAACAAGTTTGCTAAAATCAGATCACTGGATGCATTTTAATCAAAATTTTAACATACTTGCTTAAAAGATTGCTCGAGATCGATGTTATGCCTCAAAATTCATGTCAGATGATGAAAATTTGTTCATGTCTAATGAGATATGAAAACAAATAGAAATTGGTTTTTATGTATGTAAATACCCCTTTTATAGATTGTAATTTTGCATGTTTTTGAGATTTTCTTAATTCTTTTAGATATTATTATTATTATTATTATTATCATTATTATTATTATTATTATTATTATTATTATTATTATTATTATTATGTACTTTTTGAGCTTGATGAAAAATGAATATAAGAGGGCATGCAGAGGTATAGTCTCTGTTTGTATAGTCTGAAAGTGTCACCACCTAATCGAGCCGAAAAGAACAGTCATTGCCGGAGTCACGACAACAGCCACGCATCTATAAGGCCAGCCACCCCACTCTATTTGGCCGGCTACCATGGCCGACAGACCAAATGTGACTGACCAAATACTCCAATTGGCCTGCCATCTTGGTCAATCACATTGCGTGGGCCAAAATACTCCAGTCAAGCGGCCACCCTGGCTAGCCGCCTCCAGCCTGAAGGCCACATTGGGCCGACCAAATTACTCTAGTCAGTCGGCCACCTCATGCCAGTAGGCCACCCGATGCAGACAAGCAACGACGAGAACACTCAAGATCGGCAAATCCGAGCAAGGAAAGGATCAAATTATTCTGTAGTGCTCTCCATAAAACAAGGACGTATTTGTAATCATATCTTTCCATCATTTTTACTTCTATAAATAGAGGACCCTTGAAATGTGTAAAAGAGTTCTCAGGCTCTCTCTTTCAACCCCCATTTGAAGGGAACTCTCCCATTCTTCTTACTTTTAAGGCTCTAAGTTTAGTTGAATAGAAGGAGTCAAAAAGCCTGGGAACACCCACCTTTGTCCCCCACAGAGTAAATCTCTTTCTTTTTCTCCCCCTCTTTCTCTTCTCCTCAGATTTCACGCTTTATACTTTTGGCTTGCTCCACGGAACAGATCTGACTTCAACATTACTGAAGTTTTGAGATGGAGAATTTCATAATGCCTTTTTATTTTAAACCAATATGATCTATATAATATCCTTTCAATCTTAATTTTTCTCTTTATTAAATTAACATATTCGTTAGTA
>NEWO01000171.1:1070946-1084304 GCA_003013225.1 Phalaenopsis aphrodite
AAAAAAATATAATTGACTACAAGCCTACAAAGATTTATAACCAATTAAAATATTGATTAAGAAAATATAATAAAAATTATTAAATTAGATTCAAATGATGTTTTAATTTAAACAATAATTTTTAAATCTTGCTCAAACCCTTATTGTTTTATAGCTATATGATTAGGGTTGTTAAAATAACTCTTTGTTCGTGAACAGTTTGTGTTCGGCTCGTTAAGCAAACGAGCCTAACACAAACACACTTTTTGAGCTCGAAATATAAACGAACCGAACATGAGCTGAGCATGACTCGCTCGTGTTCGGCTCGTTTACACCCCTATTGGTTAAGCCCATTTTTGATAAAAAAATTGATCTCGTCAACAATAAATATTTATAATTTGCCAATAATCAACGTATATTACCACTATTTGTTTAAATATAGACGTCCTGTATATTTTTCATTCACTATTTTTACACATAAATATCTTATTTTGTCGAGAAGGTGCTTCACTTTTAATCATTTTGGACAAAATAACTAAATTTCTCAAAATTTATTGTAATTGAAAAAAAAAAATATACATTTTGTCAATTCGAATTGCTGCGGAACTGAAGCCACAGAAATTAGATTTTAATGATATTTAAACCTCAACTTACATCCGCATATCTTCCAGTCCACACAGGTTAGTTGTGTGGTGTGGCGAGAACTCCGTGGCGCCCACGCCTGGATTTTTGTTGTTGATTTTTTATAGGCTTTGTTCCGTTACTCTTAGTCGTATACTCCAAGGGTGTGTTTGTTTTGATTTTTTGGACCACATTTTATATTAAAATTATGTTTCACATGTATGTTTGCTATGTTGGGACGGAGCGGTGCGGCGAACATGCCGTATTTGTGAAGTCGGAAGGTGTCTATACCACAAAATTTTTAAATCGAACCATTTTACAAGCATTTCAAAGAGTTCAAATTTATTATTATCGTTGAGTCCAAAAATATTTGGAAAACACGCCATAGATATAGAACGTTTTATAGAAAAGAAAGAGAGAGAGAGAACGGTAAAGTAAAGTAGAAGAGAGTGTCGTTTTTCATATTCTTGATATGAATCCTCAAAGAAAAGTAAAAGAGAGTGTCAATTTTCTTATTCTTGATATGACCCCCTGTTTAAAGCCATAAGTCTCAATATAAAGAATACATTAATTTACTCATCATTTATTTGTCAAAGAGTATTTATTAATTTATAGAAATACTTGTAGATAATAAATTAGAAGACTTATTCGATCGACAGAAAGTTCACCGACCGTGTACTGAGCCTTGCCTCCATCGACATCTGATCCGAGAGGATACTCCTTGACGATCGTCCAGATGGCGAATCACCACATTGTGAGAGATCCCTTAGCACACTCTACTGATCGCTCGAAAAAGGCACTATTTTCGTCAGTGTCCAAATCACACGGTCATCTATAAGTTACGTCTGATCTGTCATATCTTCTTCCTAAGTCGTCCACCTATCTTGAGATTTGTGCTGACATGCTTCTCACATGCATATTAAGTTTTATTATTCTTTTACTCCTTGGAAGCCGCTCTGCACACAAGGATAAAATAATCTTTTTAATAGGTACAAAATAGTTAAATGACATTATTGCGTAATAATGCACTCCTCTGGATTTCCGTGCCTGGATCATTTTAAACAGACCTTGAGCTAAGAAAAGTATGCGTCGTTTCTACTTCTTCTAGATCCTTGTCTTTTATCTTCTTATCTCCAAGTTTGTTGCGATGTCTGGTGAAGGAGCATCATCTGCCAATAAGAGTACCCTCCTCAAAGCCATGAGTGATATACGGGCAAAGGCTTGTACGTAGGACAATAACGACAGACCAGTGGGTGAAGCTTATACAAAGGGGATGGGTATAAAGAGAGTTGTACCTAAGTTCGGGATCAGTGATCGTGAGGATCTAGCTGGTTCTTCTGGTTTCCCTGTAGACTTGTCTCAGGAGAGCAGTGCTAGGCATGCTAGAGGATGTTTGGACGATCGTCCTACAAGGCACCTGTCAGAGGTGAATGTTCCTGTATGGAGAGAGAGTTTGACCATTCAGGTTATCACGGGGACCATGGTTCCCTAGATAGGTTCTGAGAAGACAGCGACCAAAGCTGAGATGTGTCTTCAAATGACAAAGAATGGTTTTTTCTTTGAAGTTTGAGGACTAAAGAAGGTTGGTGAGGAAGTTTTTTTACAACAAATCTGAATGGGGGGGGGGGGATTTTGTGTATGTAGCTTGAATTACCTTTTGCATCTTTTATTTTGTTGCAACAACCGAAGTCTTGACTGTCGACTCTATATCGGCAGATACTAACGTCGGCCCCGAGGATGACATGGCTGTCATAGACCATGTTGCAGCCAGGGGAGCAAATGCAGAACATGTGGCTATGGAGGAAGAGGATATGACAAGTTAGGATGTATTGAAGCATGATGTTAGAAATCAGGGTGCTAAGATTGGTGTTGAGAAGGGTGTTAAGGAGAGAAAAATGGAGGGGCACTTAGCTATCATAGGCTTCATGGTTTGGAAGTATTCTCAGAAGTCATTTGGCTCAATTCTTGCTACGAGGATTTTGGTCCTCTCCACGCCCAACGTGGAAGAGATTCAAGGTTATTATGTTTTGGATCCTGCAACATTCTTGCGACCGGCCACCAGCCACGAATGGGCTACAGACTTTTTTTCTCTTGACTTCATCTTTTGTAAGGATCATTTTAAGAGTGGTCTTTGACTGCCATTTTACTGAGAGCTGGAGTCGATCTTTAACTGCTATGGGATCATTCCTGCCTATGTTCTTCCTAACTTGAACATCGCAATCATGACTTATGTTTTTTTTCTACTAGATGATGAGAATCTCATGGTCGATCGAGCTCTTCATACATTTCTTTTGTTTTTGGATCGATCGTGATGGATATATTCAATTCGCCACCAGACCTAAGATTCAGTTGTTGGGACTTAAAAACAAGGTGAAGGATTGGAAAATGAGATCTTTGTAGCCTCGTGTACAGACAGATGGGGAATCCACACTTCTCTAATAGAGTATGAGGCGAAGAAAGTGAAGACCTAACCAGGGAACATTTGTGATCATAGGGTATTGATTGAAGGCCAGCGCCTTTCTTTGTTTCAATACCTCAACCACGACATAATCAAACACATGATTCGTCTGGATGGTGTCGATGCCATGACTGAGGATTTGTGGGGATTGCTTGATAACTAGGAGGTTTCTTGAGAGAGAGTTGCTAAAGGAAGGGAGGCTTTGAAGAGATCTCAAGGGAGAGGTGGTCCTTGCCCGCTCAATAGAGTTAGGGGGTCGATTTAATTATAGTTGGTTGGCTGAGGGGGATACTGGAGGTTGTGCTACCTTTTTTCTTACATGTTTATGCATAAAATACATTTATGTGGCTCTTATTTGAATTGCTAGATTCCTCAAAAGGAAGTGGGAAGGACTCCTCCTGATCGCTCAACTTTCCTAACTCTTGAAATTCATCAGTATATCTGTCAGCTGGAGGAGTTTAGGCAGCAACGAGGGAGACCTAGTTCATATTTCTACAGGAACAAGGGGAGGAGAGTCACGCCTACCGTTCTAACTATTTTGGACCAACTTTGAGGAAAGATAAGGGATCGCGGATTGGATGGGGAGTGACGTCACCCAAAGGAAAGGAAAGGCTCTTGCCCTTGATAATAGATTGTCCCCTCCCTTAGAGCAAAGGGAGCCCTTTCTACCTGAGTGGACATTCTCGCATGATCATGAAGCTAGAGTTTGGATGAGCGGCTACGAAGCTCTCATCGATAGAGAGATCAAGTGGTTCTCAAACACTCCTTTAAATGAGGACAACCTCTTGATTTTGATGGACATGTTCTGGTCTCCTACCTTCGAGAAGGCATCAACGTCGATGGACAAAGAGATATGTTCAAAGTGTTCAATGGATATCATGCACTCGCCTGATAGACTTCACAATTTTAGGACGACCTTTCAGATAAAGTTGAGGGGGATGTCAGGAGATCTGCTTTGTGAATTCAAAAGTGGAAACAAAAAGCTATTATGGTAGAGGAGAGGCCGAGAATTTTTGTCGAAGAGAAGAAACTCGATGCTCAATAGCAGGTGGCGGCCCTTTTGAAGAAAAATGTAGAAGTGAAAGAGATGGTGTCTTCAATGGACACCTAAAAGGCATACATCGGGGGTCGTTCTCCCCAGATTACAGACTATGGCTCCCTTGCAATCAAAGGGGTTTTTAAGCATGAACTAGCTGATCTCAAGTGGCAAAAGATAGAAGAGTTTGACCCGCTTCTTTCTAACTTGGAGGATGGAAAGGAATCAACACACGAGCAGTCTGATAGTGCTAAAGGTATGGGAGGAACTAGGGAGGCGAACTCTAGGGAGTATTCAATTTTTCAGGGTTAAAGTGATCCCTTTTTTATATTTTTTTTGTTTTCTATTTTGAGTTTCTTTGTAGATTCTTATTTGTAATTGTACGTGAACTTTCATAATATTTGAAAACTTTTCAGGCTAGGGGCTTTGTCGTCTCAACCTTTTCTCATTCATCTAGTAATTGTTGGAACATATAAGTGGTCTCACTTGCTATGAGTTGTTGACGAGTGTGTATGTATTTCACATATATGATTTCTATACACACCTTGTGGAGCTTGTCACTATCGGGTGTCGACATGTCCCATAGATGATGGGCAATCGTTAGACACCCATCGCAGAGCTTGTCACTGCTAAGTGTTAACATTGTAGTTTGGGTACATAATGATTATTTGTACACGCCTTGTGAAGCTTGTCACTATTGGGTGCTTATACATCCCATAGGCCACGAGTGATTGTTAGACACCCCTCGTAGAGCTTGTCGCTACAAGGTGTCGGTCATGAATGATCGTTAGACACCTCTTGTGGAGCTTATCACTGTTGGGTGTTAAAGTTATAATTTAGGTATAAGACAATCATTTATGCACCCCTCATAGATCTTGTTGTTTTCGGGTGTTGATACGATCCATATACCATTATGTTGAATGATTAGTTTTAACCCACTATGCTAATTTTTTCCAACATGGTGATGTTAGTTCCTTGAGCATAATGGTATCTATTTTTCGAGCGTAGCAGTGTCAGTTCCCTAAGATGTAAAATAATAAAAAAAACATTGTCAGAGTGATGTTGAATATGTAAATCCCAAACTTTTGGGTGCCATGTATTTAAAAGGCTCCTTCAATATTTTAAAAGAAAAGAGGGGTTATAAAAAACAACAAAGACCACTTTTTCTACAAGTAGGGATAAATTTAAGGAAAAAACTTCTTTAGATCGTCAGTACCTCAAGTTTGGGTGATGTCGTTTCCTGCAAACATCTTTAGTTTATATGCTTCGGGTCCGACACTAATAGATGATGTAGGGCCCATTCTAAGTATAATCCAATTTCCCGATTGCTTGTCCCTTGGTGGCGGGGTTATCTTTTTCAGTACCATGTCTTATGGGGCACAGTTTTCCTTATGAACATGTTTGTTGGATTATTTGGTTATCCTCACTTGATCTGTTCTTACCAAAGGGCTGCATTGGTTTGATTTTCTCGATAAGGTCCAAGGTGAGATTGAATCCTTCACAGTTCGCCTCACACCACTCTTCTAAATCTTCCTCATTGAAAGCTGAAAGCAAAGACAAAGATTACCCTCTGGATGTGATTGTTGTATTCGACCAGTAGCATCACTTTCATCCCTTGGAACAACATGAAAATGTTTTGCCTTGTGGATGAGGATGGGGTCGTCTGAATTGCTTAGAGTAGGTTGGGATTATGTCTTCCCACTTTCCTTTTGCTCCTACCTTTTTTCTTAGTAAAATTAAGATAACTTTGTCTGTAGCCTCTGCTTGTCCATTGTTTCGACGGTGATGTAACGAGGAAAATTTGAATTGAGATTGATTTCCTAACTCTAATAGAAATCCTAAAACTTTTTATCAAATAATTGGTTCCTGTTATATGTAATGATGGAGAGGGGTAATCCATATCGGCAAATATGGTTGGTCCATATGAAGTTTTGGATTACCTCTGTTGTTATGTGCACCATTGGTTTTGTTTCTACCGATTTGAAGAAATAATAATTGAACACTAATAAGAACTTTTGTTGTCCTCCCAATTGGAGAAAACGACTCAAGGATCTTGAGCCTCCACATGGAGAATAGTCAGGGGCTGACAATTGGATAAAGTTTATGGGCCTGTTGGTGGTGCAATGGTCCATATTTCTGACATTGCATGCATCTTCGAGAGTAATCCTCAGGTTCTTTAAGCAAATTTAACTAGAAGTAGCCATATCATTGGATTCGTGAGCAAATATATTTTCTCTAGAATAACTTCTACTGTCTTTACCATGAATTTCCCAAAGCTCATCTTCACCTTTGTCTTCCCTTATGCACTTTATGTATAGGGATGAGGCTGACTTTCTGAAAAGTTTTCCTTCAAGTAATAGCTATCGAACAACCTTACAATTGAATCTCATATTGTTGTCAACGTTTTCAACAACCCCCCTTATGCTTATGTAGCAGTTTATGGGCTCATCTAGCTTTTCTTCTCCTCTTGATTTACTTCCATTGCTAGTGGTTCTTTGATTGATGGTTCATCAAGTCTTTGAGGTTGTCCTTCCTCTGGATGAAGGCTTAAAGATAAGAGGTCGGCGACCTGGTTTTTCTCTCTTCGGACATGCTAAATTTTGAAGCTGGAAAACCAGCCCATTTCTCTTCACTTTTCACAAATGCATTGCCATGGTCTTATCCGAGGTTTCAAATTCTTCGTTGATCTATTTCGCTGTCAGTTGTAAATCGACATTTACCAGTATGTGGAGAATTCTCAACTTCGATGCTAGGCGAAGTCCTGCAATTTAAGTTTCATATTCATCCTGGTTATTATTTAATGGAAAGTTTCATATCCATTGTGTTCTAGATGTCTCCAGAAAACTTGATAGCAACATGGTAAGCAGAGACCATCACCTTAAATTTATTCAGGAGTGGTCAGCCAAAAATAACGTTAGAGGTCAAAGGGAATCTACCAAGAGGAAATCCTTCGTTAGCTGAAACTGTTTCTTATTCTCCCCTAACTTACTTGGAGCCCGACCACCCCCACTGCTTCCTTACTTTCACTAGAGAATCCATACAGTGGATCAACTGACAAAGTCATTCGATAGACATTGAAGCTCAATTTGTCGAATAACTGCTTGAATAATGATCATGACTATTTATATGCAGCAGTATAAGTAAGTGATTATATTTTCACTTATATTTCCTTACTTTACAATAGTACCAAAAACTTGATCCAGAAGAAAATAAGAATTTAACTCTTTAATATATATATATATATATATATATATACATCGGGATACTACGCAAGTATACATATCGTTATCAAGTAATATAAGACTTTTTGATTAAGCCCCAAATATCAATCCGACGGGGAAATTGACAATATGCACTTTCAAACAACAAACATCTATTTCAAAAAGGCAATTACTTAAAATATAAACCATTTGACAGTAATAGAAATTCAAATCTTTTTGGTATTTTTGAAATTTTGAAAAAATAGTAACAACTTCTAAATAACTTGAGTTTATGTAAAAGAAAAGCACAGAATATGAAAATATCTTTCTCCTTTTCATGAATCAGTAATATGTATAAGAATTTTGTTGTGGAAGTATGCAAATTGTGCTGTGCCAAATATGAGGAATAATATTCTTTACCCATACTATAGATGCTATAAAAACATTGGTTAATTTAAAGTTTGAATAATTTTGAAGACCGGCTAGGCAAGGAAGATGCTAGTTCTCACTCTAGAGTTCCCTCAATTCCCTCCACCTAAGGGCTAACATCTCGTATCAGAACCTAAAATAATAAATCAAGTTGGGGGCTTTAACCTGTCACTCTAAAGTCCTCTAACTCTACACCCTTCAAAGATTATTTTCCTATTTATTTGCACTAAATCAAATGAATTACATTCTCATTCATACAATCTCATGTGATTCTTTCCAATTGTTTACTGAGACAATATCAGCCCGTTCCTTACATGTTTTCACAACAGATTTTAACATCTAGATGGGCTAGATCAAGAAGTAAATGAAGTGCATGAAATTAAATCATCACAACTTCTTCCAAAATTAAAGATTAATACTCTCCACAGATTCCTTCCAACACATTAATTACTTATCATTTTACTGAGAAAGATAAAGAAAACTACTCAGAATCCATGGAGAAAACAAAACCACACTTTATTTTAAAAGTAGAAATCATTGTCAAACCAATAAGAAGTCTTGATTAAAACCAAAAGTAGTTTAAAAACAAAGATAAAAACTTATCTCAAATTCCCTACTAAACTCTTGAAGTTTCCTTTGAATTTCTTCTCTTTTACAACACTCTAAACTCTCAAAATAAAACTAAAAACAAAAAAAGAAAAAGTAAATTTTATGGTGTCTGAATCTCTCCACAAGATTCTCCACATTCTTCTCAGGACTCAACACTCTCTCCCTCTTCAAGCACCCATCTCAAATATCTCAACTTCTTTTTAAAATTTCCCAAGAGGTGCCTTGGAAAATTTTCAAAATGTGTCCAAATTCGATGTATTCTCCAAGGGATGCCTCCTTTCACAAGTCTTTTAATAATATTTTCGTTCCTAGTGATCATAACCACCCTCTTTAGCCAACAGGTGCTTAAAATGTCTCTTCAAAATTAGGATAAATGAAGAAAACAGTCAAATAACTGTCTTTGTCTCTTAAGCGTGGGCTTCTGGCGCTTAGGCGCGACCTTGTCTGTTTCACCGGCGCTTAAGCGTAGGATCTAGCGCTTAGGCGCCATAACACTTTTGCACAAATTTCATATTTTTTCTCCAAATTTGATCCTTTTTCACTCATTTTAGCATTTTTCAACTTTTTACTTCTACCTGAAAGAAAAACACACAAATACATTCTATTAAGACACAATATCTCAAAAATAAGTATAAAAATGTGTCTAAAAACACTATATATTTTAAGTGTATTAAAATCCCCAAAATTTAAAATGGTACTTGTCCTGAAGTTACTCTTCAATCTTTAAAAACTAAATAAGTATGATATGTTTATGAGTTTCTTTAGAAGTTACTAAAATTTAGATTTAGAAATATAGTAGTCCAATTTAGAAAAAATATTCAGTAAATGAGACCAACTTAAATTTTAGAAATTTTTTGATGTTAAGAAAGATGAAAAATATGAGTTCCTATCTAATTCAGAAATATTGTAGATTCTCCAAGTTTAGTATTTAGTCCTTTTATTATCTCCACTTAAATTTTTTTGTTAAGAATAATTTTACTTACTATATTATATCATTAAACTTAAGAGTTTCTTAAGTCTTATACTTTAAAAAGATCAAATTTGGAACAAATTTTTTATTAGACACTAATCCTCAAGCTTCTCCTCCCTTACTTTTCTCTCTTTTCTCTTTTTTTTCTTTTTTCTTTTCTTTTTCTTTTCTTTTTATTTTCTTTTTTAGGCAAGGATTACTATATCTGGATAGACTTTTAATAATTTTGAATTCCACTTCTCCTTTCCTAAAGCAAAGTCTTGATATAAATCTTTTACTTATACACATAATAATAGTTTTGAAAATTATTTTAATAAAAGAAATTTAACTATTAAAAATAAAAATCTAAATTTTCTAAATTTTTCAAAAATATAATTTTTCTTACTAAAGATTGTTACACTATATTTAACATTATCTACATTAAAAATTTTTAACTGAAAGTTTTTCTTCATTACTCAGAATTTAAACTGAATTCTCTTACTCATTTCTATAATCAAATTTTACTTCCCTAATATAACTTCATATATATGATCATTTTTCTTTTCAAATCAAATTCATTTGTAGCACATTTGAGAACAAATAAAATTCAAGTTTTGAAAAAAATTTTCATTCCCCCCAAACTTAAAATTTTAACAAGATTTAAATAATTTAGCAACAAATATAAATAAGCAAGAATGAAAATGGAAATAACATGCTTATAGAAATTTTTATATTCTAATTATACTAGTATAAAACTAAAAACTTTGTAAAATCAATTTTTGATCAATTTTCTATTATTTTCATTTTAATTAAGCTTGTAGAGATTCAATAGACTTATAAGCAATAAGTACAAACATAGAAACAGACTAACACACTAACTTTGATTTCCTATCTCAACATAGAAACAAACACACTAATAATATAAAAGAAAAATACAGGGTAGAAATTTTCTGAAATTAAAGTTTAAAACTAAAGTTAAGAAGATTTTCAACTTTTCAAAAGACATAGAAATAAGTTCAATTCTAACTAACTAACACATTAAACAACACACAACAACAATTACTACCCTAGAATTTTAAAACTACTAACAGAACACAACATCACAATATAATTAAAAAAAATAAAGTCTCACACATCACAAAGTCCAAACCAATACACAAACATACATGTCTCAAGTCCAAAGCACATAGTCTAACACATATTACAAACATAAAAATAAATCAGTCCTCCTCCTCATCATCTTTATAATCACCCCTATTTTAGACATTTATAGACTCATAATCAGGGTATCTAGGATATGGAGGAAATTGCACTCGTTGGTTACCCCTAATGAGGCCTTCCAAAGATGAGTGAAATTTATCTTTATAATTACTTTATTCTATTATACCCATCAATATGACCTATAAAGTTTTCTAAATTTCATACCTTAATTGTTGTATAATTGATATTGTCCATCGTCGTCTATAATAATTGATCTTGAGTTTCTCTGGGCTCACCTCTAGAAGTAGATGGTCTTGAGGTATATGGTTTAGATGTAGAAGCAGCAGATGTTGCCATTCCATAGCTCCTTGAAAATCATCGTCTCTAGCCAAAAATAAAATTCTCAGAATACAACTTCACATTTACACTTGTAATTGGCTTCAAAGGCAGTAGTACTTCCTCCCATCTATCATACCTCACTCTAGCCTGCTCACACAATGAAAAGATCAAGGAACAAATCCTAGACCTGCAGTAGTAGCGGCAGTAGCAAAACTGATGATAGTTTGACAGATCAAAGCTCCAATATTGATGAGCTTGACTTCCTGCATATAATAATTTAATGTTGTTCTTGACCAAAAGAAAATATGTTGAGATTTTCATACCTATTTTATACTGTTTTTAATGATATTTCACTTTAAAGAAATGTATTTTTGATGTTCTTTTGCAGGAATGATGAATTATGGTCAATAGAGTAAAAAGATGCAAAAGGAGTGAACTTGGAGCAAAAATGACCAAAATGTGGAGATTTGAACTAGGGCACCGACGATGCCCTTGACGCCGTCGACGATGAGTTTTTCCCGAGGCTACAGGACAAAATTCTCCAGAAGTTTGCTGAGGGCACTCTCGAGGCTGCCGATGGCAAGCTAGGCGGTTATGCCTACTCAAGCTTTGGATAAGGCCAAATTTTGAAGGGATGCTTAGGAAACTCTTGGGAAAGCTCACCCACAAATTTAAAAGAAGATTTTGGCCAAAAATTGAGAGAGATCTAGAGAATCTAGAGAGTCTAGAGAGGTCTAGAGGTCTAGAGGTCCTGGATGTTAGAAAGGTTCCAATAGTGTGTAAAAATTGTGAGGAATTCTTCGAGAGCTTGTAAGAGTGGAGGGAAAGTGAGAGATTTCTTCCTCCTTGCTACTTCGAAGAAGAATTCTGTGGGCTGTAAAGAAAGGAAGAGATTCAGAGGAACTTCGAGGAGTGTTCTTGGGGAGAAATTAGAGATAAGTTATTTACATGTTATAATTTGTATGACTTTGATTTTGTTTATGAATTTCGAGTTTTATTGTGTTTTCCCCATGAGATCAAAATAGTTTTCTCTATCTTTCTCCTTGTCTCGAGATTTGTGAAATGGTAATTTGAATTGGTGAAGCCATGAAAATATTTAAGAAATTGTGATGATCTTTTCACTTCAATTTTTATTTATTTTCAATCTGACCAATTGATTTGTTAAAATATGTTGAGTTTTACAACTAAAGTGAAGATTACATCCAAGATTCAGGGAGGTCAAAGCCCTTGGAAGTTTGTTGCAAATAAATAGGGAAATAATATTATTGGGCATAAAATTGGAGATTTTAGAGTGACAGACTAAAATCCCCAATTCGGTCTTATCGTTTGGGTACTGAAGTGTAGATGTTAGCCCTTATGTGAGGGGAACGTGGGAGTTCCAAACTGAGAGTCGGTATCCTCCCAGCCTAGCCGCAGATTAAGTAAACAAGCGTAGGATTAGTCAATGTTCTTTATGCTTGGACCAAAGGATAAAGAATAGGTATGCTCCTATTTGACACAATATAATTTGAACTAATTCACTTTATCCATTCACTATAATTTCTTGACAAGGAGAATGATGCTTTCTTATATATTGAATATCACATTTAAACCCTCATAAGTATCATTAACTATTTAGTAGTTATTAAAATTACATATTTATTTCAATTTCCTATTACTGACAGATAAGCAAATTGAACTTCGTTGTTGCAATTAAAGTACTGCTTTTCTAAAATTTTAGTTCACAGTTCTAAACCACTCCCTGTGGGATCGATATCTAGGACTCCATTAGAGTCCTATATTACTTGAGCGATACATATAGTTGCATTGATAAGTGTGACTTTACAATTATTAAATATTTATTACTTCCATATTTAACTTATATTTTTAGGTATATATAAAGTCTTCAGTCAAGTTTTTGGCGTCGTTGTCGGGGATTTAAATCTTCTAGTAGTGCTGTCAAATTCTTGTATTTGTTGGTTTATAAAAAAAAGTCGATCAAGTTTTTGGCGTCGTTGTCGGGGAGTGACTGAGTAATATCATAATTAGAGTAACAGACAAATTATGATTATTAGAAAATTTTTTCTTGAATTGCAACTTATTTTTATATTTAGTTAATTATAGTACCGTGTACTGATTTCAAATTGTATGCGTAAATTTGGATATGAAAATCTTATACTCTACGATTCAAAATTAGAACGCACTGTTAAAAAGATTAGAAGATTGAGAAGAAAACCTAGAAATTCTGATACAATGGAGAATAACATGAATAATCAAGGAAAAGAGAATGAACCCCAACCTAGACCTCTACGAGATTATGCAAATCCTACAGCAGATGAAATTCACTTATCTATCCAAAATTTTGATGTAGCTGCTAATTCTTATGAGCTTAAACCTGTTATTATCCAAATTATACAAAACAATCAATTTGGAGGTACACCAAATGAAGATCCGAACTTACTCCTCGCTAGTTTTTTAGAAATGTGTGCTACTTTTAAATATGACAGAGTCTCAAACAATGCTGTTAGACTTAGACTTTTTCCTTTTTCACTGAAGGAT
>NEWO01000171.1:1087413-1099067 GCA_003013225.1 Phalaenopsis aphrodite
AAGAAATTTGAATTTACTGAAAGCTATTTAAATGCCTTTGAGTTATTAAAGGAAAAATTAATCACTGCCCTTCTTATAGTTTCACCTAACTGGAAGAAACCATTTGAACTGATGTGTGATACTACTGATTATGCTATTGGAGTTGTCCTTGGACAAAGGTATGAAAAGATTTTTAAAGTTATATACTAAGCTAGTAAAACTCTTAATGATGCACAAATTAATTATACTTTTATTGAAAAAGAGTTACTAGCCATTGTGTATGCTTTTGATAAATTCAGATCTTATTTAATTGGAGCTAAATGTGTTGTGCATACTGATCACTCTACTATTAAATATCTGATGCAAAAGAAGGATGCCAAACCAAGGTTGATTAGAAGGATACTTTTGATGCAAGAATTTGATCTTGTGGTTATTGATAGAAAGGGAACTATTAATCAAATTACTGATCATTTGTCAAGATTAGAAAATCAAGAATCGTCTGACACTGACAATGAAATTACAGACAGTTTCCCTGATAAATAACTTTATAATATTAATGAGTGGAAAATACCATGGTATGCTGATATTGTTAATTATATTGTAAGTGATATTTTGCCACCTATGCTGACATTACAACAACAAAGGAAATTCATTCATGATGCAAAAACGTATTTTTTGGGATGAGGCTTATTTATATAAACAATGTAAAGATCTCATTATGAGGAGATGTGTCCCTTATGAAGAAACTGAGCTAATCTTTCAGAAATGTCATGATCATGAATTTGGAGGACATTTTGGGATTGATAAAACTGCTTAAAAAATTTTACAAGTTGGATTTTATTGGCCTACTATCTTTAGAGATGTTTATAAATATAGAAAAAATTGTGATCGATGTCAACGAGTAGGCAATATATCTAGAAGAATTGAAATGCCTCTAAATTTCATGTTAGAAGTTGAGATCTTTGATGTTTGGGGATTAGATTTCATGGGACCATTTATTTCTTGATTTAGAAACTTATATATATTAATTACAGTAGACTACGTTTCTAAGTGGATTGAAGCACAAGCTTTACCTCGTTGTGACACTAAAAGTGTTTCAAGTTTTTTGATGAAAAATATTTTCACTAGATACAAAATGCCTAGAATGATTATCACTGACGGAGGATCCCATTTTAGGAATAAATACATTCAGAGATTGGCAGAAAAGTTTAATATTATTCATAAAATCTCTACTGCCTATTATCCTCAAACCAGTGGGTTAGCTGAAGTTTCTAATAGAGAGATTAAACAAATACTTAGAAAAGACTGTAAACCCTAGTAGAGTAGATTGGTCCACTAGACTAGATACCGCATTATGGGCTTACAGGACTGCTTATAAGACTCTTATTGAAATGACTCTTTACAGACTGATTTTTGGAACGACTTGTCACTTACTAGTAGAATTGGAGCATAAAGTATATTGGGCGATTAAAGAATTCAATTATAATTTGAAAGATGCTGGTAAGAAGAGATTGTTACAATTCAATGAATTGGAAGAATTAAGAAATGAGTCTTATGATAACGAAAAATTTATAAGGAAAAATTAAAGTTATGACATGATCAGAAGATTAACCAGAAGAACTTTGAATTAGGACAAGAAGTTTTACTTTACAACACTAGGTTGAAGTTATTTCCTAGGAAATTGAAGTCTCGTTGGTTAGGACCCTTTACTGTAACTCAAGTTTATACTTACAGAGCTGTTGAAATTAAAGATCAGAAGAGAAGAAATAGATTTAAAGTAAATGGACATGGATTAAAACCATATTATGAGGGTAAAAGATCAAATTTTAAAGAGGTTTTAATGATCAGTCAACTTGAATGACACCTGAATAGGTCGGGCTGATGACGTTAAACCAAACGCTTTATGGGAGGCAACCCATATTTATCTTTACTTTTATCGCGATTATAGTAGTTTTTATTTGAAATTATCGTTAGTATGAGATAGTATTAAGCTCTACTACTCTTATTTACCCTTGAAATATCTTAAAAATTGGATCCATAGAGAAAAATTGGAACGCATTCGGACTAGAGCGAAAACTGTGAAAATTTTGCCTTGGGCGCCGACGGCTCCCTCAACCCCACCGACGACGGGTTTTTCCCGAGAGTCCAGACAAAATTAATACAGAGGCTCGCCGATGACACCCTCAACCCCACCGACGGCGAGACCGGAGAATTGGCGGTTACTTGGGTTCAAATGGCGGTTTTTGCCGATTTTTGGGCTAGAACTATCTTTTTAAACTTAAAAATTTGATTCCTAGTTCATATTTTCCATCCAAAAATGAAGTGAAATTCCACCAATTTAATTCTTATGACGTCCAATTCCCATGATAATCCCAGAATGCGAGTTTTCAATTGGTGAAAGTTTATTAGTGTAGAAGCACAATGAATCTTCAACAAGTTACTGACGAAAAAAAGATTGATCAAGGACCGAGGATTCATAAATCGCTGATTGAATAATCCCACGATGGATATTGGAGAAACGATAGTGCGACATATATGGGAAGTGTTGTGCTACACTACCGCCGCTGTGGTGGTTCCGGTGGTAAAAGAATTCTAGGCAAATTTACACGGAATCAACCAGGGAGTTGTTTATGTGTGAGGAAGATGGAACAATTTCACTCCTGCATGGATCAACGAATTATACATGATAAAAAATGTTCCTGTCTGCCACTATTCTAATTTCGTCCCTACGAGAAACCCGATGAATGAGATTTACCAATATTTAACAGACGAAACTAACGACTGAGAAATAAGAGAAAACTGGTATGTTAGTTTTTCTACAACACTTCTAAATTCCGTTTCAAAACATTGACACTTTTTCATTTCTACGAAAATGTTACCAAAAATGAAGATCAATAAAGTTTCTAAAGAAAGTGCAATTTTGAATTACTGCATTCAAAGGGGACTGTCGATCGACATTGGATCCATAATTGTGAAGTCGGTTTTGGGCCTGATCGTTCATGGATCAACTTATGGGCTTGAACACCCTTCCACAATTTTCTCACTTTGCAGTCAGTTCCAAGTGTCCTATGAAAATTGGGAAAATGCACTGCTACCTTGGAAGCCTTTGCATCCAACTGAGAGATTCCCAGTTTTTGAAGATAAAAATGACATGACCATCATAGTAGATCAATCATCTCAGAATTCACTGCCAGTTCAACCCTTAGTCTCTGATAAGTCTTTGGTGATCCTGCGCCGAATCAAGAAATTGGAGAAGGAGGTATAAAATTTCATGAATGTGATTAGTAATATCTCTGATTTCTTCGATCATTTAGACTGGAGGATGAAGGAACATTTTTAGCACTCTGGACATTTAGAAGATAGCTAATACGACTGATGTGGAGGATGAAGTTAATAGAAGAGGATTCCACTGAAGAATTTCCATTCCGAACCTTCTACAACCTCTTCTTTCATGTGCAATCAATGGGTGATCTCAGAGGAGAATCGAGTACCGAGTCTGAAGATTAGTATATTTATATTACTTCCCATCTATCTATCTATGTATTGTGATTTGAACTTCGTATTTGCTTTGCTTTAGAATTATGCTTTTAAATTTCTGTATAGTTGAGACTAAGCATAAGATGTTTTGTTTTCAACGTTTTGAGTGTTGTGGCTTGGATTGCGATGCTGAATTAATGTGTTGAGGTTGAGAAAATACCAAACTTAGGTATGTTATGTAACATACATTGTACGCCTTAGAATTTATATATAAATGTGATGTTTTGTGTTGTGAAAATTTATATGTGCTAAGTACATCATTTAATCACTTAAAATTATCTCTATAATGATTAAACATATTTTGTTTAGGCTTTAAATTGGTCGGAATTGCAAAAATCTGGAATTTGGACAAAATCAATAGAGCCCGCCGACGCCGCCCTCGACGCCACCAACGACGAGATTTTCCCGAGACTTAGGATTTTAATTCCAATAGAGCGCGACGACGGAGAGCTCATGAATAAATACCTGTGATTTTGACAAGTAAACCGCCACTATTCATCATCCCCTTCCTCCTAAAAACGTCATTTTCAAACTAGGGCTTGAAAGATCTTGGATTAGGAGGGGATTTTGAGGCTTTTTTACACCGGATTTGATCATCTCTAGGTAAGAGTTTCACTCCAAGCTAAAAATATTTGATTTTCACCATGGATTTCTTCCACATTGACGAGATCCAAAAAATTTGAGAACGTGAAGAAAATTTGGGAAGAAATTCATGGATCTTAATGTTGAACTCTTAAAATTACTATTGGAAGCCATGATTTGTATATTTGAAGTAATTTTTGAAAATTTTCTCTAATTTGATTAGATTGAAATGGCTCCATGTCAAAAGAGAAGAGTTGAGTTCGACGAGTCTCGCTTCGTCAACACGATGGCTCAAACAAAATTTACTTCCATATTTAAAGGAAAGAAGTGCACACAAGATCGAGTTTTTGAAAGTCTGGGAGGAGAAATCAAACGAGTTATTGCCAAACAGAGGTGGGAAAACTTTTGTTACACCACCAATAAAGCTGGTGCAAATGTTGTGAAGGAGTTCTACGCCAATGTAATTTATTCTGATAACGGAATCGTTCAAGTGCATGGATTTCCTATTGAGTTTACTGCCTCCTGCATCAACACTTTTTATGAAATCCCAGTCTCTTATAGCTGCCAATATGAATCATTTAGTACGATGGAAGACCCTCTTAATGATGTAATCAACTTTCTCACTAATGGGAAAGGAACATGGAAGATAAAGCAGCGAGAACGGGTAAATTTTACTCCTTTCGTGTTGAATGCCACCTCTAAGGCACGACACTATTTCATTTCCTCTACTCCGTTACCAACCTATCACCATAGTGAGGTAACTAGAGATAGAGCTATTCTGAATTTTTGTATTCAGAATAATAGAACTATAAATGTGGGGAGAATTATTCTTAAGAATATATTGACTACGGCGATGAGTGAGATTAGTGGAAGTCTAGGACATCCTGAACTTATTAATACAATTTGCAAACTTTCTGGAGTAGAGATTGGAGATGAAGAATGGGTTTACCCAATGAAACCCATTAGTAAGGCTAATTTGAAGATCTATGAATCTCATGAGAAATGGATAACTGGGAGTAGAAGTCAAGAACCTTCTACAAGTAGAGATGTCCCCTCTACAAGTTATGAGCTTCCACCTTCTAGTTTCCCTACCCTCTTTGATTTGATGAATGAGTTGACCTTGCAGCGGAAGAGCATAGAATTGATAAATGAAAGGATTGGAGTTTTAGAACGCCGACACGATTACAATAGTGAGTACCTTCATAGACATTCAAATTTTGAGGTAGCCTATTATGAAGCTCAGGCCCAACACTACAGAGGAGAGCCTAATGTTACTTTTCCTTAGTGCCCCCGATATACCTAGTATCATCCCAATCCACCTGATGATCAAGGCGATGAAGACATAGTTTGGGATTTTGATATTGAATGAAATTGATGTACTTATATGTGTACTTTTATTTCTGTATCTTTTTGTAATAGAAATGGATGTTTATGTATTTGGACCTTCATTTTTATTATTTTGTTTACTTGTATAATTTTAATTTTTGTTATAAATTTAGTGTTATAGTTAAATGTGTATGTATAGTTTAATAGATGTTGATCAGTATTGCGGATTGTAATATAATTTGATTTTTATTTTTGCATTTTAATTTTAATTATTTTGTTTAGTATTGTGGTTGTGTTAAGAAATGTTGTGCTTGTTTTAGTTTTATACTTATTTCAAAATTTCATTACCAGAAATTCCTCTAATGATTTATGTGTAAAAAGCTCATAATATTACGGACCAGGTGAAGTAAAAATTTGAGAAGGCCTGCAAAAATTTCAGAATGATGAAAGTGCCTACAATACTGAGGTATAATTTATATTTATTGTTTTTTTTCCACCTGTATTATTTCATATTTAAAAATTTAAGTTTGGGGGAGGGAAGAAAAAGATTAATTTTTAGATGTCCTCTATTTCAATATTTTCAAAAATCATTTATATGATTTTATGTAGTGAATAAAATTCAGGTAACTATATTTTTGTAACTATTTAAATATTATGGTAGATTTAAAGAAATATTTTTGTAATGAAAATTAATTTTGTAACTTAAGATATTTAGTATAAGAGAATAAGATTATAATTAACTATTTAAAGTAAAAGAAACTATATTTTGAAGTATTAAGAATCTGGAAATTCATTGGAAAAGAAAAGATTGGGGCTCAATGATGTAAAAACTATGAAATATTTATAGGGTAAATGAATGCTTTGAGTTTCAAATTTAGGGAAAGAAAAGTGAAGTTTAAAATCATTAAAGGCTATCCAGATATAGTAATCCTCACTTGAAAAAGAAAAAAGAAAGGATTGAAAACAATCCCTGAAAAGAAAAGGAAAATATATATGATTGAAAGCAATCCAAATGAAAAAAAAGAAAAGAAAGAAAAATATTATGGAAGTGAGGAGAAGCATGAGGATATGCCTAATCAAAAATTGGCTTGACTAGACCTACCTAAAGGGAAAACTTAAATACATTCCTGAACTTATATTTATGGAATAGGTCTTTTACTAGTAGAGTTCTCATGAAGTTCCTATCTTTTGGATATTCTAAGTGACTTAATATTGCAACATATAGTCATTCTTGAAATGAATAGAAGACTAGAACTCTTAAACTTGATAACTAGATAATCTTGTGGCTATAGAGTTAATTCAATTACTTGAATTTTTTCTAAAAAATCTCACGATAATATTTATTTAAATCAAACTTAAAATATTTCTGAATTAAACTTTTGTGATGTAGATCATAACTTTTATACAGTACTAAAATTACTTGAGGACAAGTAATACTTAAGCTTGGGAAATTTTGACAAGAGGAAAATATGTTGAGATTTTCATTCCTATTTTATACTGTTTTTAATGATATTACACTTTAAAGAAAGGTATTTTTGATGTTTTGTTGCAAGAATGATGAATTAGGGTCAATGGAGCAAAAAGATGCAAAATGGAGCAAATTTGGAGCAAAAATGACCAAAATATGAAGATTTGAACTAGCGGCGCCCTCGACGCCACCGACGGTGAGTTTATCCCGAGGCTACAGGAAAAAAATCTCCAGAAGTTTGTCAACGGCGACCTCGAGGCCGCCGACGGCGAGCTTGGCGGTTATGCCTACTCAAGCTTTGGATAAGGCCAAATTTTGAAGGGATGCTTAGGCAACTCTTGGAAAAGCTCATCTACAACTTTAAAAGAAGATTTTGGCCAAAAATTGAGACAGATTTAGAGAATATAGAGAGTCTAGAGAGGTCTACAGGTCCTGAATGTTAGAAAGGTTCCAATTGTGTGTAAAAATTGTGAGGAATTCTTTGAGAGCTTTTAAGAGTGGAGGGAAAGTAAGAGATTTCTTCCTCTTTGCTACATCGAAGAGGAATTCTGTGTGCTGTAGAGAAAGGAAGAGATTCAGAGGAACTTCGAAGAGTGTTCTTGGGGAGAAATTAGAGATAAGTTATTTACTTGTTGTAGTTTGTATGACTTTGATTTTATATATGAATTCTGAGTTTTGTTGTATTTTTCCCATGAGATGTGAGTAGTTTTCTCTATCTTTCTCCTTGTCTCGAGATTTGCGAAATGGTGATTTGAATTGGTGAAGCCATGAAAGTGTTTAAGAAATTTTGATGATCTTTTCACTTCAATCTTTATTTACTTTCAATCTGGCCAATTGATTTGTTAAAATATGTTGAGTTTTACAACTAAAGTGAAGATTACATCCAAGATTCAGGGAGGTCAAAGCTCTTGGAAGTTGGTTGCAAATAAATAGGGAAATAATATTATCGGGCTTAGAATTGGAGATTTTAGAGTGACAGGCTAAAATCCTCAATTTGGTTTTATCATTTGGGTACTGAAGTGTAGATATTATCCCTCAGGTGAGGGGAACGTGGGAGTTCCAAAGTGAGAGTCTCGAGACTAATTAGCACTGTCAAATTCTTGTATTTGTTGGTTTATAAAAAAAGTCGGTCAGTCCTCTCCCTGGTAACTTCACTGAGATGATTTGTTGGTAATAGAAGAGCAAAAATAAAATAGTCTTACGCCTTGGATGGTGCACTTTACTTTGACGTGGAAAAGTTGACTCTCCTCTCATTTGTGATCTTTCAGAGTCTTCTTCCAACAGTCAAATAAGAAATGATCTTGTCTAATTCCGACTCAGTCGGACAATAATTCACATAAAAACACAACGTATCAGGTGGTAAATGGTAAAACATATTGATTACCTCTGTTAAAAAATGCATCAATTTTCCTCGAACCATAACTCGATCTTCTTCATCCTTAGAGAGGTTTGCATAGAACTCCCTGACTACAGAAATAACTGCTACAACAGAAAAACTGCAGCATCGTTCTCATTGTCGGTGAACGATCAGATCATCTACGGATACACCTGGACTTTTGAAGCATCGCTAGTGGATAAGTTTTTTTTTATTTCAGATCATCACTATACTTATCTTGAGCTTTACAACTCACAAATTTGCTCGAATTGAAATTGGCTTTTTCCTTTAACTCTCTCCATGCTTGGTGCCATTCAACAAATTTAATAAAATTCCACAATAAATTCAAAAATCAAGTCTAATACTAAACTTAACTTCTATAAGCATAAAATACACTTCTTATGCAATTTCCATAGATTTTCCCTCATTTTTCACCATAAATAGTGATTTTCGAATTTTTCCAAATGTACTCAAAATATATGGTGAAAATCCAAAATTTTTACATAGAAGTGAAGCTCTTACCTCAAGTATTCAAAATCTAACAAATTTTTATCAATTCCACAAAGAAATCTCCACAAAATAGCTTGCCCTAAGCTCCAAAATTGAGAACTCGAGAAATTGATGGTGACGATGTGGGTAAAAATTGTAATTTTCATGGTTATTTTTTACTTTTAACCGTTCGCGAACCGTTTTTTGTGAACTGATGCTTAAGCACAGGTAAGTGCTGCTTAGGCGCCTGACTCTGGGGTTACATCGCTCTTAAGCACGAGAATATGACACTTAGGCGCTAGTGCACTATTTTTGATATTTTTGAACTTAAGTAAAATGCACTATTAGCCTAAGTAAACCACCTCTAAATGGTCTCATAACACTTAAATAACTATTTTCCTCTTCTACAACTCTTCTCTCTCTCAAAATTCTTCAATTTAAATTAATTCAATATGAGACAAAAATTAACACTAATTTTCACAAAAAACAAACATATACATTCATTCACAAACTAGTACAAGTACATATAACACTTAATTCTCACTCCAAATAGTCTCGGATGAGAAAATTCTCTAAAAACAAACTAAAAAATCATAAACAATTAACACATAAAAGTCATGAACACTAAAAACAAACACTAAGAGGTAAACACAATGACTCCTATCAAACAAACTCTAATACAAAACTCAATTCCATTCTTCATTTGTTGGGACAAACTCTGGTCTTTCATTAGTCTCTCCTTGGGCAATCAGAATATAAAGTTGATAAAATGGACAGTGGTGACGAGCTCTAATACTATCTTCTTCAATCCATTTCTGTTTAAGATACATCTCCTTATCTGCTTCCTCTATATAACTAGTATGGCTGAATTACATTTTCAATTGCCATCCAATATGTTCTAGATGTGCATGAATCTCAATTACCTTCGTTTCTAGTAAAGTCATGATAATCTCAATTTTGTTGATCTTTTCCGATATTCCTTCAAAACTAACGGCTAAGAAACCATTATACATCTCTTGTGCACTTTGATTAATGAATTTCTTCCTCATGGTCTCTTCCTTATTCTTCAAATCCATCTCCTATGAAGACATCTTATCAAACTCTCTCTCTCTCTTGTAGACTTTAGGGTTGAAAATGATCTAGGGTGAAATTCCTTCACAAAACCCTTCTATTTATAGGCCTAAATCCCTCTAGTAACTCCTAGAAACGTCCTAAAGTTGCATTTGCACATTTTAGTCAACCAATTGGTGGTTAAATCTTCCAGAATCCAAATTTCGCACATGGTTTTTAACTCTAGGGCTTAAGCGCCGAATATTAGTGCTTAAGCACCAGTGCTCAATTTTGCACCAGTCAACTTAACATCCAAATTCTCATATTTGCATGTCTAGATCACTAAATAAAGTCTTAAAATCATTACTAACACAAAATAGTCTAAAAAATACTACCCCATATTTTCTTAATCACACAAAAACAACATTCAAAGAAGACACACTGATAACTATGGGTTGCTTCCCTTAAAGCGCTTGGTTTTACGTTGTCAGCCCGACGTAACCAATGCTTATTTTAGTTGAACCAACATGATTCGATCATTGAATTTATGCTGATCCCCTATAAAAAAAGGTTTCAATCTATGACCATTTACTTTAAATACTTTCTCAGTTTTAACATATTTAATATCTACAGCTCGAGAAGGATAAACTTTTATCACAACAAATGGGTCCATCCACTTGGACTTAAGTTTGCTTGGAAATAATCTTAACCTTGCATTATATAGTAAAAATTGTTGCCCTGGTTGAAAATTTTTAATAAGAATCCTTCGATCATGCCACATCTTCATCTTTACTTTATAAATCTTAACACTCTAGTACGACTCATTCCTTGTCTCTTCAAGCTGATTTAATTGTAATACTCTTTTCTCACCAACATCTTTCAAATTATAATTGAACTCTTTAATTACCCAATATGCTTTATGTTCAATTTCAACTAGTAAGTGATAAGTTTTCCCCAATATTAGCCTATATGGGGAAATTCCTGTAGAAGTTCTGTATGTAGTCCTATAAGCCCACAAAACATAGTCAACTTTGACTGATCAATCCATTTTTGTAGGATTTACAAATTTTTCCATAATAGTTTTAATTTCTCAATTGGATAATTCAACCAAACCACTTATGTGAGGATGATAAGCAGTAGCAATTCTATGATTTATATGATATTTCTTTAATAATTTATCCATTATGACATTTCTAAAATGACTTCCTCCATCAGTTATGATAACTCCCGGGATCCCAAATCTATAAAATATGTTCATTTCAAAAAATTTTGCAACACTTTGAGCATCACATCGAGGTAAAGTAATAACTTCTTTCTGTTTGGATACATATACATAAATTTTCGAAAGATGGTATAAATGGTCCCATGAAATCTAATCCCCAAACATAAAATATTTCAACTTCTAGCATATAATTGAGGGGTGACCAAAGGAAAATATGTTGACATTTCCATACCTTATTTATACTGTTTTTAATGATATTGCACTTTAAAGAAAGGTATTTTTGATGTTTTGTTGAAGAAATGATGAATTAGGGTCAATGGAGCAAAAAGATGCAAAAATGAGTGAATTTGGAGCAAAAAGGACCAAAATGTGGAGAATTGCACTAGGGCGCCGACGACGTCATTGAGGTCGCCGACGTCGAGCTTTTCCCGAGGCTACAGGACATATTCTCCAAAAGGCCACCGACGACGCCATCGAGTCGGCGGGATCGACGGTTATGTGACATGTACAATGGATAAGGCCGGATTTTGGAGGGGTGCATAAGCAACTCTTGGGAAAACTCATCCACATCTTTAAAGAGAACATTTTGGCCAAAAATAAGGAGACTTTTGGAGTCCTGGGGGTTA
>NEWO01000171.1:1124317-1163945 GCA_003013225.1 Phalaenopsis aphrodite
AGATTTGTGAAATGGTGATTTGAATTGGTGAAGCCATGAAAATATTTAAGAAATTGTGATGATCTTTTCACTTCGATCTTAATTTACTTTTAATCTGGCCAATTGATTTGTTAAAATATGTTGAGTTCTACAACTAAAATGAAGATTACATCTAAGATTCAGGGAGGTCAAAGCCCTTGGAAGTTGTGTGCAAATAAATAGGGAAATATTGCTATCGGACGTAGAATTGGAGATTTTAGAGTGACATACTAAAATCCTCAATTCGGTCCTATCGTTTGGGTGTTGATGTGTAGATGTTAGCACTCAGGTGAGAGGAACGTGGGAACTCTGAAGTGAGAGTCGGCCTGACCGCAGAATCAGCAACCAAGCATAGGATTAGTCAATGTTCTTTATGCCTGGACCAAAGGGTAAAGAATAGGTATGCTCCTATTTGGCACAATATAAATTGAACTAATTTATTTTATCCATTCACTATAATTTCTTGGCAAGGAGAAGAATGCTTTATTATATATTGAATATCACAATTAAACATTACTTTTTATAATTAGTTATTATCCAAATTATCTACTTATTTCAATTGCCTATTAGTGACAGATAAGCAACTTGAACGTCGTTGTAGTTGAAGTACTACTTTTTATTAAATCTTAGTCCATAGTATTATATTTCTCCCTGTGGGATCGATATCTAGGACTCCATTAGAGCCCTATATTACTTGAACGATACATATACTTGTGTTGACAAATTTGACTTTAACATTATTGAATATTATATCTATACATCTTTAATAAATCAAACATATATATATAAAGTCACAGTTAAGTTTTTGACATCGTTGCTGGAATTTAAATCTTCTAGTAGCATCATCAAATTCTTGTAATTGTTGATTTAAAAAAAAAAGGTCGGTCAAGGGGCAACTCATTTCTTCTAGAAATATTGCATACTCGCTGACATCTATCACAAGTATTAATATAAGCATTAATATCTCTAAAGATAGCAGACCAACATAATCCAAATTGAAAAATTTTGTAAGATGTTTTATCAACACGAAATTGTCCCCCAAAATTAGAATTATGACATTTTTGGATAAGTTCATAAGTCTCTTCTAAAGGTACACATCTTCAAATAATCAGATCATTTCCTTGCTTATATAAAATAGGTCATCCCAAACATAATTCTTAGCTTCAGAAATGAATTTCCTCTCTTGTTGGTATGCCATTCCATAAAATACAATATCACTTATAAGAAAGTTCACTATGTCGACATACTGTCGAACACACCACTCAATAGATTTGAACAATTTTTCATCTGTAAAATTTTCATTAATTTTTTTTTCAAAATAAAGTGGTTTTTCTAACTCAAGCCTGAACAAATGATCAATAATTTGATTTTAGTTCGCTTCCGATCTAGTATTCTAAAATCAAATTCTTGCAAAAGAATAATCCATCTTATAAGTCTTGATTTAGGTACTTAATAGCAGAATGATATGTATGCATTACACAATGATATGTATGCATTCCAACTAAATATGATCTAAATTTATCAAAGCCATATACTATTGCTAATAACACTTTTTCAGTTGTTGTATAAATAATTTGGGTTTCATTAAGAGTTTTACTAGCATAGTAAATTACTTTGAAAATTTAACCATATATTTGTCCTGAAACAGCTCTAATAGCATAATCACTAGCATCACACATTAGTTCAAATGGTTTTCCCCAATCTGGTGAAACTATAATTGGTGCAGTGACTAATTTTTCTTTCAATAACTCAAATGCTTTTAGGCACTCTTCATCAAATTTGAAAATTGCATCTTTCTCTAGTAAATGGCATAAAGGCTTAGCAATTTTTGAAAAGTCTTTTTTATATCACCTGTAGAGTCCAGCACGTCCTAAAAAACTCCTAATTTTCCTTACATTGGTTGGATAAGGTATATTAGCAATCACTTGAATTTTAATAGGATCTACTTCCATATCATTTTTTGATATTTGATGTCCTAATACAATTCCTCCTGCTACCATAAATTGACATTTTCCCAATTAAGGACTAAATTTGCTTCTTCACAATGCTTAAGAAATTTTGATAAATGTTCTAAACATGAGTCAAATGAAGTTTCAAACATTGAAAAATCATCCATAAAGACTTTAATCCCTTTTTCAATTAAATCACAAAAAATTTGTCATCATACATCTTTGAAATGTAGCATGACATTACATAAACCAACTATCATTCTTCTAAAAGCAAATGTACCATAAGGACTGGTAAAATTTGTTTTCTCTTGATCCTTAGGATTTATTTGAATTTGGTGATAACTAGTATATCCATCCAGAAAACAAAAAATATTTATGCTCAGCTAGTCTATCCAGCATTTGATCTTGAAAGGGTACTGGAAAGTGATTTTTCCTGCTGGCAAGGTTTAATTTTCTATAATTAATGCATATTTGCCACCCTATGACTTGTCTAGTTGGTATTAATTCATTATGTTCATTCATAGTCACAGTTACTCCACCTTTCTTAGGAATGCAGTGAATTGGACTAACTCATGCACTATCTGAAATAGGGTAGATAATTTCAGCATCTAACTACTTTTAAAATTTCTTTCTTTACAACTTCTTTCATAATAGGAATCAATCTCCTTTGAGGATCAGCCCTGAGTTTGCAATTCTCTTTCATATGAATTTTATGCATACAAATTGAAGAGTTGATTCCTTTAATATCAATAATTATCCATCCAAAGGCTTTCTTAAAATTTTTTAGAATTTTCATCAACCTTTCTTCTTCTTCAAGTTTTAATTTTGAAGAAACTATAACTGGTAAAGTAGAGGAATCTCCTAAAAAAGCATATTTTAAATGATCAGGAAGTAACTTCAAATCAAGTTCAGGAGGTTTTTTATTTGATGGACAAAATGTTTTATCTTTTTTTATCGTGGCCAAAATTTCAAAACTTTCTCGAATATAGTTTGAATCTTCCTTAAAAAGATCTTCACATTGATCTAATTCATCTCCTTGCCCGTGTTCTAAATATTTTACTTTAGATTTTCCATCATAATTAGTTTTAAAATGACATTCACTCAGGTATCTTATAACATCCATTTTATAACATTCATCATCTTTACCTTTTACAGGATCTTTCATTGATCTTGACATGTTAAAAGTAATAGTTTGATCATTGACAAGCATTGTTAATTCCCCTTTCTACACATCTATCATTGCTCTTCCTGTCGCTAAGAAACGTCTCCCTAAAATAATACGTATCTCTTTATCTTCCTCTATATCCAACAAAATGAAATCAATAAGAAAGATAAATTGATCCACTTTCACTAGGACATCTTCTATAACTCCTTTAGGGTGCGTTATTAAACGATCTGCTAACTGCAGAGTTATAGTAGTAGGGGTTATTTATCATAATCCCAAACTTTTAAATATTGATAATGGCATAAAGTTAATCATTGCACCTAAATCACATAAAACTTTCTCATAAAATCTGTCTCCTATCGCATATGTAAATGTAAAGCTACCAGGATCTTTAAGCTTTTAGGAAGCTTTTTCTTAATTATAGTTATGCACTCCTCAATAAGTGCAACAGTCTCATTATATTCAAACTTCCTTTTTCTATTGATAATATCCTTCATAAACTTTACATAGCTTGATATTTGTTCTAAGGCTTCAGCAAATGGAATATTAATTGTAAACTTCTTAAAAATATCCAAAAATTTTCAAAAAGGCTTATCCAACTTATATTGACAAAGTCTCTGAGGAAATGGAATGTGGTGGTTTTTCCAAATCAATTTTTAGCAGAGAAATAGGTTTTTCAGAATCTTTTGGAGCGCCCTCTTTTGATTCTTCAATTTCTTCTCTCTCTACTTCAGTTTTTTTTTAACACTACCTTCCAACTCTCTTCCGCTTCTAAGTTGAACAGCCTTTACCTGTTCTTTATTCTATCCTTTCAGAGTTATTTCAGTATTACTAGGAAGTGTTTCTTAGGATCTATTACTTAATGAATTTGTAATTTATCCAAGTTGATTCTCAATATTTTTAATTGTAGCTCTTTGACCTTGTAACTGATTTCCCATTAACATCACTTCTTCTATAGACAACTTATTCTCCTTAAATTTTGGATTACTGTTGAAACCTAGACGATAAGCAGATATATAATTATTATTCCCTTGGTTGTTCCAGTTTCGCAATGGGTTTACTTGATTGTTTCCCCATTGCACATTATTACCACCTGTAGTATTATTCCAATTGAAGTTGGGATGGTTCTTCGAACCTGGGTTATAATAATTTGAATATGAGTTATTCGGCTTGTTATTTATGACATTCAAAGTTTTTAATGATGCTCTAGAATCTACCATTTGACATATTGAATTCTCTTCAATCATAGAGATTGGTTAAAAAAAAATCATTCCAAATCGGTCTAACTTCCTTGAAATTGCAGCAACTTGATTTGCTAACGTAGTAAATGCATCAGATTCATGAATATTAGCTACTTTCTTTGGATTCACCCTGTCAGAAAACCATTGAAAATTATTGGTAGCCATTTCTTCAATTAAAGCATAAGCGTCATGAAATGGTTTTGATATCAATGAACCACCAGCATCGACATTGATAATAGATCTAAGAGATCTAGCTAATCCATTATACAAAAATTTGAATTATAAACCAATCTGGTATTGCATGGTGTGGACACTTTCTTAAGAGTTCTTTAAATCGTTCCAATGATTCATAAATAGATTCTCCTTCAAACTGATTAAAAGATTTAATATCATTTCTAAGCTTCGCAGTTTTTTAGGGTGGAAAATATTTTGCAAGGAATTTTTGCGCTAAATTACCCCAAGTTTTGGTAGATCCAGGTGCTAACAAATGCAACCACATCTTGGCTTTATCCCTAATTGAGAAAGAAAATAACCTAAGTCTTATGGAATCATCTGATAGACCATCATATTTAAATGTAACACACAATTCTAGAAAATTGGTAAGATGTAAATTTGGATCTTTAGTTGGTGATCCCCCAAACTGATTATTTGATACCATTTGGATAATAGTAGATTTAAGCTCAAATGAATTAGCCACTACAGTAGGTTTTTGAATACTACAATAAAGTTTAACTACCGTAGGGTTGACATAATCTATTAATGGTCTAAATTCTTGATGAATTTCAACATTTTGATTATTTTGGTTTGTCATTTCTGCAATTTTTTTAGATTTTTCAAAGTTTTTAATTTTTTCTGGTTTTTCTGATTTTCTTAACAGTTCTTTCTAATTCAGAATCATAGGGCAGTTGTCCTTCAAAACTTGAACTACACATACACTAACATAAAATTAAAATGAAATAAAATAAAACACATAACAATAAAATAAAATACTATAATAAGATATTCATAAATAACTCTTAAAGTTTAAATAAGGCTTTCTAAATTAAAATTTTACTTTCAATCAATTTTTGAAATCTTTCCCGGCAATTTCGCCAAAAACTTTATCTCGAATGTTTATAGGCAACAATATAATAATGTATGCAATTATATTTTTACTTAAATTTCTTTACTTTAAAATAGTACCAAAAACTTGATCCTGAAGAAAAAAAGAAATTAACTTTTTAATTTATATATATATTGGGATACTACGCAAGTATATGTATCGTTATCAAGTAATATAAGACTTTTTGATTAAACCCCGAATATCGATCCCATAAGGAAATTGGCAATGTGCACTTTCAAACAACAAACTTCTATTTTAAAAAGGCAATTACTTAAACTATAGATAATTTGACAGTAATTAAAATTCAAATCTTTTTGGTATTTTGGATATTTTGATAAAACAGTAACAACTTCTAAATAACTTTAGTTTATGTAAAATAAAAGTATAGAATATGAAAATATATTTCTTCTTTTCATGAATCAGTAATAAGTAAAGGAATTCTGTTGTGGAAGCATGCAAATTGTGTTATGCCAAATAGGAGTAATAATATTTTTTACTCTTACTAGAGATTCTATAAAGAACATTAGTTAATTTAAAGTTTAAATAGTTCTTAAGATCGGCTAGGCAGGGAAGATAATAGATCTCACTCTAGAGTTCCCTCAATTACCTCCACCTGGGAGCTAACATCTCGTATTAGAACCTAAAATAATAAATCAAGTTGGGGGCTTTAACCTGTCACTCTAAATTCCTTTAACACTACACCCTTTAAAGATTATTTTCCTATTTATTTGCACCAAATTATATGAATTACATTCTCATCTATACAACCTCATGTGATTCTTTCCAATTGTTGACGGAGACAATATCAGCCCAGTTCTTACATGTTCTCACAACAAATTTTAACATCTTGATGGGCCAGATCAAGAAGTAAATTAAGTGTGTGGAATTAAATCATCCCAACTTCTTCCAACATTAAAGATTAATACTCTCTATAACTTCCTTTCAAAACATTAATTACTTATCATTTTAAGGAGAAAGATTAAAAAAACTACTCAGAATTCATGGAGAAAATAAAACCACACTTTAGTTTAAAAGTAGAAATCATTGTTAAACAAATAAGAAGTCTCGATTAAAACAAAAAATAGTTTAAAAATAAAGATAAAAACTTGTCTCAAATCCTCCACCAAACTGTTGAAGTTCCTTTAAATTTCTTCTCTTTTACAACACTCTAAACTCTCAAAATAAAACTAAAAACAAAAAGGAAAAAGTAAATTTTGTGGTGCCTGAATCTCTCCACAAGATTCTCCATAATATTCTTAGTACTTAACTCTCTCTCCCTCTTCAAGCACCCATCTCAAATGTCTTAACTTCCTTCTTTTATAAATTTCCCAAGATGTGCCTTGGAAATTCTTCAAAATGTGTCCAAATTTGATGTATTCTGCAAGGGATGCCTCATTTCATATGTCTTTTTAATAATATTTTCATTTCTAGTGGTCATAACCACCATCTTTAGCCAATAAGTGTCTTAAATGTCTCTTCAAAATTGGGTCAAATGAAGAAAATCACCAANTGCTAACAAATGCAACCACATCTTGGCTTTATCCCTAATTGAGAAAGAAAATAACCTAAGTCTTATGGAATCATCTGATAGACCATCATATTTAAATGTAACATACAATTCTAGAAAATTGGTAAGATGTAAATTTGGATCTTTAGTTGGTGATCCCCCAAACTGATTATTTGATATCATTTGGATAATAGTAGATTTAAGCTCAAATGAATTAGCCACTACAGTAGGTTTTTGAATACTAAAATGAAGTTCATCTACCGTAGGGTTGACATAATCTCTTAATGGTCTAAATTCTTGATGAATTTCAACATTTTGATTATTTTGGTTTGTCATTTCTGTAATTTTTTTAGATTTTTCAAAGTTTTTTATTTTTTCTGGTTTTTCTGATTTTCTTAACAGTTCTTTCTAATTCAGAATCATAGGGCAGTAGTCTTTCAAAACTTGAACTACGTATACACTAACATAAAATTAAAATGAAACAAAATAAAACACACAACAATAAAATAAAATACTATAATAAGATATTCCTAAATAACTCTAAAAGTTTAAATAAGGCTTTCTAAATTTAAAGTTTACTTTCAATCAATTTTTGAAATCTTTCCCGGCAATGGCGCCAAAAACTTTATCCTGAATGTTTATATGCAACAGTATAACAATGTATGCAATTATATTTTTATTTAAATTTCTTTACTTTACAACAGTACCAAAAACTTGATCCTGAAGAAAAAAAGAATTTAACTTTTTAATTTATATATATATTAGGATACTACGCAAGTATATGTATCGTTATCAAGTAATATAAGACTTTTTGATTAAACCCTGAATATCGATCCCATAAGGAAATTAACAATGTGCACTTTCAAACAACAAACTTTTATTTCAAAAAGACAATTACTTAAACTATAGATAATTTGACAGTAATTAAAATTCAAATCTTTTTGGTATTTTGGATATTTTGACAAAACGGTAACAACTTCTAAATAACTTTTGTTTATGTAAAATAAAAGCATAGAATATGAAAATATATTTCTCCTTTTCATGAACCAGTAATAAGTAAAGAAATTCTGTTGTGGAAGTATGCAAATTGTGTTATGTCAAATAAGAGCAATAATGTTCTTTACCCTTACTAGAGATGCTATAAAGAACATTAGTTAATTTAAAGTTTAAATAGTTCTTAAGGTCGGCTAGACAGGGAAGATAATAGCTCTCACTCTAGAGTTCCCTCAATTACCTCCACCTGGGAGCTAACATCTCTTATTAAAACCTAAAATAATAAATCAAGTTGGGGGCTTTAACCTGTCACTCTAAATTCCTTTAACACTACACCCTTTAAAGATTATTTCCCTATTTATTTGCACCAAATTATATGAATTACATTCTCATTCATACAACCTCATGTGATTCTTTCCAATTGTTGACCGAGACAATATCAGCCCAGTTCTTACATGTTCTCACAACAAATTTTAACATCTTGATGGGCCAGATCAAGAAGTAAATTAAGTGCATGGAATTATATCATCCCAACTTCTTCCAACATTAAAGATTAATACTCTCTATAACTTCCTTCAAAAACATTAATTACTTATCATTTTAAGGAGAAATATAAAGAAAACTACTCAGAATTCATGGAGAAAATAAAACCACACTTTAGTTTAAAAGTAGAAATCATTGTCAAACCAACAAGAAATCTCGATTAAAACAAAAAATAGTTTAAAAATAAAGATAAAAACTTATCTCAAATCCTCCACCAAACTGTTGAAGTTCCTTTAAATTTTTTCTCTTTTACAACACTCTAAACTCTCAAAATAAAACTAAAAATAAAAAGGAAAAAGTAGATTTAAAACAAAAAGGAAAAAGTAAATTTTGTGGTGCCTGAATCTCTCAACAAGATTCTCCATAATATTCTTAGTACTTAGCACTCTCTCCTTCTTCAAGCATCCATCTCAAATGTCTCAACTTCATTCTTTTATAAATTTCCCAAGATGTGCCTTGGAAATTCTTCAAAATGTGTTCAAATTTGATGTATTCTACAAGGGATGCCTCCTTTCATAAGTCTTTTTAATAATATTTTCATTTCTAGTGGTCATAACCACCCTCTTTAGCCAATAGGTGCCTCAAATGTCTCTTCAAAATTGGGTCAAATGAAGAAAATCACCAAATAACTGCCTCTGGCGCTTAAGCGCAAGACCTCTGGCACTTAAGCGTGGTCTTCTCTGTTTCACCGACGTTTAAGCGTCGGATCTGACGCTTAGGCGCCAAAACACATTTGCACAAATTTCATATTTTTGCTCCAAATTTGATCCTTTTTCACTCCTTTTAGCATTTTTCAATTTTTTACTTGTACATGAAATAAAAATACAGAAATACATTCCATTAAAACACAATATCTCAAAAACAGGAATAAAAATGTGTCTACAAATACTATATATTTTAGGTGTATCATATAACACATTCACAATACTCTCTGTATCAATGAGAATACTTCCATCTTGTTAGTTTTTGATTATCGTCGTTATTACACTAGTGCCATTATATGGGTTTCCCTTTAGGGGTGATCCTTATTGGTAAAGTAAATGATCAAATGGCCCTTAAACTTTGAGACAAAGGTTTCGGAGTAGAGTTCCCCTGTTTGTTGTCTTTTTCGTATTGCTCTCTTGTGTGGTTCACTTCCTCCAAAGATTGTGGGCTCATATCTTGTGACGTGAATGGAGGTTGTGCGGACAAGGCCATCGGTCTTTCCTCCCATGGAGGCTTTACCCTGTATCTAGGTCGCGGCTCTAGGGTGACAAACTATTTTAGCTTCACCTCCCTTATCAGTTCCTTAATAAGGTCTCACAAGTGGCAGCATTTCTCCATCTCGTACCCTTGGTCCTGGTGAAACTTGCAATATTTCTTGATATCTCAGAGGAAAGCTCTGGTTCTCATAGGTGGTACCTTACTAATTTTTTTTTTGTCCTGAATAGCATTCACTATTTTCTTATAAAATATTGCAAGCCTTGTTGGACGAATTCTACTTTGAACTCCGTAGTGCATGCTGCTTTCACCATGCAGCTCTGACCAGATTGTCCCTGTTGTTGTTGTCAGACTTCTCCTCTTGTTGACGACATGTTTCCTTGTTCAATGCATCTTAAATGAGGTTGAATTCAAAAATGACCAGGAAACACGCCCAAGGTATAAAGCATTCAATAGGGGGAGAGGGGGGGGAGAGAGAGAGAGAGAGAGAGAGAGAGAGAGAGAGAGAGAGAGAGAGAGAACAATAAAGAATAGTAAAAGAGGGTGTTCTTTTTCTTATTCATGATATGGACCCCTTATTTATAGGCATTGGTCAAAACATTAAGAAAGTACACATTAGTCTTCTTCTCATTGATTTGCCAGAGGGACTTTTTTGTAATTTACAGAAATGTTTGCATATAACAAAATTAGAAGATTGATTCGATCAACAAGAAGTTAACCGACCGCCTACGAGTCTTGGCTCCGTTGACAATTTATCCTAGAGGATACTCCTTGCCGATCATCTTGATGGGCAATCACTATCTTGTGAGAGTTCTCCTTGCATGCCATACTGATTGCTTGAAAATGGCGCTCCCTTCGCCAGTGTCCAAATCAGACAACATCCACGAGTTACGTCTAATCGGCCATATCTTCTTCCCGAGCCGTCCATCTGTCTAGAGATTCGTGTTGATATATTTCTCATATGCAATTACATATATATAAATCTTGTTTATTAGACACACACACACATACAAACATAACACACACACACACACACACACACACACAAACATACATACATAAATACAATATATAATTTAGATCAAAATTCTATATAAGTTTATATGAAACTTTAAAAAGCTGTGAGTTCTCTTCCCAACAACATCAAGTAAATTAAAAATTTTGTATAATATGAGTAGATGAATATTTCAGACATTTATTCACAAATAGTACTTATAAAACTGAATGTTTCAAACATAACAACTAATTCTGAAGCACTAATTTTTAAATAACAATTTTTTCTTAATAATTTTTGAATTGAAATTTCCTTTAATTAAAATTATCTCAAACACCTTGAGTCATTTTTTTTAACAAGTTAGCATTAGTATGATGGAGATTAGCTTCACACCTTTCCTTTGGCGCTTTCGGTGGAATATAAGCATATACTTTAAAATCTGATTCCATCAAGTGGTCTGGTTGGCCTACCTACTGATCTGGACGGGCCTACTAAATAAAAGCTCTAATATTAAATTTAGTTCAAAAATGAATATTTTTTTCTTATTTTGATCAAATTTTTGGCCTTTAATTTGGGGAAAACTCAATTGTTTTATCATAAATTAATATATTTTAGCAAATTTTAATTAAAAATTTTAATTGCTTTTGAAGAACCGTGCTTAGAGTTGTAAACGATCAAACACGAGAGAGCCCAAGCTCAGCTCGTGTTTGGCTCATTAGAAAATTCAACTGTATGCGTTCAACTCGTTTATATTTCGAACAAAAAAATATGCTCGTGTTCGGCTCGGCTTGTTGCTTAGCAAGCCGAACACTAGTTGTTTGCGAACAATGAGTCTTTTTGACAACCCTAGTCACACAACCGTAGGATGTTCAAAGCTGGGGCAAGATTTAAATCTTATTATTTATATTAAAAATATTATTTAAATATAATTTAATATATTTTTATTCTATTTATTTAATTACTAATTTTAATTGATTATAAATCTTTGTATCATTGTACTCATTTATTATTATTTTTAAATCCTACTCATCAATTTAATTATTTCAAGCCAAAATGAACCGAACACGAATGAATAATTCTTTGTTCGTGTTCGGCTCGTTTACATTTCGAGTGAAAAAAAGTTGTTCATGTTTAACAAATTAACTTAGAGAATAAATCGAACACGAGCTTTTTAAAGAGCTAAACACGAACTGTTCTTGAACAACGAGCCATTCTGACAGCCCTAACCGTGTCGTTAATCTTTATCTATTATAATTTAAACACCAATTCATATTAATAAAATTGGCATTTATGTATTTACTTGAATGCCACATATTTTATTTATATATCTAACATATGAATAATACTCAAAACTTTATATGTACATGTTGAATCCTAAAATGTGCTTCGGATCACACCCAAGAATCAAGAGTTGGTCAGATGAGAGGAACAAAGGCGAATAGAGAAAGAGAGAGCGAGAATATAAGTGTAGCTATCTATTCTAAGTTAGACCATTGGGAGGGTGTGCCATGGGGTGAGTATTTGTGGAATAAGTTCCTCACTCCCTCCATGTTATTCTTCTGCTGGAGAATCTTCCATAAACTACTGCCTACATATGATATCCTCAAACTTAAGGGACTGAAGGGACCAAGTTAGATTTGAAGATAAATCATTTACTGTAGTGAAGGTGGCTTCCAATTGCTTAGCATTTATCAGAAAACTTATCCAGTTTAAGAATTTCCCCAAAATTTTGAACATAAGTAGAGCAGTTGGCCCTACTATGTTGTTTGTGATCAAAGTATACTGAGCCAAACCGATTTACCCCACTGTTAAAGTAAACACTAATGGAAGTTTTTCCTCCTAAGGAGCTGGAATTGGAGGTGTGTTCAGATATCATCATGGAAGATGTTTGTTATTCTTTCAATCACCAATTACTACAGTGGATGCTATTGAGGTTGAGTCTGTGGCAATGTTTTGGGCTCTCAAATTGGTCTTCCTCAACAAGTGGAAGTTTTTGCAGAAAGAAGTGGACTCCTCTCTGCTTTTGGATTATGTCAATGAGAATAATAATCCCCCTTGGCACATACTTCAATGGATCAAACATATTCAAAACCTGAGGGAGGAGATAATTGTCACTTTGAATTTCATCTATAGGGAAGGTAACAGACCTGCAAATTTCCTAGCTTAAAGTGTTGGAGAGTCCCATATAGTTTTTGTTTCTACTTCACCATCCTCTTCTCATAGCTTTTTGCTTCAGGGGGATGTGTATAATGCCCCACACCTTAGAATTATAACCTCTTTTTGATCTTAATAGAAAATTTCTCCTTTTGGCAATATATATATATATATATATATATATATATATATATATATANTATATATATATATATATATATATATATATATATATATATATATATATATATATATATATATATATACCTAGCATCTAAATTTCAATTTTTACATGCATACCACTAAACACCTATATATATACATATCTAAAACCAAAGGTTCAATTTTTACATACATACCACTAAAATTTTACGTACATACAAACCTTACACCAAAACTTTAATTTTTACATACATACCACACTACCTATGCATGTCGTACATATCACTCAATTCTTATGTACTCACACACCTAAAACTTGAACTTTAATTTTTACATGCATATCACATAAAAATGAAAATACTGAAGCGAATAAACCTACCTTCTTTATTGCTTTATGATAAGAGTGGAACAGAAGGATGAAATATTGGAATCTCGGTGGTCTTTATAAACTCGATTCGGTCGTTACCTTCTCAACTAGCTCTAATGGAAACTGTATCATGAAGGTTCGTTCGGGAAGGCAATGGTTTTGACCAAAACCCAAATGGAGAGGGAAAGGGAAGAGGAAGCTTGCAAGGCTTCTAGCAGAAGGGGAGAGCAGGAGAGGCAAATAAAGAATGAATGAAATTTAGGTGCGTACGATGAGTTTAATAGATCATTTCTATTAAATTTATGTCAAATTTGCATTGAATTTAGTTCGACGCTAACAAGTTAATTTTTTTCGTCACATATTTGGATTCAAATTTGATGGTAACTCTAATTGACGTTTAGCCATTTTAGAGTACATTTTCAGTCAAATATTAGGACGCAAATCGCACGCAAAACACGTCATAAATATCAAATTTTATTATTCGTTGCTTAAAAATCACCAATCAAACTCAAATATTTGCGCCAGAAAAAGCCAATGCAAATATCAGACGCTAATAACAGCTCTAATTGAAGTTTAGTCCCTCCATTTTTAATTAAATCTTAGCCTTAGATTTTTAATTTAAACCACTCCACTCATCTTAGCCACTCCTTCTACTAACTAATCAACCCTCCACTTTTCTGCAGCCATAACTCTCCTCTCCCATCCTATCTCAAATCACAACAGCAAGGAACACCCTCACTCTTCATTCCAAGATTTCATTCCTCCTCTTCCTCTCATCTTTTGAACTTCTCCTTTCCCTTCACTAAAACTGAGACACCCAAAGAGACCAAACTGAGAAATATTTTGGAAGTTCTCCAATAATTCAGAAAATCCAAGCAAGAAGGAGAAGTGAGGAACAAACAACAATAAATTCAATGCTATAACATACTTTACACCATGGAAATTTAAATATTTTCATGCTTACATGCCAAATTTTAAAATTTATCATGTTTCTTATAATTTTCTTTCAATTCCTCTCACATTCAATGAGACTTTTTATTTATTTGTTTCCTACTAAGGCATTTTTATGTTAATTCAATGCAATCATCCATGTTCAATGTAGAAACTATATGAATTTTGTTTTAAATTCATTACAATGAATCTATTTTATGTTATTGCATGTATTGAATAGGTTTATTTGTTTGTTTAACCAAAATAAAAAAGTCCATGCATGATTTTGTTGAAATTTGTTTAGGGGTTTTCTTTTAATTTCTTTGTTTATTGCTCATATGGCTTTACTTTACAAAACTATTCCATGCTCATCCTCATATGCTCAAAATTGAACCATACATGTGCATGAAACTTTAGGAATTTTGTAATGTCATCTTTTAATCCATGTGTCAGTTGTTTTTGCATAACACTAATACATGTCTCCAAGCATTGTAGTCTAACCAAAATCATGCATTTTTTAAATCTTAGGGCTTTTTGTTCTATAAAATTTTTTTAATTAATATGTTGGATGTTAATTTGCAAAGTTACATATGCTTACATGAACATTTAATCAAAACTAAAGTCCAATATAAGTTTTGTGTTATAATGTTTAATTTTTTTTTTTTTTTGGGTATATGTCTATGTTAAATGTTCATGTTAAGTGAATTATCCATAGGGTTTTTATAGTTCAATAATTATATTATGTAAATGACATTTATTTTCTTTTAATTCAATAAAATTGAGATATTTAACCCACTAAAATTCCTAAATCTTGGGCCCTTCTTGCTTTTTTCATCTTAACCGAAACTTTCAAAGTTAAATGCTATGAATACTATTCATTAAACCATTTAATTCAAGCCTAATTACTTCAATAAATTTGGCCAAAACACTCAAAGCTTAATCACACTCTAATTACTTAAATTAAATATTAAATTTCTTTAAGATCTCATTAATCATCTTAATTAGCCTTGATCAAAATTTTAATGAATTAAACACCTAATCAACCTAATTAAACCCTTTAAATTTAATAATTAAAATAATTAAATCATTTAAAACTTAATTAACATATTAAATATCTTGTTAATCTATTAAAGAAATTAATTAATATCCCTATTAGTTAATTAATTAACAAATTAATTATTTAGTCAAACAATTAGCATTTTTATCAATTGATTAACATTTTAACTAACTAATTAATGAATCTATAGATTAATTAATACTTTACTTGAACCTTTAATAAGTTTAATTTAACTATTAATTTTTTAAAATTTAATCAATTGATTTAATTAAATAACTAAATAATAACTTAATAATTTAACTTAAATAAATAATAATTTAATTGAATCATTGATAATTGATTAAATAATTTAATTGAACTCTATAATATAATCATTAATAAATAATTGAATAACTTTAATCAAACATTAAATAATTTCTTAGTAACTCATTAATTTAATTGAATAACATAATTGAAACCTAAACATTAAATTCAAACCAAACATTAATTATTTAATTAAATAACTTTAATCAAACTAATTCCAATCACATTGGTTGAATACTCAATCATCGATCATGTAACTCCAGACCTTCTAGTATGTTAACAAATTGGCCATCCAATCTCTAAAAATACTTAAAGTACTATTGTTGCATGTTCTGGAAGGGCTCCAATTCCTCTTCTAAGATAATATGTCATGTTACAACGTATTGTGGCAGATAAGGCTTAACAAACTGTGGCAAATATATCTCAACTGCAAAAATTTCATCTTCTATTCCGCTTTCTTCTGGATCAAATCTCTATGTCAAGAATGGGGCATGCTGCTGCCTAGGTATACTCTGGAATTTTGAATTTAAGTTTTGGGGGGGCTGATTCTTTTTCTACAGTAGTTTCTCGAAGTTGGCTCTATTCTTTCTCCTCTCCCTCATAAGCTTATTTAGGCGTTCGGTTCCATTTCTCCTTCTTGTTCTTGTCAGTCCTGTCTTTATCTTAACAACCCAGATATGGATGCACTAATGAGTTCTTGAGTAGCTGCAGCTATTATTGACCAGATTCTTGCTATTCCCATATTTTGGTTCCTCTTTCATCTCAACTTCCATTTTTACAACTTTCTGCAATTTTCTTTTCACAATTTTTTTTCTTTCATGGTACTGAATTCGAACACTGTTTTCTTATCTCAGACATTTTCCTAGCCTACTATGCTCAATAGTGGTCTTTCATAGAACATTTCAATTAGGTTAAAATCCATATCAAAATGGATGATTGAGCCATATTCGACAAATCGTCAGTCAAATGTGAAATTGATGCCACTGTTCTTGACTAGGTAAACATTAGTCAGACACCTGAAATTTTCATGCAAATAAGCAAATGTCTGTGTGCTGAGTTGTATGAACAAAGTAAATACTAAAATTTTAACAGTTTTTAAGGATTTAATTTTTTTTCAAACTCTCTGCTTATTTTGAAAGGTATGATTTGAAATTGAGAACAATCCCAAGCTCTAAGAAAGAGACAACAAATGAATCAAACTAATGTTTCTCCTTTATTTACTCATTTGAATTTTGTGTATTTATTTCTTTATAATTTCATTTTGAGTGCAAATTTTATTTTGAGAGGCAGTTTATGGACAAGTGACACATTAGCGTCTATAGAAACAATTTTTTTTTTTCAAAGCCTCATTCTTAGGAGCATCAAGTTGCATATTATTTCTTAAAATATACTCCATTGATTGGGGACATATTTATCTCTCCTTGATAGTTGATAAGTTGGTGGGGCGCACTATAGTATGCCTTATTCAATAATGAATGAACCTTCCTAAGTTGGCTCATGTTTTCCTCCTATCTTGTGATGGGCATGAATATGTCATCGTAACACAAATATCAAGTCACCTAGAAATGTTCTTGAACGAACAAACTTTTCAAGTGCCTGTATCATTTTGGCTTGATGTAACTCTAAACTTTGTTAGACTTTCAGAAATTTTCTTTTGATACAATCAAGTTCTTTGAGCCAGTGTCTTACATTATATTCTTAAGTTATTTTGTTTCCAATCACTATTAAGAGTGATGCACATTATATCTTGAGAAGGAGTACAACTTCAGATCCATATGCCAAAGAAAATGACATCAATTGCATTAACATTCTGTGAGTCGTTCGATAAGCTCATTGAGCTTTTAGCAATTGTTTGTGCATTATCTCATGCTGTGAGTTAGTGTTTTCTTCAAAATTTGGATGAGCATTTTTTTTATGGCATATGCCAGGCTATTAGTTTTTGGATAATAGATCCTTGAGTATCTTCATTCTATATCATTGCTTTAAAGAAATTTTTTATTTTGGTATTTTCGAACGATGCACCATTTTTGAGATTATTTTTTGCGGAACTACAAATCTATAAATGATCAATTAAATTGTAAACTTAAACAACTTGATTTACTTTAACCTCTTTGAAAGATACAACATCTAACCACTAAGAGAAATAGTCGATAACAGCGAGAATAAACCAACTCACCTTAGAGGACGGAGGATATATAGGACCCACTTTGTCTATTCCTAAACACTCAAATGAATGAGACACAATTATCAGATGTAGCATGTTTGGAGATTGATATAGAACCACTACATAAGCTTAACATTGGATACATATTTTGGCAGGCTTCTTGCAATCTGTTATCATTACTGACCAGTATCCCATTCTTCTATTTTTATTCTTCATCTTTGGTTCTAACTGGTGAATACCATACATGCATGAATGAACTTCTTTAACAATCTCCTGAGCTTCACATTTTCTTCAACATCATAGCCACATTTAGTTAAACAATAGAAGAAGTTGTTTATTACAGTGTATGATAATGCTCTTTCTTTAATTTAGTGGGCCACTGGTCTGTCTTTGGGTAGCCTTCCTATTTGTAGGTATTCAAAAAATAGTAAGCACCAATCTTTGATTTCTATTTCGGTGGTTGGTGTCATTATATCGAGACCAATTTTTTTATAGATTATCCATATCATCCTGTGAAACACTTGTCACCATTGCATCGAGACAAAAATAGAATCCTCTTTGGAGCATGCAAATTCTCTTACAAGCTTTGTCAAAGTGTCTGCCAGCAAGTTTTATTCTCTTGGAATCTTAAAGAGCATGACATTTAGAATTTTTTCTAGTTAATTCATTGTGTATTAAATGTATTGCACACGCTTTAGTTTCAAAAATTTGTGTTTTTTGGTGACTTGGTTGATGATCAGTTGGGAATCCCCATAGACGTCGATGTCTTTAATCTACATTAGAATCATTAACTCAAAAACGATTATCAATTTCTCATATTTAGCTTTATTATTTCTACATAGCTCCATCAAAGAATTGAAAAATCATAGCATCCCATATTCTAGAGTGATGATGAACAGTTCGATTCCTACTTTGCTGGGTATGACTACTTGCATTCTTTTATCTTTATAGGAGGAACATACTCCATCAAAGTTCATGTCTCGAAATTGAGGGTAAGGTTCTTCCAAATCCATGATCTATTCATCAAGAAATTCATCATTGAGTAGAGGCTCTATCGGTAATGGATGTGCCCCTTGAAAGTCTTCCAAGATTTGTCCTTTGATGACAAGTAGGGGCATATAAGTTATGAGGAATTGCAACAGTATCATTGACCACCTTGCTAATCTTTGAGAAAATTTTATGTTGGGTCATCAAGTATTGTAGATTAATTTTTGAGGTATGGCTTACCTTATGACAAAAAAAATAATGTTGATGCGTTTGAGTTACAAAAATCAAAGCTAGACATTGCAAACGACAGATACCGACCTAATGAACTAGATATGAAGCATTTTGTATATTTTAGGTTTCTTTGGAAGGACCGTAATTAAATTAATTTTTTTAAAGGTGGCATATCTATGACAGCATCAATCTTTAGAGAGTCAATTTTGATCCCACAATATTGAACAACAAACTCTAAGAACTTCCTTGAGATGACACCAAAGGGGCCCTTTAAGGGATTTATTTTAAGATTAAATTATTTTAACCATTCAAAAAAAATTCTAAAAATCATATAAATGGTCATCCTTTTATCTTCTCTAATGACTAAGTCATCCATGTGATTGTGAATGAGTTCATAGAAGATCCTTGTCATAGCTCGTTGGCATGTTACACCAACATTCTTAAGTGAAAAGGGTGTTACCTTATAAACGTAAATCTAGAAGGGTGTTCTAAAGGATGTTTTTAATTTGCCATCTAAAAACATCTTGATTTGTTTGTATTATGACAATCCTTCTATTAACAAGAAGATTACTTGTGATGACACAATACGTTTGATTAATTATGAAACTAATAATAGAAGTTCATATGTCAGATAAGCTCTATTGAGGTCTCTAAAGTCAAAGAAAACAGTGATTTGGCCATTTTTCTTCTTTAGTACTATGTTAGCTAACCAAGTTCAGTATTTTCCCATGTTGACAAAATCACCATCTTTAATTTCTTCACTTTTACTATAATATTTTGTTCTATTTATAAGCACATTCTTTTTAAAGCTTACTTTACTAAAAATGTAGTTTAGTCCATTTCAAGCTTGTGTATTGTAACTTCTTGAGCTAACCTTAGCATCTCTTTGTAGCTCCAAGTGAAGTAGTTATTGTGTTCTTTCAATAGTTTGATCATTTCATCTACTCCTTTATTAATTAGTAAGCTAATGAATGTAAATCTTGTTTCATCTCCCATTTGTAAGTTAACTTAATTTAATCTTCTCCTCTAATTATGGTGGTATATTTTCAATTGCATTGGAGGGTCTTTGAAATTGTGATTTGCTTATATGAATTTTACATTGGGTTCTCGAATGACAACTAGACTAAATTTGGTAACAACTAGGGGCCCAACTATACTAAATCAGACATCTTGTGAATTGAACTTACCTTTTTTTAATTATTCTATAGTTCTTTTAAGAGGTGGGATTCATAATTTAAACATTATTTCTTCGTAAAAACATGTTTAATAAGTTTTTGAACATAAGATGAATAACATTCAATTAAAAGTTCCATTAAATTTAAAAAAGCTATCTTTCTCTAATTTTAAATTTGTATCAGAGTTAGAGGCAGAATCTAAGATGAATATGATTGTCTTTAGAACTACACCATGAATTTATTTGATCACTATACTCTCACTTATGTTTAAGGAAATTGGGGTTTGAATCATATTCAATATATAATGATTAATCCTTTCATACTTTGACTTGGATTTTTTTTCTTCCTTTTCTTCGTCTTAAGAGAGATCTCAAATTGTGGCTTTTATTAAGTTATGAACATTATTTGTTTCTTTTAATATTCTTCTTCAGTGCTTGAACCAAGTTAATGTTAATTATCAGAGTTTTTTTTATCTTCAACATTTAGGTTTCCTCTCCCTCATCCTTACCCACGATCTCGACCTCGTTCTCAGGTATGAGATTTGGAGAAGTCTCCACCCTCATGTTGAGCGTGTTATTCTTTATATTTATTTTCTTCTTCATTGATTTATTTTTTCTTTTCAACTTTATTCTTATCCTTTTATACTGGACCTACCACCACCTCTCTGGAGATGTTTGTCTTTTTGATAGAGCATAGCATGCAGTTTCTTCGTGATTCCAAATTTTTTTTATCTAGAAGGGTTACAAATCAGCTTTGATGCAATATTCTTATCTTTTGTAGTAGTACTTGATGCATAGATGATATGATAAAGGAACCATTTTGTGTTTGTATAGCCACAATCAATTGAAGAAAGTATCAAAATCCATGACATGGAATAATTCTATTATCGCCAAATCGCTAATATCTAATAGTGGAGTGATTAAATAAAGAGCTCTTCCTACTTTTTGGTTGAACCCACACAACATCATTTTATTTGTTATTTGTTGACAGGAATCAATGTCTAAATAGGAGAGCATCCTCATGATATTATTGGAGGTGCTTGGATCAATAAGTACCCTTGAAAGCTTAAAAATATCAAAGTTCAACAACATGCACAATGAGAGTTGTTCAACAGGAGATCATTAACTGTGAACATGATTTTGCATTGCTCTCTTAATGTGCAAGCCTTATCCAAGGAAGTACCAACAAGCTGGGCTAAGCTAATTTCAAGATCTAGTAGGCCTTTTACTGATGACTCCCTCATTTCCTTAGAAAAGATCAGAGCATCATAAATAATCAATTTAACTTGTAGTTTCGTACGATGGGTCCAATTTCTCAGAATTTTCTTAAACCATCATTTCCTGCATTGACAAAATTTGCTCTTCAACTATAACTATATGTTTTCCTTTATCTTTAGGAGCTATTATGTGAAGTAGAACTCTTTCGCTTTGCAAATTAACTTTTGTTATTTCTTTAGTATTTTGGTTCGAATTCCGAGTCACTTCCTCTTTAATGGGTTCTTTTGATGATGTTTCTATGTCTGATAATCCTAAATATGTAGCTATTGATGTTCTTTAGAAAATGACAGTAGCAAAGTCATTATAGAAATGACAGTAACAAAGTCATTATCTGATTCTTTGAAGTTATTTTCTTCATTAAGATTGTAGTTGGAATTTTTATCACCATTGCTTTGGCTATTGCAGTGATCAGAGTCATCAAGATCTTGTATGATTTGGAATTTTAAATGGAATTGTTATCAGATTTATCATTTCCAATTGTAGTTGTTAGGGATAAAAGAATTGTAACCAAAATCATGACTCTTAGTATTAAATAACCCCACATGGTGAATAAGAATTCATACGGAGTCAGCAGACAGAGGGATTTCTCCCCAAAATTTGAGACAAACAATCTAGAAAGATAAACAAGGGTACAACAAATGAGAAGAATAACAAATCAAGTATTATCGCCAAAGTTGCATGCAGTTCTATTTGCTCATTAGGAGTTTACTTTACATTTTAATGTCTTTTGAATTTTATGAGTTGGAGAGTTTTTTACTTTTACCGGGCGTTTAATCAACTAGGATTGATTGTAATTGCCTTTATGATGACTTAAGCAAGATCCTATGGTTCTGTCATCCCAATGTCATTAAAGTTTGTGGTCTGCACAAGTAAGTGGAGCGGTCCTTGTTACTAACCATAGGTTACCTCATCCAAGGCTTCATCATAGACTGATGTTTACTTAATTATGTTTAAAGTTTTAATTTTAGTGAATTTTATCTTATGGTTCACTTAAGTGGCTTACTGGTTTTACATATTTTATCAGATGTTTAATTTGGGTCTCATTTTATGGTTTATTATGTTGGTTTGACGTTTTAGTTATTTGTTCATTACATAGTTAACCATTAGTTTATTTTTATTTGTACATTTATGTAGTGGACTTTTCATTTTTTACTAGACTCTTAATTTTTGTAGGATGTTTTTATAAATTCATCATTCTTAACTTAACCCACTTTGTTTTGTTCTTAAGAGTCAAAATTCTGATTTGAGTTTTCAGATTTAATTTGATTAACAAAGAAGTTTGTTTAGTATTTACAGGTGTTTATTTTATTGGAATGGGTGTGTTCAGGATCTTAAGGAAAAGATCATAAACATACCCTAAGTTCATGTTTAGACTTGTTGCTTTTAATTGATTATTAAGTCTTAGAGCATAAATTTGAATAATTTTTGCATTAAGAATGGGCTTACAATGTCCTTAAGACTTGTTGCTGAGTTTTACTTATGTGTTAATTTCATTAAATTTTTATGCTTATGTTTTAAGTTTTGAGTGTTAGTTTCATTTGTTAGCTTTTTATGTCTGAGTGTTAATATTTGTGTTTAAGGTTTAATTGATTCAAAATTTTGTTTATGAGATTACTTTTAGAATTTTAAAGGATCTAAACTTTAAATTGTCTACAAGGATAGTTTTGTAAAATCCTAATTCTCTTAAGTTTAATTGAATCTTCAATAAGTTTAAACGTTGCCTTTAGCTTTCTTAATTAAGTTTATTATTAGGAATAGCTAGAATTAATCATTGGATTATTTTCTTAATGTGAGTTTTAGTATTTAATTCGTTAGTTGACTAAGCAAATTCAATCCTTAAGTCTACTAGATCCTATTCAAGTTTTTCTTGGTTAAAGGAGTTATCCCGACTGTTTATATGCAACAGTAAAACAATGTATTTGATTATATTTTTCACTTATCTTTCCTTACTTTGCAATAGTACCAAAAGTTTGATCCTGGAGAAAATAAAAATTTAACTTTTTAATTTATATATATATTGGGATACTACATAAGTATGTGTATCATTATCAAGTAATATAAGACTTTTTTTTAAGCCCAGAATATCTAACCCACAGAGATTGTTTACAGTATTTGATAATTAAAGTAACAAATTTTCTACTTTAAAAAGAAAAATATTTGAACTATAGTTTTTATCACAGGAATAAAATTTAAACTCTTTTTGGTATTTTTAATGTTTGAAAATGAAATAAAAACTTATTAAAGATAACTTGAGTTTATGTAAAAGAAAAGCACTGAATACAAAATATCTTTCTTCATTTCATGAATTAGTAATAAGTATAGAAATTATGTTGTGGACCTATTCAAATTGTGTTGTGTCAAATAGGAGAAAAAATATTCCTTACCCTTACTAGAGATACTATAATAAAAATTGACTAATTTAAAGTTTGAATAGTTCTGAAGACCGGTTAGGCAGGGAAGATACTAGCTCTCACTCTAGAGTTCCCTCGGTTCCCTCCACCTGGGGGCTAACATCTCGTATCAAAACATAAAATAATAAACCAATTTGGGGGCTTTAGCATGTCACTCTAAAGTCCTCTAACTTTACACCCTTCAAAGATTATTTCCCTATTTATTTGCACTCAATCATATGAACTACATTCTCATTCATACAATCTCATGTGATTCTTTCCAATTGTTGACTGAGACAATACCATTCCGGTCCTTACATGTTCTAATAACAAATTTTAACATCTAGATAGGCCAAATCAAGAAGTAAATGAAGTGCATGGAATTAAACACATCGGAGGCTCTTGGGGTGATTAGGGAAGGTCTTTTTTTGGTGGCTAAGTTCAGAAATGGTTGGTTTTGGTGTTTTATGAGGTGATTTCAGTTTTGGTTGACCTTGGTGACATGTTATTTTTTTGGATTTGAGTGTGCATCTTTATCTTTCAGTGTTTTCCTTAGGCTTCGTTAAATCCTAGTGTCATGGATTGGTCTTTGGTTCATGAAGTTTTAGGGTTTGGGTTTTGGGTTTTGATTTTGGCATAGTTAGGATTTCAATTTTGATGTATTTTGAAATGCATTGGTGATTTTTATTTATAATAACATGACCCTTTCCAATTAAATTAAATCTTTATCATTTTTGCTTCCATCAATTTTCAATTATCGGTTGATTCAATGTTGGGTTTCTTTTGGTTAGTTTAGATGTTGGGGTCTTTAGTTTAGTATTTGACAAATATGGTTTGAAAATTTAATTAGGGTTTTATTTAATATCTTTGGTGAAGTTATGTTTTATTGATTTTTATTTCTTTACTATAATTGACATAAGTGATGTTGTAATTTTCATATGTCAAAATCTTCTTGTTTTATTTACTTTGATTTTAGATGGGTTTAGTCTTTGTTGTACTTGAATTTATGGGTTTATTTGTTCTTTGGATATTAATGTTTTAACTTTAACGTTTTAATGAAGGTTGGCTTTTAGCTTTAATTTAGGGGTGTTTTAGCTTCAGGTTCAATTGTTTTTAGTTGGTGATTTGTTGAAAATTTTGATAAGTTACAAACATCAATTCTAGTGATTTTAATTTTTCTTTAGGCAAATTTTAATTCCTTAATTCTCTTTTGATGAATTTTTTTCTTTTTTTTTTTAGTTTTGATGATCTCTTAGGGTTCTCATCAAAAGTTAAACCTTACCTTGGTCTAAAATTAGCCTCGTACCCAATGGACCTCTTTCCAAACTAAGGAAAGGTCACCAAAACTTGAGCTACCAAAAGGGGAAACTTTAGCCTTTAGGGTCAAATGGACACTTAAGGCATTTCTACCTTATGGGAACTCAACATTGTATTTAATGTCTAGACCCTAATTCCTGGAACCAAGAGTTGAGGATTTGGGGCCCAACATATAAAACCCTAAAAAAAAGGTTTGTTCAGAGTACTATATTGGTGTTAATTCCTTCACTAGCCCTTTAAGAGAGCCACTAAGAAAATTCTAAGGCTAGATCTTAGGCATTTAGAGAGAGAATAAGACTAATTAGAATAATGAGGTCAACAACCATGTCCATGTCTTATTCGATTCACTTTTTACTATAGCAAATGTTATGTTGAGCAAACTATTATTATCGTCAAGACAATTTGTAGATAACAAAATTACCAAGTATTTTAATTTTAAGTGGTGGGCACCAACTTCTATTAAGGGTCCACAACCTACTAATAATCCATCAATGCTAACCTTGAAGCTCACATAGAAACATTGAAATGAATAAGCAATACAATAATACATGTATGTAATATGAGAACCTACGTTTCTACTAAGATGCTTTGCTCTCCAAGTTGGCACCCACTTTTATTTATCTTCATCATCTCCAAATAACTTTCTCCGAGCTAATTCTCGATCATCATATCTTTATATAAGCTAATGGTAATCGATAAATATTCTAGAAGTTGTACTTAATATATTTGGGTGAGATGTCTGGCTATTTATTCATAATATTTCGTATTTCTTAAGCACCCAAGCTAACTTGCTCCCAACTCCATTATCACCTAGGCATAAATGTGTTGCATGCAACCTTTTAACTTCAAAAGTTTGCTCATGAGTACAAAGTTATGCTCGTATTCTCTATGAGCAATCTCAATGAGCGCAAGTGACTATAACATGATGCTTATTACTTGCTTTGATTTTAACTCCAAAATTGTTTTTAATGGCATTGGTTTGAAGAACATGCCTAAAACTAAAGGAGTCATGAAAGTGCATAACAACTGCTAAATCCTTGCATTCATGAATTAGGCCCATCAAAGACTCTTTGCTCGAAGCTCCAAGTATAAAATTGGAAGTGCAATATTATTAGGATTTGAAAGACATGGTTGCAATATGTCAACATCACCCCTAAATTCAAAACTTTGCAAGGACACAAGGCTTTCATTCTCCTCTCGTACTACAACCACTATCTCAACCTTATTTCGTCCATGATATTGTTCAATGATTTCTACAATCTCAATGTNCCTGAAGAAAATAAGAATTTAACTTTTTAATTAATATACATATTGAAATACTACATAATTATATGTATCGTTATCAAGTAATATAGGACTTTTTTATTAAGCCCCGAATATCTAACCCACAGGGATTGTTCACAGTATTTGATAATTAAAGTAACAAACTTTCTACTTTAAAAAAACAAATACTTAAACTATAGTTTTTATCACATGAATAAAATTTAAACTCTTTTGGTATTTTTAATGTTTGAAAATGAAATAAAAACTTATTAAAGATAACTTGAGTTTATGTAAAAGAAAAACACTGAATACAAAATATCTTTCTTCTTATCATGAATTAGTAATAAGTATAGAAATTATCTTGTGGACGTATTCAAATTGTGTTGTGCCAAATAGGAGAAAAAATATTCCTTACCCTTACTAGAGATACTATAAAGAAAATTGACTAATTTAAAGTTTGAATAGTTCTAAAGACCGGTTAGGCAGGGAAGATACTAGCTCTTACTCTAGAGTTCACTCGGTTCCCTCCACCTGGGGGCTAACATCTCGTATCAAAACATAAAATAATAAACCAAGCTGGGGGCTTTAGCATGTGACTCTAAAGTCCTCTAACTCTACACCCTTCAAAGATTATTTCCCTATTTATTAGCACTCAATCATATGAACTACATTCTCATTCATACAATCTCATGTGATTCTTTCCAATTGTTGACTGAGACAATACCACCCCGGTTCTTACATGCTCTCATAACAAATTTTAACATCTAGATAAGTCAGATCAAGAAGTAAATGAAGTGCATGGAATTAAATAATCAGAACTTCGTCTAACATTAAAGATTAATACTTTTCACAACTTCCATCCAACACTTGAATTACTTATCATTTTAAGGAGAAATATAATGAAAACTACTTAGAGTCCATAGAGAAAATAAAACCACACTTTAGTTTAAAAGTTGAAATCATTGTCAAACCAACAAGAAGTCTAAATTAAAACCAAAAGTTGTTTAAAACAAAGATAAAAACTTATCGCAAATCCTCCACAAAACTCTTGAAGTTTCTTTGAATTTCTTCTCTCTTACAACACTCTTAACTCTCAAAATAAAACTAAAAACAAAAGAAAAATTAAATTTGTGGTGTCTGAAATTTTCTCTGAAATTTTCTCCAAAAGCTTCTCTACGAACTTCTTTAAGGACTTTTTAGGATTAAACTAAAAGTCTTAACTTCCTTCTTTTATAATTTTCCAAGAGGTGTCTTAGTATCTCTTCAAAATGTGTCCTGATTTAATGTATTTACCAAGGGATGCCTCATTTCACAAGTCCTTTAATTATATTTTCGTCCTTAGTGGTTATAACCACCCATTTTAGCCAATAGGTGTCTCAAATGTCCCTTCAAAATTCGTCAAAATGAATTAACTTGTCAAGTAACTGTCACTAGCGCTTAAGCGTGGGGCCTCTGGCACTTAGGCGAGACCTTCTCTATTTCACCGGCGTGTAAGCGCTGATTCTAAGGCTTAGGCGCCAAAATACTTTTGCACCATTTTTACATTTTTGCTCCAAATTTGATCATTTTTCACTCTTTTTTAGCATTTTTCACCTTTTTACTTATACCTGAAAGAAAAACACACAAATATTTTTCATTAAAGTGCAATATCTCAAAAATATGCATAAAAATGTATCTAAAAAGACTATATATTTTAGGTGTATCAAGGAGTTCAATTTTAATTATAAATTCAGGTCGAGGGGGGCAAATGTGTAAAATTCCAAATTACAAACTTGCCATTCATGGGTTTTATGTAATTTTAAAATTATTCAGAGGTTAAAATTAATATTTTAATTAATAAACTTTTTGGTTTTAAATTTCTTCTAAATATCCATTTGAGTCTCAATTTTTTGTATTTTTATTTTAATTTTTATAATTATTTTCTTAAATAATTGACATTTCTATAGAAAATTAGGATTTTTAAGCTTAAAGAAGTCCACCTATTTTATTGGAAAATTCAAGAATATCTCCAAGGGCAGAAAGCACATTGTAGTTAAATTTAATTCTCCTTTTATACTTTAAATTTTTATGATTTTGAAGTCTTTGGGAGCTAAAATTCATTTAAAATTAATTATAAGTTACTTATTTACTATTTGATTATTTATTAATTTCTCTTTTATTCATTGAGAATTTGGATTTTTATTTCATTTTTTTATTTACATTTATTTAGTTATGAATCTCTTAAGTTTTGTTTTAATTTTAAGATTTATTTAATTCAATAAAAACCTTTTTTCCTGCTTGACCATGTGGAGCCTCGTCGATCTAGATAGCTCCAAATCTTTAGGCACCATGCTTTGGTTGGCTCTACTGTCCATACAAGTGGTTAAGGTGGCACCAGTCCGCTGTCTGATCTTCGGGGCTCCATCGTATGACTTAACCAATGTAATCTGTTCGGCGCTCCATCATCTTCCCCAATGCACTAGAGTTCATCAACCTCACACCTTTTAGAGTGAAAAGCTCGAGCTCGGGTGTACAAAATCTTATTGTGACAGATCTTAAAGCTAACTCTTATTGTGATTGATTTATCATCATCCTCATTGAATCCACCATTTCTTTCATAAGAGACCAAGGTATAATTTAGTGATTTTTGGCCATTACCTTTGCTCAAGAGGTGAGACCTTAACTGAGTTTGCAGAAATGATCACCTCAATGGTGTGCTCCTCCTCCAAGTGTTAATTTAGGCTGTGTGGGGTCATGGTATGCTCTAGGCCAAATGGTGACTTGGGTTGGTGTTGGGATGGTTTAGAGGGTGTGGGATTGAGGGAATTTGAAGGATGAAGATGTTTTAGAACTTTGTGAAGCTTTTGAAAAAGTTAATTTTGAGTTTGGTGAGGTTTAGTAGTGAAGTATTATAGTTTTTTTGTGAGTGAAATTAGGGTTTGTAATTGGTGAAGAGGGCTTGGAAACAGTGGAGATGGGTCACTTATGACTGTGGATTCAACTTTTAGAGTAAGGGAAGGTGGTTTGACAAAGTGGTTGGGGAGCTTGAATATCTTGGGGACTTCTCAATTTGAGTCCTTTAATGACAATGAAGGCCATGATAAAGCTTCGAGATGTTATAAAATTTCTTCTGAGCTCACTAGAGCTTGGGAAGGGGATGGATAGAGGCTTTTGCAAGGGGAAAGCTTTTCCAGTTTTTGAAATCTTGGGCATGGGGAGCTCCAATGGAGGTGTGGGTACCATCGAAGGCTCTTGGGGTGATTAGGGAAGGTCTTTTTTCGGTTGCTAAGTTCAGAAATGGTTGGTTTTGGTGCTTCATGATGTGATTTCGGTTTTGGTTGACCTTGGTGACATGTTAATTTTTTGGATTTGAGTGTGCATCTTTATCTTTTAGTGTTTTCCTTAGGCTTCGTTAAATCCTAGTGTCATGGATTGGTCTTTGGTTCATGAAGTTTTAGGGTTTGGGTTTTGGGTTTTGATTTTGGCATAGTTAGGATTTCAATTTTGATGTATTTTGAAATGCATTGGTGATTTTTATTTATAATAACATGACCCTTTCCAATTAAATTAAATCTTTATCATTTTTGCTTCCATCAATTTTCAATTATCGGTTGATTCAATGTTGGGTTTCTTTTGGTTAGTTTAGATGTTGGGGTCTTTAGTTTAGTATTTGACAAATATGGTTTGAAAATTTAATTAGGGTTTTATTTAATATCTTTGGTGAAGTTATGTTTTATTGATTTTTATTTCTTTACTATAATTGACATAAGTGATGTTGTAATTTTCTTATGTCAAAATCTTCTTGTTTTATTTACTTTGATTTTAGATGGGTTTAGTCTTTGTTGTACTTGAATTTATGGGTTTATTTGTTCTTTGGATATTAATGTTTTAACTTTAACGTTTTAATGAAGGTTGGCTTTTAGCTTTAATTTAGGGGTGTTTTAGCTTCAGGTTCAATTGTTTTTATTTGGTGATTTGTTGAAAATTTTGATAAGTTACAAACATCAATTCTAGTGATTTTAATTTTTCTTTAGGCAAATTTTAATTCCTTAATTCTCTTTTGATGAATTTTTTTCTTTTTTTTTTTAGTTTTGATGATCTCTTAGGGTTCTCATCAAAAGTTAAACCTTACCTTGGTCTAAAATTAGCCTCGTACCCAATGGACCTCTTTCCAAACTAAAGAAAGGTCACAAAAACTTGAGCTACCAAAAGGGGAAACTTTAGCCTTTAGGGTCAAATGGACACTTAAGGCATTTCTACCTTATGGGAACTCAACATTGTCTTTAATTTCTAGACCCTAATTCCTGGAACCAAGAGTTGAGGATTTGGGGCCCAACATATAAAACCCTAAAAAAAAGGTTTGTTCAGAGTACTATATTGGTGTTAATTCCTTCACTAACCCTTTAAGAGAGCCACTAAGAAAATTCTAAGGCTAGATCTTAGGCATTTAGAGAGAGAATAAGACTAATTAGAATAATGAGGTCAACAACCATGTCCATGTCTTATTCGATTCACTTTTTACCATAGCAAATGTTATGTTGAGCAAACTATTATTATCGTCAAGACAATTTGTAGATAACAAAATTACCAAGTATTTTAATTTTAAGTGGTGGGCACCAACTTCTATTAAGGGTCCACAACCTACTAATAATCCATCAATGCAAACCTTGAAGCTCACATAGAAACATTGAAATGAATAAGCAATACAATAATACATGTATGTAATATGAGAACCTACGTTTCTACTAAGATGCTTTGCTCTCAAAGTTGTCACCAACTTCTATTTATCTTCATCATCTCCAAATAACTTTCTCCGAGCTAATTCTCAATCATCATATCTTTATATAAGCTAATGGTAATCGATAAATATTCTAGAAGTTGTACTTAATATATTTGGGTGGGATGTCTGGCTATTTATTCATATTATTTCGTATTTCTTAAGCACCCAAGCTAACTTGCTCCCAACTCTATTATCACCTAAGCATAAATGTGTTGCATGCAACCTTTTAACTTCAAAAGTTTTCTCATGAGTACAAAGTTATGCTCGTATTCTCTATGAGCAATCTCAATGAGCGCAAGTGACTATAACATGATGCTTATTACTTGCTTCGATTTTAACTCCAAAATTGTTTTTAATGGCATTGGTTTGAAGAGCATGCCTAAAACTAAAGGAGTCATGAAAGTGCATAACAACTGCTAAATCCCTGCATTTATGAATTAGGCCCATCAAAGACTCTTTACTCGAAGCTCCAAGTATAAAATTGGAAGTGCAATATTATTAGGATTTGAAAGACATGGTTGCAATATGTCAACATCACCCCTAAATTCAAAACTTTGCAAGGACACAAGGCTTTCATTCTCCTCTCGTACTACAACCACTATCTCAACCTTATTTCGTCCATGATATTGTTCAATGATTTCTACAATCTCAATGTCGTTTTCGATCAACATATACTCTTTTGGAGAGGTTGCATAAATGTGGTAGTATAACATATCCCCTAAGCTAAGGACAAATTCTAAGAAGTTTTTCATAGAGCACAAAAAAATCAAGCAAGTCTATTTCAAGTTTAAGAGTTATTTGCTTCCCTCCTTCATGTCTTTTTCTATCTTTATTTTTCACTTCTACCTAGTACCCGCCACATATGAAAGTTATATGCAACCAACTACTCATATCTTGCAATCTTAGCAAATTCAAAGTAAAAAAAAAAAAAATACATAAAATTTTGGTACATAATGTTATGTGAATTTGAGTATTTTAATTAACACTAAAAATGCAACATTTTAAATTTCAAGAACTAAAATAAACCTTTTCATGCATGTTTAGGGTGATATGTAAGAAAAAATTGATGTTTAGATGTTAGACATGTAAATACTTTAGATATGAATGGTATGCCTATACATCTTCCATTCTATTTAATGTGTTTTCTTCAAGGGTAAAAGAATAGGCTCCACAACATAACAAAAGTCAAACATTAACTAACGTGATAGACTAAAATCAAGATTTAGTAGAATCATAAGTGATAACACCATAGAAATAACATCCCTATTTGTCATCTAAAAACCAATTAAATGATGCAAAAGTCAAACATACAATCATAAGAAATGAATATCAGAGAAGAGCATGATTTTCATATGAGTATACTTAATGCCCGTTGGGGGCAGCTTATTTGGTGCAATGACGTTTTGAAAACACACCTGACCTGTTTAGGTAAACTTTGTTTTGATCGCTTATGTGTTTTCAAAATGTTGAAAATAGTGTTTTCACATCACATCTATCTAGGTGCGGTAACAATTTTATGGCAGCGGTATGACTTTTCCAAAAAATAAAAACTTATAATATCCACCGCATCTAACTTATCAGCAAATTATTTTTAATCAGCCTATCAGCAGATTATTCAATAAGCTGAAGCTGCCCCAATCAAACAATTATTCCCCCGAGAACTCCAAAAATGATATTACAATTCAACAAATATGAAAGAAGAAAAGTAAGATTTGCTTACATATCACTCAATTCCTATATATTAACATATAAAACACCTAAACTTCCTTTTTTACACACATACCAACTTACCTTTGCATAAAAAGCTATCCTTAACTTTTAAAACGATCTTTAATGCGCTCAAGATAGAGGCAAATGAAGATGGCTAAACACCTTGTTATGTTCAATCCTCAAGTATTTCCATATCTAACCCTTAAACTTCATTTTTTACATACATTTCACATTCCCTTGGAATGAAAAGGTCTATTTTAACTTTTTAGTAGTTAAAATATTGATATATTTGACGTGTATGAAAGATTAGGGAGTTTAGATGTTAGATATGTAAATACTCATGTTTCTGGTGGTATGCATGCATACATACACTCAATTCTTATGTATTTACATCTAATACCAAAAATTTACTTTTTATATTTATACTACCCAAATAGTGGTATGTAAGTAAAAACTAAAATTAGATGTCAGATATGCAAATACATAGGAATTGAGGGCCCGTTTGGGGCAGCTTACAAGTACGGGAGGCGTTTTCAAAACGCCTTCTCGCCGTTTAGAAAACACAATTCAACAGCTTATCCGAAAATGCAGTTGGATTTTTAAATTAAACGCAGACCGAGGTTCGAATCCAGTAAGCCGCCTGCGGGCCACATTTCAAGATAAACTACTTATTTTGATAAGCACAAGCTGCCCCAATCACATTCTGAGTTGCATGTACGTAAATAATTCAATTTTATTTTATATTGGAAAAGACGCAGCGGGATATTATTAATGAAATATTAAATATTAAATCTTCTTTAATGAAATATTAAATCTTCAAAGCTTATAACTCATTTGACAATCACCTTAATGTTTAATTGAGTATAAATAAAAAAAATTATGTGGTCAACTCAAAAAATTTGCTCACTAAATTTTTTTTTTTAATTCAAGTCAATATTAACATGATGCGTCCTCACACATATAGAATATAATTGCTTATTATTTTTCATTCATTTTCCATCATCATTTTTGTCGCTTTATTGATTTCTCAACTTCTGAGGTCAACTCAACATATATATTTCGTTATTACTAAAGGCCTCTTTATGTAGTTCTTCTTCGATATAAGAAAATTTAGAAGATTGTCAGTTTGATTTCCTACAATATAACTAGGCCAGATGTGCACTTTGAAATTTAAAATATGAAGATTTAAATGCATACTAATCAATTCCAACGTGTTTACATATTCAAGTGTAAGCATTGATTTTTACATGCATATAGAGATATATATATACACACACTATGTTACCTATGCTGAAAATGATGTTTTTCACTTTTGAAAATTAATATGGCATTAATGTAAAAAAGTAAAGTGCATGCGTTTTGATATGTAAATACATAAGAATTTGGTGCAATATATGTAAATGTCCCGCAAAAAATTTTTGAACCTTCGCTTGTGTAATATCTAATAATTGAAATCATCCTGACTACACACACATATATATATATTTATAAACATATACATATACATATAAATGTATATGTTGAATCCCAAACTATCCTTAGGGTTCTGCCCAAGGAATAGAGCTTAGTCAAATGAGAGGAACAAGAGAAAAAAGAGAACGAAAAAAAAAATTCACAAATAGGCATCATTTCTTATTTGTAACTGTTTAGCTTGGTTATGTAGTATTCGTTCGGCCGGCCAAAAAATTATTCAGTCGATTGGACTATCTTCGGTCATCTTTTTTCGAGATGTTCCTTTGTAAAGACTTATTATTCTTTGGAAGAATTAATCAGGAACATTATCATAATCTAACAATTAGCCTACCTTTGGAAGATAAATATCTATAGAAGAAGTTCCAACAGGCGTCAGTTGTCCTAGTGAACGTGCATTGCGTTGGTTAAGTCATTATTGGTATATGAACGTCGCGCTCCTTCATTTGGTCAGATTAATGCTCAATCGAGCAAGAATAAAACCAACTGGAATGATACTGGATTGCTCGGTCTTTTGTTACTCTATTCGTACAATCCATTGGATCTCCTCGAGATTCATGTTGCCACATTTCTAATTTACATAATTAGTTCTCCGATTTTTTTCTACTCTAAAAGTTATAACTACCATAAAAATAACAGAATTAAACAAAACAATTAATTACATAATTAAACTAAATACCATAAATAGTTGTACTCCCTGGATTTTAGTGCCGCTTTTCCCTTTAAATAAGGCGCAATCAATGCTTTCTTTCCTTATGAAATTATCTTGCCCTTTAGTCATTTATAAAAGTGGACAAGGATGTCAAGTGCTAAGAATCCTGTAAGTGAGGAAGCACTGATGAAGATCTTGGAGCTTCCCACTTCAAAGATACGCTAGGGGTGAGAAGAGGAGGAAACTAGAGAGCTGTCACTATGTCCTGAAGAGGAAAATAGGCCAAGAGGAATGGATAGCAGAGAAGAGCTTGGAAGATGATAAAAAATGATTGGCACTAAAGGGTTTGCTGAAGAGATTAGGTGATCCCGACTGTTTATAAGCAACAGTATAACAATGTATGCAATTATATTCTTCACTTATCTTTTTTGCTTTGCAACAGCACCAAAAACTTGATCATGTGAGAATAAGAATTTAGCTTTTTAATTTATGCATATATTAGAATACTACACAAGTATACGTATCGTTATCAAGTAATATAGGACTTTTTGATTAAGCCCCAAATATCGAACCCACAGGAAGTGTTCACAATATGCACTTCTAAATAACAAACTTTCAATTTCAAAAAGACAATTACTTAAACTATAGATATCTTTACAGTAATTAAAATTCAATTCTTTTTGGTATTTTTGATATTTTGACAAAACAAAAACAACTTCTAAATATAACTTGAGTTTACGTAAAAGAAAAGCACTGAATATAAAATATTTTTCTCCTTATCATGAATCAGCAATAAGTATAGGAATTCTGTTGTAGAAGTATTCAAATTATATTGTGCCAAATAGGAGCAATATTATTATTTACCCTTACTAGAGATGTTATAAAGAACATTGGCTAATTTAAAGTTTGAATAGTTCTGAAGATCGGCTAGACAGGAAAGATTCCAACTCTCACTCTAGAGTTCCCTCGATTCCCTCCACCTAGGGCAAACATCTTCTATCAGAACCTAAAACAATAAACCAAGTTGAGAGCTTTAGTATGTTACTCTAAAGTCCTCTAACTCTACACCCTTCAAAGATTATTATTTCCATATTTATTTCACTAAATCATATGAATTACATTCTCATTCATACAATATCATGTGATTCTTTCCAATTGTTGACTGAGACAATACCATTCTGATTCTTACATGTTCTCACAACAAATTTTAACATCTAGATGGGCCAGATCAGGAAGTAAATGAAGTACATGAAATTAAATCATCACAACTTCTTCCAACATTAAAGATTAATACTCTCCACAGCTTCCATCCAATACTTTAATTACATATCATTTTAAGGAGACAGATAAAGAAAGCTACTCAGAATCCATGGAGAAAACAAAACCACAATTTAGTTTAAAAGTAGAAATCATTGTCAAACCAACAAGAAGTCTTAATTAAAACAAAAAGTATTTTAAAAACAAAGATAAGAACTTATTTCAAATCCTCCACCAAACTCTTAAAGTTTCTTTGAATCTCTTCTCTCGTACAACACTCTTAACTCTCACAATATAACTAAAAACAAAAAGGATAAAGTAAATTTGTGGTGCCTGAAAAATCTCTCCAAAAGTTTCTCCATGAACTATTTTAAGAACTTCTCAGGACTCCCCCTTTTTTTCTCTCAACTTCCTTCATTTATAATTTTCCAAGAGGTGTCTTGGTATCTCTTCAAAATGTGTCCTGATTTGATGTATTTTCCAAGGGATTCCTGCTTTCACAAGTCTTTTGACCATATTTTTGTTTTTAATGGTCATAACCACCCTCTTTAGCCAATAGGTGCCTCAAATGTCCCTTCAAAATTTGGTAAAATGAATTAACCCGTCAAATAACTACCTCTGGCACTTAAGCGCGGTGCCTCTGGTGCTTAGGCACGGTCTTCTCTGTTTCACTGGTACGTAAGCGTCGGATCTGACGCTTAAGTGCGTAAACACTTTTGCACCATTTTTGCATTTTTTATCCAAATTTGATCTTTTTTCACTCATTTTAGCATTTTTTACCTTTTTTACGTGTACCTGAAAGAAAAACACACAAATACCTTCCATTAAAGTGCAATATCTCAAAAATAGGTATAAAAATGTATTCATGTACTTCTTTTACTTCTTGATTTGGCCTATCCAGATGTTAAAATTTGTTGTGAGAACATGTAAGAACCGGGTTGGTATTGTCTCAGTCAACAATTGGAAAGAATCACATGAGGTTGTATGAATGAGAATGTAATTTATATGATTTAGTGCAAATGAATAGGGAAATAATCTTTGAAGGGTGTAAAGTTAAAGGACTTTAAAGTGACAGGTTAAAGCCTCCAACTTGGTTTATTATTTTAGGTTTTGATACGAAATGTTAGCCTCCAGGTAGAAAGAATCGAGGGAACTCTAGAGTGAGAGTTGGTATCTTCCCTGCTGAGCTGGTCTTCAGAACTATTCAAGCTTTAAATTAGCCAATGTTCTTTATAGCATCTTTAGTAAGGGTAAAGAATATAATTGCTCTTATTTGACACAACACAATTTACATACTTCTACAACAGAATTCCTATACTTATTACTGACTCATGATAAGGAGAAAGCTATTTTCATATTAAGTGTTTTTCTTTACATAAACTCAAGTTATCTTTAGAAGTCTTTATTGTTTTGTCAAAATATCAAAAATACCAAAAAGATTTGAATTTTAATTACTGTCAAATTATCTTTAGTTTAAGTAGTTGTCTTTAAAGATAGAAAGTTTGTTGTTCAATAATGCATATTGCAGAATTTCCCTGTGGGTTTGATATTCAGATCTTAATCAAAAAGTCCTATATTACTTGATAAGGATATGTATACTTGCGTAGTGTCCCAATATATAAATTAAAGAGTTAAATTTTTATTTTCTTCAGGTTCAAGTTTTTGGTTTTGTTGCAAAGTAAGGAAATATAAGTGAAAATTATAATTAAAGTCATTGTTATACTGTTGCATATAAGCAGTTTCTGGATCAATTAGATGCGAGGATAATATATCCTATTTCAGATAGTGCTCAGGTGAGTCCAATTCATTGTGTTCCGAAGAAAGGAGGTGTAACTGTAGTGACAAATGCACATAATGAATTAATATCAACAGGACAAGTCACTGATGACGAATCTGCATAGATTATAGAAAATTTAATTATGCCACCTAGAAGGACAATTTTCATTTACCTTTTTTGGACCAGATGTTAGATATATTAGTTGAGCACAAATATTTTTATTTTCTATATGGATATACCGGTTATCACCAAATACCTATTTCCCTCGAGGATCAAGAGAAAACAACATTTACTTGTTCTTATGAAACTTTTGCTTTTCAGCAAATGTCTTTTGGATTATGTAATGAACCTGCAATATTTTGAAGATGTTTGATGTCAATTTTCAGTGATTTGATTGAAAATGGAATTGAAGTCCTTATGGATGATTTTTCTGTATTCGGAACTTCCATTGAAATATGTCTGAATCAATGAGAGAAAGTTCTGGAATGTTGTGAAAAGACTAATCTTATTTTGAACTGGAAGAAATGTCAATTTATGGTTGCAGAAGGAATTATTCTTGGACATAAAATTTCAGGAAATGACAAGTAAGTAGATTTTACAAAAATTCATGTTATATCAAACCTACATCCACCTACTAATGTAAGAGGATTTATGAGCTTTTTAGGACATGTTGGATTCTACAGACGATATATCAAAGATTTTTTAAAAATTACCAAGCCCTTATGCCAACTTCTAGAAAGAAGATGTAAAGTTTGACTTTAACCAAGATTGCCTTAAAGCCTTTGAAACTTTAAAAGAAAAATTGGTCACTTCTCCTATAATTGTTTCAACGGACCGGGAGAAATGTTTTGAACAAATGTGTGATGTTAGTGATTATGCAATTGGAGCTATTTTAGGGAAAAAATATGATAATATTTTCAAGGTCATATATTATGCTAGTAAGACTCTTAATGATGCTGAAATTAACTATACAACCACTGAAAGAGAGTTATTAGCCATTGTGTATGCTTTTGATAAGTTTAGATCATAATTGATTAGAACTAAATGTGTTGTGCATACTGACCATTTTGCTATTAAATATTTAATGCAAAAGAAGGATGCAAAACCAAGATTAATTAGGTGAAAACTTCTGATGTAAGAGTTTGATTTTGTAGTATTTGATAGGAAAGGGACTGATCATCAAATAACTGATCATCTATCAAGGTTAGAACATGAAGAAATACATGATTTGGAAAAAGAGATTAAAGATACTTTTCCGGGCGAACAACCTTATGTTGTAAAAGGATACAAAATACCTTGGTATGATGATATTATAAATTATATTATTAGTGGTATTTTACCATGTGGATTTACAAAACAACATGAAAAGAAATTAATTTATGATGCAAAATCTTATTTTTGGGATGATCCTTTTTTTGTATAAACAATGTAAAGATTTAGTTATAAGATAATGTGTGCCTTATAAATAAATTCAGGAGATTATTCAAAAATGTTATGATTCTGAATTTGGAGGT